>CM075854.1:5739100-6086600 GCA_037975125.1 Latrodectus hesperus | reverse complement strand
ATGAATAATTTTTAAATAGTTTAATTAAGATTCTTTGCACCCATATTTTTGCTAGCCTGATGCTTGATTTTCTCTTCTGAACGCTTGAACAGTAAGTATATTATTGATTTCCTTTCTCGAAGACCAATATTCTTTCTATAAATTAATATTTGAGGACAACAGTTAATGTAGCTGTACTTCACTGCTATTAGCTAACAGTCTCTACTTTTATGTACAGCTGCAAAACCATAAATAAAAAAAATTGCTAATTATCAATCATTATCATCTAGAAATAAAATTGAAGTGAAGCTATAATTGCGGATACCTAAGATATATTTTTCAAAGTTATTTTCTGTAAAATACTGTGGTTAATTTCGCAGATCTCAACAGATTGATTAAAATGAATCGAGACTTTGAATTTTTCAATTTTTTTCTGGTCGCTTTAATTATCTAGGACAAATTTTAATACAACAGCAATATAAAATATACTGCAAATTTAATTAATTTTTATTCATCCTAATTCAAGAACTGTATCAATATAATTAATATCCTAACTATCAACCTACTCGCGCGCGAGTACATCTTTCTTTTTATTAACATTAATATATAATGGCCACTAAAAACTTCAAACTGAACACTCAGATGTTTGTATTAGCAGTAAAACATTCTTATCACATTGAGTGGCTCATTTCTACAGTCTGTAAAATAATTCGAAGAATTTACGTAGCATTATGCGATAGTAATGAAATCTCGTTTGTAAATACAATTTGACTGAGTGTGCAAGTCACTTGTTTTCGAAGGATTAAACAACAAGAATTCAGCGCATCGGAATTGCACATTCAAAAGATAATATCAAAAGTTATTTTCAGTCTGATAGTCAATTTTTCTTTGCATTTTGACCGGGGATATCTCAACAATACCTCGTCAAAAAATTCGTGCTCATGGCGAACATAAGTCAGAGTCTGAAAGAGATCGTGCTAACAGTTTGAAAAATACTGAGCAAAAAGAAACTCAGCCAACATTTGGGTCTCCATAGTACGGTGATTAGACCATGTTTGTCACAGTTTTCCAAAAATGGCATGCATCAACATCAATGGCTACAAAAGGAATAAAAAACAGAGAGATTAGCAGAGCATCTGTAAGAGCCCAGATTCACCGTTATCAACTGTTCAATGTGTGGCCCACAAATATGGGTCCATAATAAGCACTTAACAGTCCTATGCAGACGACTGAGAGCTGAATTTACGTTCAAACTGACCGTTACTCCGCATGCTCGTCATTCCTGTACAGTGTTAAATCTGACTAGAGTTGTTGCAGTCTCTATGAACTTTGACTGACGATGACATAAGAACCACCAAATTTAGGAACGAATCACTGTCTGTGTCCTATTGACAACCGCAGACATATGTGTTGACATCTAAGGTAGAATAAGAAACCTCTGCTCTTATTATTGCAAACAATTCTCTCAAAAAACAAAAGTTGTGATATGCAGTGCTTTCTGCTTTCATATCTGAACCTTCATACTTGTCAATTCTATCGTACTTACCTTTGGCTACCTTAGATGTCTTTATGCAGACAAAGTTCAATGATCGATTGAGTTACAGTTCCTTTTGTACCGTTTTGGTTTCATTTTCAATTGAATAATACCTAATAGTACACACATGTGTTGTTATGAATTATCTTGAAGTATGATGAACACTTCCTTGATCAGTTAGGTTTCATGATCTCTCTCTCTCTCTCTCTCTCAGAGCAATTTTCGAACATTTTATGAAAAGTAAATCATTCATCTCGAAATATTAAAGATTTAGCTCGACAATTGAAAACATTTTGCAAGAAAACATCTGTGAAGTTAATCAGCTCATGCTTGTTTGCGTTATGCTGGCTTGTTAACTAATCCCAATCTAATATCCATTCTCTGTTTTTCTTTACTGTTAGTTTGAGCACACGTTGGTTAATTCTTCAGGAAATCACAGTTTAAAATAAACATTGAGCTACTGTAAACATCATGTCCATAGTATAAGCGAATCTAATCTATGTATTGCTACATTAAAGACTAGAGATAGCCAATTTTTTTCACTAACTACTTAGTCTATGTAAAGATGATAAACATCCTAGCTTAAGTATCAAACTCATGATTTGGAAATTGGTTTGAAATTACGGATAATTGCTTCCAGATATATCCTAAGTATTCGTAAATACTCAGAAATATATAGTTTAGCAAATATAATTTAGTATCTATATATCATTATCAAAAATATATTCTATAGTTGTAGCACCATTTAATTATAACAATAGAGTGAAATTTTTAATAAGATAAATTAATTACATTGACTTTTATTCGTTGCTATTAGTGTTCAGAGTTGTTTCTTTTAGAATAGTTGAAATATAATATTACAGTACATATATCTGTCTATGTATGAACTAGTGAGCTTTAACAAGTCACTAGAAATAAGTGAGTTTTCAATTTAAGAAAATTTATAAAAATACAAATTCTCTTAAATATGAAAACTCAACTGAGTTTGTGCTATAATAATAGCTTACATGAAACACTTTCAATAAAAGACATGAATTTTGTCTTTTATTATAAATATATACTTTATGCGTCTATTTCTGTACTCTGAAAAACATGCAATTGAATCTCTCAACCTTGCCTAGAAATTTCATATTTGTCTCCTGCATGATGAATTCATTTTGATAACCACATACATGAACAAATGTTTTGATGTACATATACTTATATGCAGTGTTTATACATAGTTAGAATATGTATTTTAAATTTTTCATTATTTCTGTGTAAGAAAAGAAATGAATTGTTTTCTTTAATGATTTTGAATCACTTTTCCGAGAAAGAAATGAAGCAAATAATCTACTTTTCCATCAGTTAAACTCTAAATCATTCTTTCGGGCCGATTTGATTATTTTCTTAAAAATAAATACAAATGAGTTAGAAAAAGGGCTCTCTTTTTCGAAAGAATAGTTTTTATTGGAGTCGAAAAAGAAAACCTCGCATGAAAAGTGAAATGGTATCATTGAAATAATACAAATCTTCACGTTTTGCTATCTTGTTTGTTTCCTTTCATCATTAACGGAAATTTACTCATTCATTTTTTTTTTTGACTCAACCATTAAATCCTTCTAAATGATTTTATTTTTTCATGTTTCATAAGTACTTTAATAAAAATGCTTTCATGATTTATTTGATATTAAAAATATTAAATACAATTTTCTTTTTCAAAATTTTCATTGTATCGTCTTTAAATATTGTTGCTTTTGTTTTCAATAACCTTTAAGCTAAAAGAATTAATTTTATTCAAACCATTTAAAAATCATCTTTAATTTTTTTTATTGTGCCTCTCAAACTCTTCATATTTTTTGCAATAAAAAACGAATCTATTCTTTAATTATACTGAATCAAGATTTATACTAATACTAGGCAAATACGTCCAGTTTGTCTCAGGAATTGCATTAAATTTTCTTTGTAAATAACTTATGACGGACCTGCTCTTTAATGTGATCCTTTTAACATTCGTAAAGGAACTCATCGAAGTGTACAACATAATTGTGCAGTTCCTAAGAAAACAAAACGTGTAAGCCTCTTTGTTTAACACAAGTTAGAACATTTAGATTCTAAATTTGTTTTACAGAATTTTTAAAAAAAATGCTAACTGTAATTTTCAGTATAAGCGAAAGTGTGAATTGGTATAATATTAAAAATTATAGTCTTGTACACTTACGATCTTGTGTACAATTTGTACAAACTCCCTTCTTTGAAGACAGGTCAATTTTCGCATGTAGTATTCCTTTTCTGAAAGTGTGATGCATTATCGTGAGTTCTTAGATATTTCGTGCTTAGGTTTATTCTAATGAAGAGGTTTAAATGCATTGAAAATTTTGAAATGCGGTGTTACGAGAAAAGAGGTTGATTCTTATTTCGATTTTTTCACTTAAGGTCGGAAGGAAAGTTCTTGCTAAACTACCAGAAAATTAATAAATAACTTACAGAAAGAATAACCTTTCCTCATAAATAATAGATTTCTTAAATGTTAATGCTCTTAACCTAAATTTTTATCATTCCAATATAAATGGAAATTCCCAAAGTTCAGTTTTTTATTATGCTGGGACTACTTGTTAGAGGATTACAATGTAAAAAAAAGCTTCACTCTTTATTTGTGATATTTGATAAAAGAAAAAATAAGTTTGTTACGGAATATATTCAGGACTTAATTGATAAAATTTATTTCCTTTTAATATATAGTTTTGTTTTATACATGATCATTCTAGCTTTGGCCTTCTGACAAACAAACTAATGTCATTATTTCCTATTCCTCAGTTCTGATAATATGAGATAATGAAATACATAAAAAGATAATTTATTATAACTAAGAGTTTGAGAGGAAAATGGATTTTGGTTAAGTGAATCCTATGTTAATCATTTGACACTCATTTGTCCACGTCACAGCATATTAATACTTTTTACTATAGATTGATATATTTTCACAGGAAGTTTTCCTTCTTAGATTTCTTAAATATTTTCATTAATCTTAATATTTGTCATAAAATTATCTTCATAAAGCATAATGCTTTCCTGAATAAAAAAGTAGATCATACGAATGAAGTGGAATTCAGTTTGAATTCAAAGGCTAAACAATGTGCATATGAAATATTGCATGATACGAAAGATAATGTTCATCATTGAATAGTAAACATTTCTCCAAACCAGACAAATCTCTCTCAATAAAAGTAATAATAAGAAATCGCTATTTTTCCGTAAGTCAGATCTTAAAATCTTACACATAAGATGTAATTCACATTAGATTAAAGGCAAATTATATACACGTCAGAAAAAAATTTCGTAAATCATTCAATTTGACAAAATTTTAATCATAAATTTTTATAAAACAGCTTTATGCCTAGTTTTCAAATGATCCAATTCTTTTAGAGTAAATGAGTGAAAAAAATTCCATCCACGATGAAAAGGGAGACTGTTTTTGAGTGTTGCGAGTGGGATGGATCTAGGAAGTGCTCTGGATGTTTTCGGTTGGGGCATGTTATTTTAACAGGTTTCTTAAAAACGGTTCTCCTGAAAAGATAGAAACAAAAAAATCCTTTTAGAGGACAATTTATCAGGTCTCTTACTATTGAGAAGGCTTCATAGGATTCTCATCCGACAAATGTATTCAAATCAGGTGTAATGCAGTTGAAAGAACATGTGCTGCATTTTATGGACACTGACCAACGCGGCAGTGCATATTCTGCAGGGAATACAATTTATTAATGAAATAAATCTGAGTATTTCCAATCATAGCCTGTAACAGTTTTCTTTTTGAATAGTTTTGATAAAAAGGCTTCATGTGGTACGTTGAAAATGCAGAATACAATTAAGAATTATAATAAATCGACTGTTATGTTCTTTAGGAATAGGTTGATTATTTCAAGATTATATAATTATGTAAAAAAGAAAGCTTCGGCAATTACATATTCATGAAATTTGTCAAGATTTGGATAGAACGTAATAGTTTCTTTAGTTAACGCAAAAATATAACACTTTAACAAGCAAAAAATTCTCGTGGTATTGATAATATTCAAGTAAAATACACCTACTTGAGAAATTATTCCTATTCCATAGAAAGGACTTCCTATAGTCGGTATATCATATGAATTCTATAGGAATTTATTTTTATTCGAAAGAAATGAATCCCAGTTCCACATGAATTAATTCTCAATTTGGCTTAAATAGATTTGAAATATAGTTCATAATATTAATTTTGAAACAACACCGTTTTTTCGTTTTTTATCCTTGCTTTTTTTAGTTTTACAACAAAAAAATCTTCATTTGATTACTAGTCAGTGTTAATATTAATGTTCAATTTACAAACTAAATGAATATTATTTTACTAAAATTAAGTAAAAGAGAAACAAGTGTTTTTTTTTAATATTTTATGGGAAATTTCATTTAAATATTCCTTAAATCTACACACATTCTTAAGCTATTAATATGAGGTTTTGATTCATGGAAAAGTGAACCATTTTACCGCATTTATTTCATTTTGCGGGAGTAATACAAAAATGTTTGCTTGACCTAACATCTGTTAAGCAATATGTTACTCTAATGATGCTTCAACTTATACGGTTCGATGTTAAAAGGGAGTTCAATTTTCATCACTATTATGTCCGTTCAGCTTATTTACAATTGCGGATTAAGATATCAATCGACATTTTCCAGTTCATTAAAATAAAAATTTTCTTTTATGATATATTTCTTTTTTATTTATTAATTTACTATTTAAACAGAAATACTAAAATAAATAAAAAGATGTAGAGTTTTTTTATAAGTAAAATTCCATTTTTTAAAAAATAGCAAGGTTTGATGAATCGGCTGTTAACTTGAAATGTTAGCATTTAGTACATAACACTTTACAACCTTTACGGAAAGGAAATAATAATTAAGAAACATTAGACCTAAACTCTGGTGCTCATTGTAAGCACTCAGAATGCCCAGAAATAAATTGTGGCCGTTGTTATAGCTCCCATGTGCATTGTTAATCTCTTTAGGAATAGAACAGTGCCTAACTCCCTAGTATTTAACCCAGCTCGAGAAATTTTTTTACCATTCTTATTTTTCCTATTTGTTCCTTGCAATGAGTCGCCAAAAAAGAAACATTGGCGAGCGCCATTTTCCTCTTGATGACTTGAATACGGAGCCTTAAGAAAAGAAACGAAGCGCGATTCTTTGTGTGGTCGAAATAATTGCGGGCCGCTTCGTATTCAGATGCCGAGCGGCGTTCATTAAAATTCTAACGTGTCTGTGGTTCAGGAAAGCATTGTTCTCTGCTGAGGTCCGTAAAAGATTCAACCCAAATGCCTCGAAAAGGATTAAAAAGCAGGCTCTTTATTTTTGATTAGTCAGTCTGGCTAGAGTAACTAATTAAGAAGGTATTAAACAAGATAGTTGGAACCTGACCGCGAGTTTCTTATTGCTGTTTTGTCCTTGTTTACCCTTCACTGAGTTGTGAGCCTACATTGTGTCGAGTGAAAGAAATCCTTCTTTTAATTCGTTTTCCAAAGACATGGCCGATCTGAGATCTTTTCTTCGCTCAAGCATAAAGTTGTAGACTAAGCTAATAATTACAAGCACTGGCAGTCAGACTGAAAACCTTACCCAGTGGTAATGAGCATTGCTAATGCTTTTATCAGCCTCAATCAATATTCATTACAATTCCATCTTCAGTAGATGGGAACGATAAGTAAATTAAATTTTTTCTACCTCCCTCACACAGTTTATCTCCACGGCAGTCGACAAGCAAACAGACACGTGTATTATACTTTTGCAGCAAGAATCTCTTCCTTTTATTTCGATTTTGTACCCTTAAGAGATGGCGTTACATGTTTCTCGTAATGAGATTTTACATATGCTTACGTAATATTAATTTAATTCATTGAAAATACAGGCATGAATTATGGGATATATTGTCTTAAAAATGCTACCATTTTTTTTACTCTATCGAGGAAAATTAAAGGAGAATATTATATTATAATAAAGAATTTATGCATAATATATAGAGAAATAAATAGATATAAATACAGGCAATCTGAAGTTCTCTATACATCCTTAATGATGAAACAAGAGTAATTTTGTTTGAGCAAAAATTCACGTATTTCATGTATTGAAAATTCATGTATTGAAAATTTTAAAAAATATTAGTATCAAACAATATTAAAAAATGTATTTTTTTTACAATTTAGTAACGGAAAAGGAATTATGATATAGTTGCAAAATATTTTCAATCAATCACACTTTGTCAATAAGTCACATTTGTATTTTGTCTTTACAAAATTTGTGTAGATACGAAGCAAGTTACCTCAGAAATTCATGAATATATTTTGAGTATCTGTATAAAAGTTTTCAATCATATAGCTCCACATATTTGTAGGAAAAGTATAAAAAATATAATTATTCTGAATTTTTTAGCTACTTCAATTTTCAATTAATCGGAAAAATATTTATGCACGAAGTATCTCCGTTTTCCAGAATTGTAATTTTACCAATTGTGTGCTTCGGTTGCCTATTTTTAATTTTAGAATAAATACATGTATGTCTACATACTTGTAATGAAATATTTTACTTAGTTAGGTTAATTGTATTCACATTAATTAACTCAAGCATATTTGTAAGAAAAAATTTAATTAAAATTCGCTGGTATAGTTTAGAAAACATAATTGCCTCCCTCACTTTCAGAGTAAGGCTCTAGAAAATGAATCGCTTTCTAGTTAAAATGTTTTAAAAAGAGATGAACGAATACGTTTTTTTCTGAGACAAGAAGACAATCTGAATTTATGTATTAATGAGTAATAGTTTTCCTTTTTTTTCGGAAAACTTGAAATAGTAATTATATCAGATGGAACTAAAAAGCGTTTTGGATAACTAAAAATTACTTTTATCTCTAAAGTTGATGAACTATAGAAAAGAATATACTATTTCTTGGGATTAGCTAAAATATATAGTAATAAAAAAGAATCGATTATTCTCGCTTGTATATTTGGGGGAAAAGAAGCCCGGGGAGAAAAAACTTTACCACAGAAATATGTGGGACACACTTAACGACAATGGTATGTCTCTCAATTGACACTTGAGGTTAACATGTCCTATCAATCACGGACCCTGCGAAATTTCACATGATACTGCAGAAAAATTTTTGCTAAAGATCGGATTTTTTTTTCCCCTTTCGACACACACACATATGCTTTCTTTCTACCTATTACTAAAATTTAAAAAGTAGATGCCATTATATTGTCCATACAAAGAATAAGTTATTCCATAGAAACACAAACGGAATATTCAGTGAGAAGCCTAAATGTTGAAATGTAAAGATGATTTCCATCATTTAACGTTCTTATTTTTTTTTTGCCTACATATTTAGCAATGCCACCCCTATTATTTTATCTTTATAAAAATACTTTTTCCCTTCTGAAACATTTTTTTCAAGCGTATCCAAATAATTTCTGGCTATCAACAAGAAATAACTTATTTCCCATTTATGACTAAACTAATTCGTTGTTTTTTAAATCAATACTATATTTTATTTTATCAGTTTTCTATGTATGGAAAAATACAATTACAATTCTCTCAGATTCATTTAAACCAATACTATACAGGAAATTCTCAATGCAGCGGAAGATTTCGAATGCATTAACAACACAACATTCCGCTATAAAGAAATTTCGAAACAAAAAACGAATTTTAGGAGCATTTTCCTATTTTTTCTCTTCATTTATAGTATACTCAAAGTTTAGGATGACTTTTAAACCGCAATAAAATTGAAAAGTCAATTGTTAGTATCATTTCAAGATAACTTCAAAAAAAATTTGGATGTATAAGATTTCAAAAAGAAAATTTTTCTTTGAATGAAGTGAGTATCTTTTATTTAAAAAAAAGAATTTAATGTTGTTTTTTAAAATAATTATGGGAAGAATTTAAACAAATAGCTTAGCGAAAGAAACTGTTAATAACATATTGAAATGAAAAAAATCCTAGGAAATCATTTGAAATTTTATGAAACAATGACTAAGTGATTGAATCAAATTTTTGCAAAATATTTAATCGAAATGCCTTGTTAAGAGAGAAGTAAATAACATGTTAAATGCGTTTTATTTGGAAGATTATGTATATTCATAAAGGTATATTTTAAATGATTTCATTTTCAAATATTAAATAAATATAAAAATGTCAATTAAAACTTTTTACAATTAACTATATCTTTAGTTCAAAAATGTGGTACATAATCACTTCCTTCTCAATTCCATCACCTTCAAATGACAATAAATTCTGTAACCTTAGCCAGTGGCTACAAAAGTTTCTTTGAAGCCTCTTGATTAGTTTTTTCTCTTACAAGATCTTTTTATTTTAAGAAATCATCCATCCATCTTTCCACGGAATAGTTGATTTTTATTTAAAGAAAGTCAGTTATTCATCAGCTACTGAAACATCACTGAATTCCATCGGTTCTTTGTACGACAAGAAGCAGTTGAATTTGAAAGTAAATATCCCTTCTGAAGCCAAAATTTTAAAACTTGTTTTATGAACTTTCATTGAATCGCTTGAGTGTGACTATGAACTCTGCAGACGAGAACATTAAAGAGTACAGATTCATGATTGGTCAGCATTTTCACACAAAGCTTGAAAGTTATTTTAAAAAGAAAAGACAGTGAGGATTACACTGAAAAAAATAATTATACCCTAAATCAACAGAAATAATAGTTAAAATCTTAAAACATGAATCGAATTGAATACATGTAACTTTAAAACAGGAAAAAAAACTATTTTTTTTAAATTATATTTGAAATGAAGTATTATTATTCTTTCATTTATTTCTGAATTAATTATTTAAAAGGAAGTTAAATGACTATGAATCAATAAAATACATTTTAATCATTTTGTTATTTTTATACTTTCGTTAACTATTCAAATTTTCTATAGCATGCACAATTTTCAACACAAGAAAAAATATTTTCCTTCATTTCTCCTCTTCTATAAGTATTTTAGAGGCCTTAATTAATATTAGTTCAGAAATCCTCATAATAATAGTAGTTCAGAGATAATTTTATTATCTCTGAACTACTATTATTCTGAGGATTTCTGATATATTTATATATATTTATATTTAATAGTTAAATATTTTACAAAACTATCTTAAAGTAGATTTTGTTTACAACTAAGCAATTGGATATAAATAATTTTTCCGTATGAATAACATTATTTGTATAATACGGAATAAACAGGGGAATAATGAGAATTCAATTCAATGAATCCTTAAATATGCATGCAAATATTTTTTTTTCTTTCTTAAAATGATCCATTTCCTAAGAATACCTGTTATCCCGACTGCCTCACAATGAAGAGATAATTGTCTCATTATAATTTAAAATATTTGAGAAATTTTCTATATTTATTAATCACCTTAACAAAAGTGGGAAACACTTCCTAAAACAAAGTAACGCACAAGAACAGCATTTAATGTTTCCATTGCGAGGAAGAAAGAGATTATCCTGTTAAATAAGACCGGGCGATGGAAATTGTTGCATGCTCGTTATGCCGGATATCCTCTCGGGAGGAAGAAATTGATGAATAGCTAATTACTTCAATGACAAACTTGAAAAGGAAAATTCTATTACGACTTAAAAAGGAATGGAATTAGAAGAGAAACAGAATTTTTAAGACTCGCGTTTATAAATATTGATTGCTGTTTATTTTGTTCATTTGTTTTGGCTATGTTAAAATTTAAACCATGTTCATGTAGTTTCTTTTTTAAGCTTCACTTTAATTGATAGAAATTAAATGTTTTGCAAGAGAGAAATTTAAAACTAATGTTTCGTAGGGTATTCAAGCATAAACAATGGAGAATATTGTCAACTGTTGTCTACTTTGCAGCATCAAAATGGAGTTTCTGGTAATGAAAATAGATACTATTATTTCATGAAAATTTTAAATAATTTTAATGAGTAAAATTGGAATATCGATTTAAGCACAGTTTTAATTTTAAGCAGATAATAGAAAATTATTTATACTTTCCCAAGATTTATCATTGTATGATAATTAGTGTCCAATGATTATTTCTGCTTTAAATCTTAATCATATATATATATATATATATATATATATATATATATATAGTTTATGAATATATAGAGAATAAAGTAAATATAAAGTTTAAATATTTTAAATAATAAAAAGTTAAGACTAAAAAAAATATATAAATTTATATTCATATCGCAATGGCACAAACTGCTATCGAGCTGAGGTGCCCAGTACCGTGAAAGCCTATTCAGAAGAAGTACATTAATATCATTATTTAATAATGTATCGAGTCCAAAAATGAATTAACTTTAAAATATTTTTCTTTGTCTTTCAAGCAATTCCCTTCCAAAAAATTTTTCTTAATATTTTATAAATTGTGATGGTTGCAATTTGCATAATAATCGCTCTCGTACCTATCAAAATTAATTTATTTATGGCAACATTTGCAATAAAAGAAAACTATCAATATACATTTACTTTTGAATGAGCTTAAACTTCAAGTGTTCAATTTGCTGTTTCGAACAATTGAACAAATGGAGACGGGGGGATATTTGGCTTTAAAAATATTATAAAAACATGTTATACCTAAGGATAAAGAAACTGAACATTAATTCGTCTATTATGAAAATACGTACTGATTTTATTGTAATAAATTTCTATCTCTCCCTATTTTTAGTTGTTTTGATTTGAAAATACACTCCATTACTTACATTATTATAAAACTTTGTTTTAATTAAATATAGTACTTTACAAATATATATCTTTACTTATTTACAATTGCTCCATAATCTAACACATTTTTTCCACAAAAAAATTCTTTTTATATATTGTCCTTTATTTCAGTATCAAGGAATATACATTTGCGCATACCTTTATAACTTCTTTCATCGCAGAAAAGATTGAACTTTTTTTTAAATTATAAGTAATATTGCCTAAAATTCAGAACATATTGTTAAGAGATTGTTTCTTGTGAATTTGACAACATGTTAAGCACTTTTGTTGATTTCAGAACTTTTTAAGGTAAGTAAAACTTTTCTGATATGAATATTTATATGTATACAATGTAAATATCCGTACAGTCTTTAAAAAATAGGGATTTTCATTACGTGATGTGTGTCAGATTTGTTAATTCGTTTTCGACTAAGTAGATATACGTGAGTGGAGCAAAAGAATAATGTGTTTACATTTATTTGGAACACATTTCAACATAATTAAATAAATATTAAGAGAATTAAGCAACTTTTATTTATTAAAAATGTATCGTTAAATAATAAACCATTTATTAAACACTATTTAATTTAATGATTCATAATTTTTAAACATAGAAACATCGAACAACAATGCCTCTAGAAACTATAAAATATATTTTTAAAAGATTAATTCCCTCCATTTTTTTCAATTTTCTTACATTTTCTGTTATTAGTTTTTTAAAAAATTTTTTTTATCAAAATAGCATTTGTTTTACGATTACTATTGATTTAACTTTTGATATACTTGAACTTTATTATTAAAATGTCAATAAGATCGGTGAAATGCGTGTCTTAATTTCTCTTAATTCTGAAAACGTTTTAATAATTTCTGATTACTCTTTTCACATCAATCCCCTGTATCATAGAAATTGACACACATTTCAATTCGTTTTAATTTGATTTGAATTGACTACCTTTCACTTTCAACTTTAATTCATATTTATTTTATATATAATTCAAACATAGCTTGATAATCAGAGAATAACTTTCCATGGCAAGTAGTCATTAATATACTTTCAAAAAAGTGAATCAAAATTTTAAAGATCATCAATATGCAATAAGATTTCATTTCCACAAATTAATTTATTAATGTTTCATCGTTATTATGTTCAAAAGATAGTCAACAATCAACTTTTATTTAAATCCATACCTTTATAATACAGGATAAGGAAATTATCAATATTAATGTTAATGAGATAGGCAAATTCGAGCCAGTTAAAAGATGTATAAAACTAATATGAGAGCTATCATCGATCTTTAAAAAACAATGAAATAAGCACTAAATATAGAGAACATATTCGATGAAAATCACATTTAATAGTTTATGTTAATTGGCATTGTTAATTTATGTGATTTTACTGAATAATCGTTAATACGATCGCATCCTGATTATTTTAGATCTTCGTGGTGTCTTTTCTCTTTGGATTTGGGGGGGGCTACGGTGATGAGCATTCTAATGGATACACCACTGCTCTTTGGTTTCTAATGTGTCCCGTTGGACAACTGCTGAATGGATGTACCCATCGCGCATTAATGGCCTTTTTCCAGCATTTCTGAAGTCCATCACTGTTCAAGGATTTGCAAAAGTAGCACAGTTCAATTACATTTCATGCATGGGTTAAGAAACTAAGCTTACAAATATAAAAAGTGCAAAAAAAAATGCCTTCACATTTGAATGGGCATGAAGTTTTATTTTATTGCCAGTTCTTGCTTGCACAAATAACTTCTAAGTAAATATATTAAAAAGGAAATAATCGATCATTTAAAATTGAGGATTTTCTTTAATGAAACAAGTTAGTATAAAGAGTGTTAAGAGCACTGGCTGATATTTTTTGTTCAGTGAATTTTGAATAAATATTTCTTTTTATGCAGTTATAAACGAGCATGAGACGTTCAGAACATTTTAGAAATGATGAACTTGACGAAATATAACAGTAAAATACGGGATTTTGATTTCTTGAGAAAAATAATTTGTAAATTTTGTTCCCAGAAGATATCGCTGCAAAGTATATACGTAGTAGAGTGAAGGATAAATGAATAAATACTGAATGAATAAAACTTAAAATTTGTTAACAATGAATGACTGTTATTTTTACTATAAAGTGTGGATTAAAATGTTCAAAAAAAAACCCTAAAAGCCACTCTTGAAATTTTTTTTAATGAAATCGAAAACCATACTCTCCAAATTTTGTCGCGTTTCATCAAATACATTAATTGCTTGAGAGATCTGATCATATCATGTTAACTTACGATTGGCCTTTACATTAAATTTCTTTATGTGTCCTCAGCATCATGTACACATAATCTCTCTTAAAGTGAATCGTTGGGTAACAGTTTTTTTACAGAGCATGTTTTTGCAATCTCTAATTTCATCTGAATAACTAAAAATAATTGCTTATCTATGACTAAATAATTGCTTTCCTTTTCTCTGAAAAGAAAAACAATTATTTTTCAATGCATAAGCAGTTGTTCTTCAATAGTTTTTGTCATACATAAAAATCATTTTAATTCATTTAAAATTCCCTTTTTGGCACAGACACGGAGAAACTACCATCTGCCATGCAATAGCAAATTTTTAATATGTAAATGAGAAGGAAATTCTAGAACAGTTAAGATTCAGTCAACTTCGATGTTGTTATGATACTTCAACAAGCATAGTTCAATAATTTAAGTTAAAAATAAATAATTTTGTGAGCTGATAAACTGTTCTTAAACTTATCAAATAAAAAAAGATCAAATGAAGGGAACTAATCCCTAATGAAATATTTCAACGCGATGCTCCGCAGAATTCAAAAGCCATTTTCCTCTATAACCCCCACTTGTTCCTGGTGAGAGCATACACAAATATTTACGAAGTGAATCCATCCGATAGTTTAAATTTTTATTTAATTCATGTTTATTTCCATCAAATTCAATCATTTCATTTTAAGAATATTAATCCGAGAATCACAGTTAACAAGAAATCTGAATTGCGGATTAATATGTTCGCCAGCTATATTGTAAGAGATTGTAAGTTATTTATTTTAATATATTTTTATTTATATAATTACAAAGTAACTACTACACCTCATGGAAAATATTGTTAACAAATAAGGCATAAATGAATGAAGGACATAGAAATAATATCAAAAACTTTAGATAGGATAATTCAAATTTATTAAGATTCATATATATATATATATATATATATATATATATATATATATATATATATATATATATATATATATATATATATATATTATAGATACGTCAATGTATAACACGTTTCTTAAATAGTAATTTCAAATTCAATATTTGAAAATGACAAAAGAATAAACAAAAAAACTAGCATTTTGTATTGATTTTAAGAGTTATTAAATGAAGAAGAAATAATAAAAAAACTTTTTTATATGAAAAGTTAGTATATAAAATATAATTTTCATCAAAATAAAAACAAATTTAAAAAGAAAAAAATTTGACTAACTGGTCCATTATTTTCCTCTAGTATTTCAAAGTTGGAAAATCAGCATTATATTGATCATTGTAAAGTTAAGATAACTCTAAGGATTTGTATGGTTATATAAAATTTGATTTAAGATAATAGGACATTTTTATATTTCTGGTTCTTGATTTATTGAGATAAAGTCTGATCCCAGATTAGAAATACATTTCAAGGATCGCTGTGTTTCCAGAGAGAGTCATCGAGTGCAGGGATCTGCCAAGCTTTCAAAGCTCCTCTTTAGAAAGGGAAGAATTATGAAAGTTTTTTACACAGAATAACAACAACTAAATGGAATAATGCAGTTATTTTGTCGTCGTTTTTCGAGAAATTTATGAAATTGTTAAATGTAGTTTAACAATTTCATAAATTTTTCACTATAATTTCTTTATGATTAGATTAAAAATATAATACGGACAATATATTGGGCAATATAATCGAAGATATATGCGCATTTATTCATTTTAATGTGAGATTTACTTAATTTATGGAAGACTTTCTCACATATGTTTCTTATCAGATACCCGTCCAATAGCCAACTGACTCGCGTAATAATAGGGTGTTAAAATGATATTTCGCTTCTTTCTTCTTACAAAAGAAAGTTTCATTCATTGTGCCTAGTTTTCAGAAAATACTTCCACACTCTTATTTCTGAGGGCACAATTTATTTATAGTCAAATGAGTGAGTACCACACATTCGGTTGAATGTAACGAAATATTTTTCCTAAAATCTCATCCGGTTTTGCCCGAATAGTTTATTTTTAATAATGTGTTTTTCTTTGGGCGAAAAAACATTTTTTGTCATTAATATTTACTCAACAAAATTTGAAGATGGGAGAGGAATGGAAGGAGACGTAGAAAAAATTTCCGACGCGTTTTGCGGTACTCGTCGATATTAGTAATGGTTTTCTCTGGCGATGACACGAATTGCTAGCGCCTTTTTTGACTCCCTCGCAGGCGACTTATTGGGGGGGTGCAGCCTCCCACTCCACCCCAGCTCCCTGCTCTCTGTCTTATCGACTAATTGACGTGTGTGTTTTTAATGACTGGCGAACGGGGATGTGTGTGTATGTGTGTATATATATCCCGCCATTCGCTTGTGCTGCTACTTGCCTATGCATCCCCCCCCTGCCCGGCAGCCGGGAATTATAATTTTTAATTTATGACGCACTTCAGCTGATTACTAATTAAAGAGAGAGGGAAAAACGAGAGGCGATGCCTGCGAAGGAGAGTTTTCGCTGTTGAAACATTCTTCTCTCTCTTCTTCCACCCTCTTACAATCCCTTCCTTTTTTATTTTATTTATTATTTTTTTCTTCTTCTTTCAGTTCTCCCCTTTCAACTCAGTACAGTTCCCTCTTCTGTTTTTTCTCGGAATAAAAATAAGAGTTGTAAATGTTCCGTGGTGGCTTTACATTTTACGGCCACGAGAACAAGCATGTCAAAACATTTCTTTTTTTTTCTTCCTCTTTTTTCCCCGTTCACATTTTTCTTTTTCAAATCTGAAATAAATATGAATATTTTTTGAAAGTGGCGACAAAAAAAAACAATAACCAGCATTCGTCGAATAATCAAGAGAAGAGTATTCCCTACAGTGGGGAATTGACTGCTTTGTTTGTCTTGGTAATAATTGATTCGAAAATTCTTACCTTTCTCAGGATGTTGCATGGAAGTGTCGCTAAAATGCACAGAAAACAACCAGGAAGCTTTTTCTCTCATTTTAAGTTATTGAAAATATTGGATCATATAGTTAGCTAATGCATTCTTCACTGAAATCACTCGTGAAAAGTTTGTACATGTGAAGAACACAAAAATAGCTTTCACAAAATACTACTATATATATGTGTGTGTGTGTATATATATATACATATATATATGCGCGTATGTAAAAATTTAAAATACAAAGTCTACATTGGGTAAAACATATTTTCAATTTTGAAACCAGATTTTTTAATCACTATTTGAATTGTACTTTAAATATTTTCTGAAAACAGTAGATAAGAAAGTCAATATTACAAATTTTGTCTTTTAAAAAAAGCATGGAAACTTCCTGAGTAATAAGCATCTGTTAACTATTGATTATGAATGATCTGTCACAAAAATTGGCATCTTATAAGTATTTTTAACTCAATATTTATTTTAGCATCATCATTAAGCATGGAGTCATCTAACTAAGCAAAGTCACTGTCACTGTCATTTAAATGAAATAAATGGTATTCCAAACAGCGCATGAAAATCAATTATTTATATTATTTTATGTTCCTTTATCACAGTTAAAACATTTATTAAATGAAATTAAAATATATTTAACTGTGCTGCATTTAAATTAGATAATAAAACTTAAATTTTGATTTTTAAATTCATCAAAAAGTAAAATTTTGAAAATCTACATCATAAGAAATTAAATACATTCTTTTTAAACTTTATTATCTTGGTTGGTTTTTCTTATTATACATTTTTCTTGGCAGTTTTTATGAAATAACATATTAAATTTTAGAATATATATTAGAAAATCTAGAAATTTGAATATGATTCACATGTATAAGAGAAATTTACTTAAAAATATGTGAATATATTAACAGAAATTTTCATCTATTGATTGAATATTAGTTGCTAGAAAAGTCTATAAATTTCTTCAATATAAGAAGGACAATTCTGTATCTGATTGAATGCTGCATGAACTTTCGCAAGCAATGCAGTAGGACGCAAGGAAAAACCTAATCTATTTTATAAATTTATCACATAGCTTTACAATAATAAACGAAAATTATAATTAATTCTGCGCAATGCCTATATTAAAATTACATATTTTGTATTCTTAACTTTTAATATTGATTTATATTACTTCTTTCAGAGCAAAGTAAGCGAAAGAGTGATCTATTTTAAGACTGAAAATAAATGATCACTTCCTCAAAAGTCCAATCTACTTCATGAATCATTGGGTAAGTAATAATTTCTGGTGGAGAATGCTTCTGAAAATTGAAGCAGCACTTGAATTTGAAAATTGAAGTTCTCTTGTATTTCTCTACTTAATGTTGTATACATTATTTTTACAAATGTACTATTGGTAAAAAAATAACACAGTTTAGGATTTTGTCTGTAAAATTGTAACAACAATTATTTTTATATCTTTCACCAAATAATGAAGCTTAAAGAAACTATCCTTCACGTGAAGATTCTAATTTTGACTTTTGTAGAAAGTATGGATATATAGACACATATAATATTAATTTATTAATCCGAAGAGTTTTTAATTATATATTATAATTTTTAATTATACATTAATATTAAGGAACGGAAGTAATCTTTGGTAATTAGGAAACGAATATCCAGGATTATGTTTTACACGTTTTCAATGTTATGTGCATAAATACTGCTAGAAACAATGTAATATCTCATCCAGATACTTTCTTATATCTAGACCATTCACAAAGTTCTATAAGCATTCAGTAATATGGACAATACCTTGTCTTTTACTTTAGACTTTAGAGACTTTTATATTGACACCTGAATTGACATTGATGAAAAAGAATTCATACATTTTTATGAGCAACTGACGCTTTCGAAAAGAGAAAAATTTTATAATAAAAGATCATAATTTGTAAATAGGTAAATTTTAAAATTAAATAATATTATTTGAATGAAAGAAAACTTTCTTAAGCAGTATCATCTAATAAGTGTGCTGAAAGGAAGTGTGCATTCTATTAACTATTTTTAACCGTATACTATATAACTAATTATTTCAGCAAAATATTCGGCAAGAAGATTGAATTGTTAAAGTGAAAGAAATAAAATTATCAATACAAACCGTTCTTTTTTGCAGATTAAATTTATATTTTAACAATTAATTTAATTATAAAAAAATAAGGTTTACAGATTACTAATCAATGGAACATTTTCATTTTGGCCAAGTTTCAACAGAATCCCGGGAATAAACTTTCAATTCTGGGGATTTGTTGTAAGATTTGACAATATTCGAAATTATAACATTTTGAGAAAAAAATGAAAGAGTTAAAGAAAACTTATATGTATGTAAAAATAAACTTAGTCGAAAAATTACCAAATTATAATGGATACCGAAGTAGTGTGAAGTTATTATAGTTTACAATGTGCTCTAAATATATATTGAAAATCACAATACAATTTAAGTTAATTTATTAATGAAATAAAATCACATGACTTTTTGATAATTAAAAAATGGAAAAATGTATTGAAAACAAAAGCTTATTGTTTTATAACAACTATTTCCTTTTCTCCTGAAATTTTTTTTATTCTTTTGAAAAACATAAAAACATCTTCATGAAAGACTTTTCTTCTGAAAACTATTTTTTTAATTCGTCCAAATTTATCCATATTTATATTTCTAAAAATTAAATGGGCTGTTTCACGCTTATAAAAACAAATTTAAATAGTAATCGTATGAACAAGAATATGTGACTGCTATATACCACACAATGGGATTTCATAATAAGACAAAGCAATGAGGCTATTGTACGATAACTTCCTTCCAAAAATATTTCCTAATTAATCTTAAAACAGTATGCTTACTTCCCTCTCATCAATTTGTTAATTTTAATATAAGCCTCTAGACTCAGTTCCAGTCAATAAAAATGTTTCATGAGACATGTCTATAACAAAACATCTGTTAAAAGCAAAATATCGTAAAATACCTAGTCAAACTGGAAAATATATAAAACATATATTAATTTCTTTAAAGGAAAATTTTTTGTTCATTATTTTTTAACTGATGATTGCAACTTAGTAGAAAAAGAATATGTATATATATATATATATATATATATATATATATATATATATATATATATATATATATATATATATATATATATATATATATATATATATATATATATATATATATATATATATATATATATATATATATATATATATATATATATATATATATATATATATATATATATATATATATATATATATACAGACTTACTGGAAATTATTTCTTTCCTCAAAAATTATTTTTAAGCTTATGATTTTGCGAATGAAGGAAACCATTGAAAGACTTCGATCACATTTTCTCAGTCAAAAATATTAATTTAATAAATAAAGTACATAACCTGTATTCTTACATTTATGAAATATCGCGATTCTGGAGCCTATTTTTTTAATAATTTCACTGCCTTTATTTTTCTTAATGTGTGTTACAAAAATTGTCCCTTGTATGTATGTCTTTTTAGTTTCTTTCAAAAATGAAAAATCGTAGTAAAATCCGAATTTTAGGACTATATGATCGATAAATATACTTAATAACAACTTATTCTAAAAATTCGTTAAGTTTCTTTATGTTTTTATTTTCAATTTATTGTTTTATAGTTTAAAGAAAAGAACTAAAGAGTCAATAAAAGTATCATAACAGCCAGTGTCAAAACAAAGAAAAATGAAAATAAAAATTTTCTTTCATTTTCTTAAATTTATAATAAGGAATTCTCACGAGGCCTATTAAGGTATAAACTGAGCACACGGATTCTGTTCAAATATCTTCAGTCGTTGAAAAGGAATTGGGTGTGCGCATTTATGAATAAGTTACACGTATTCATACAATTTTTTGGAGCCATTTTTACTTAGAATAATTATTAGTAAATACACACATATAGGGTTAAAGTACTGTGTATTTATGCATCTGCAATGCATTTTTTATGCCTTTATTTCTTTCCCTGGTGTAGATACTGGGCATTTTAAATCCCCAACATCATAAAAATATTTATAACAGATTTTAATGAACTTTTCATTTTGTAAATCATATAAAATTTTCCTTTTTAGAAGGTTTGCATATTTTTAGAAATCAAGAAATTCTTCGTCCTTATCAATTTTTAAGTAATTTGGGCAAGTAGTGTGGTGGCTCGTACCTTCTGGTTAAATCCATGGCTGCGCATATTTTTAATTCATGAAGTCGCAAAATAAAGCTACGATAGTCAAGGAAACGTTAACTTTAAAATAATAAATAAAAAAGAAATGTTTCACATTGTACATTTATGAAAGCATACAATGGTACTCAGGAATTATTCAAATTTAACGAGGTACATTTACATAAAATTGAAAGCTGCAAATGTACGTTAGCATGCATTTATCAAACGGTGCTTATACTTTTGCATGTATATTTAATGTATGAATAAAAAACAAATGTATATTATGGCCTAAAGTGTAATGTAAGTTTATCATTAAATTATTTATGTATCAGTATATAAATTTTATTATAATATGTGGCCAGTGTTAAAGCTTTTTTAAATATTTTGAGCTCCTTTACTATCCAATCAAGGCGTGATAACCCGTTGATAATTACAGAAGATCATAGATATCATGATAGACTCAATAACAGAACAAAAAAAAAGTAAAGTTAGGGGAAAGAAAGAAAAGAAAACATAATTTAATTTAAATTGAAATCCAAGAAAAGTAATAATATTGATTTGAAATGAATGTGAAATAAATTACCAACAATTTTAATTCAAAATGACACTGTTAACTCTAACATATTCGATTATATTTAAACAATTTAGAATACGGAAATGTATGCTTAATTTTAAAATACATGAAAAATTCCTTAAAATAATTTTTTCCAATGTCAGGCCATTTCTGGTGCATTAACTCTTTTGGCACTCTAAGGGGTGGATGAAAGGAACAAGGGGATTCTTGAGTGGGGCCAACACTAGGAGTGGCACCTTAACTTCAAAAGTGGGTGGGTCATCGCAATTTAGAAACAGAGAACAGGCAGAAGATTCCCAAACTTGATGTCTTGTCCCCTGCCAACAGCTTCCCTTCTTAACTGTCTTAACCGCTATTAGTGATCACGTGGTGTGTTCAGCTGGATCGAGTCCACCTTCTCCAAAGTAGCTGCGGCCACACAGTATATAGGTAAGTGCTTTATAAATTTTCTTATAATATTCTTGTGCATTTTATAGGTCAGATTAAGATTCATCACACGTGGCTTTTACTCTTTTCAGTTTACTTTAAATTAAAAATATTCAGTTAAAAATTGTGTACATAACCAAACACAATTTATAAATTTCTTAATTCCTTTTCTTTTATAAAATTTCCAATTAAAATCAACAGAGTGCAAACTCTACTAATCAAACTACTACATTCATATATTTTGGTTATAATAACATTATGTTTTTAAGTTTCTATTTCCATATAAATTTTAATGAAGACATATCAATTAATAAATTATGAAATTAAAAAATATTCGATAAAAACTAGAGGAAACAATTAATTAATAAAAATTAATGAAGTTAGAGGGAAAAGCCGAAATTTTTGTGTGAGGAATGATGATCTTGCCTAAATTTCAAATACAAAGATAATAGAACAAAAATTTAAAGGAATAATATCATTCATTAAATAAGTTATTGTTATGAGGTTAAAAAAATTTAATAATAATGCAAATTTAATGTTTAGAAACATAATAGTCAGTAAGTTTAGTAAAAAAATTAACAATGGTAAAATTTATTTGAAATTGTTTAAAAAAATTCACTTGTCCTTTTTAAACGATAGCTTGGTGTGGCCCTTCATTCAATATTTTTTAATGGTCAAGATCAATCTGGACGTAGACCAAGAAAATGATCCAAAACTGAGCAACTAATGTTAAAGAGGCAAATCTTAAATGTAATTATGGATGCTTAAAATATTCTACATATACTCATTAAATTTCTTAACTTCAATCAATAAAAATAACACTCTAGCATCAAAATGTGGCAGAATATATAATTATGAAGAAATAATAATTGAATTAATAAAACTGATTATATATACACAAAGAACATTATAAGTCTCAAACACCATTTATTGAGAATTGTCATTAACAACTATCAAAATGGTTTTAAAAACTTGCACTTAAAGAATATAAACATGTACTTTACATTTTTCCCATTATTTTTCAAAGTTACAATTAAATTTACTTCCTCCTCCTTTTTTCTTGATTCTTTATTTTCAGTATAAGATATTTGAAAGTAAGTTAATAAAACACAAAGCATATTTAATTCAAAAAAAATTTGCTGTATTATCTGAAGCACTCAAGACATCTTAAAACTCCTTATGATTTAATCCTTTTTAGTATTTTTTTTATTTTTTCTTCGTTTACGTTTATATATATATATATATATATATATATATATATATATATATATATATATATATTGCTTGTTTATGTTTGTATGTAAAATTTATATACAGATAGAAAAATAAGCATTATTTTTTTGTTAAGTAATAAGCATTTTTAACAAATACATCATGTGTATAGAATTGATTACACTCATGTAATATTTTTAATTATACATCGAAATCAAGTTGTGCATAATTCTTATTCTTCATCATCATAATCAACAAGAAGTGAAGTTTTAATTGTTTCATAAGTTGTTTTGCTCAACAGTTCTTAGCGTGCGGAAGCATGTCTAAATATTTTGAAAAAAAATTTTCGTTTATTTTCTCATTATATAATCATAGAAATATTGATTCATTCATTTTCATTTAATTCAATGATGTTTGATACTAATTTCAAAAGTCATTTCGTACTTAAATCACAGATAATGCTTCTCATAGACATATTTTCGTACTATAAAGTTTTGAAGCTGGTCCCCTTCTTGGCAATGATGTGAGTCAGTGGTCTCGAAATAGGTGACTCTTCCAGCAATCGAGAAATATATTGAGAAAGGAGAGATTCTCACTTCTTTTGGACTGGGTGGTGTGAGTTCTTCCTTTATTTTCCCCCTTTTTTCCTGGACTGCTGGAGGAATTAGTTGTCATGACAACCCAATCCCCCAGACTGGTGCTCAGGGTAGCAGCAAAAAGTAAGCTTCACTACGGATAAAAAACAGCTTGCGACCCCCCTGTTCCCAAGACGTGACCTTTAGACCTAGAGCGGGGCCTGCAAAATGTCTCCCTTCCATAAGCAGGCCTCCAGATCTCGACTCCAGTGTCAGCCCCCTTTCTCATGGAAAGTCGCGCATTGATTCCATGTAATATAAATCCACTCCACAAAAGTGTTTCATTTGAAGCAGCTAATTACTCGCACTCTGAAAGCGAGGAACTGTAGAACCGCTCCATCATTTCACTTTGTATCACCTAGATTAGTAACATACTTTCTAAATTATATCATGCAACATTTTTTATACAAGCGACTTTTTTACACACGCTCAAAGCGTTCAATTCATCTAATATCTAGTTTAAAATCATTTTAAGTTAATAATTTTTAAGCATAATTGAAAATGTTTTAGAGTAATAATAATACTCACGAATAAAATTTAATTATTTTCTACAAAGTTTAAAAAGTTAAAAGAATATACTTAATTACTTTACAGCGTGCAATAAATTCTTTGTAGGTGTAAACTGAGAAAATATTATTTATTCTCCATTAAATTAAAATGCGCAAACTTAAAAGGTCAGTTAAAACTTTAAAGTTGACAATTTTTTCGAGGAAACAAAGGTCAAATGAAACTGATGAATCCTTTCCCTTTGACTTGAGGTATTCGATTCATAAGCGATTTCTTCTGGAAATGTTAATGGATTGCATTCAGAGGACCCTTCCAATGCATTAGGGTCGGTGTCTCATCATGAGGGAAGAGCAATTCCATTGATCAACATTAAACTGTAGACCATGCTACAGAAATTGACTCGACGTTAAGAACTTTTTCATTCAAAACAATAGACACTTGCCGAAGCTTTAGTTAATATACGAATTATAATTACTATTTCAAAAGCCATATTAAAATCAGTTACTGAAGACAATAAATACAAATTCAAGTATTTTAGTAATAAATGAAGAAATCACAAAAGATTGGAATAAAATAACAGATTGCTTTGTCCGAAAATAAATTTTTTTTATTACTACCTTAGTATCAATTGGATAAAAATATAAATTCTTACAGAAAATTGTTTTTTTTTTTTTTTTTTTTTTTTTTTTGAAATGTTTCAATTTTTTTCAAGAATATAAATTTCCAGTTTGAAAGATAAAATATAAATTTTTACTTTGAAAAGTTAACTCTACATAGTAAGAATAGTTTCTCCAATTTTATTTCTGAGTGAGTTTCTTTTTTGTACTCAAATAATGTCTGTTCTATCTAAACTTTATAATTTAAATTTTATATTTGTCATTTATATTCTTTGCATTGCAATGAATTACAATATTATAAGTAGTTTTATTCGAAACTCAAAAATATTTTAAAGTCACTTGACAATAATAATGGATTTATAAGGAAATATTCTATAAATTTCTATAGCTACATTTAATTAAAAAAAAAAAACTCAAAATATCAAAATCTAAAATAATGGTTTTATAGACACTTAACAAAAGATTTTAGTATAAAATATGAAAAAATAAATTTTAAATATGAATAAAAGAATTTCACTTGAATGGTAAACAAAAGTCAAACTGTAAACTAAATCTATGAAGTGTATTCTTTGTACATTAACAACATGTATATTTTATGCCATTTAGAATATGAATTATTGTAGGTAAGGGAATCTCTCCTTCATCGAAATGAAACACATTGAGGACTGGGAAAATTTAAGTTCCTTATATTTATTGTAAAATATAAATTTGCCAAAAACTTTCATGTATTTCTCATAATAGTTTGAAACGAATAAAATCAAGAGTTCAATTTTTCAATAAATTTATAAATTTTAAATATTACATTTTCAAAAATCTTAAAATTTATTGACATGAATTGTACAAAAAAATACATTGTCATTGTTTTAATTTACAATATTTTCATGTACAGTTTTTATTGAGTAAAATTAAAAATACTTTGCGTATTTTGTTTTTATTTTTGTAATTAGAAATAATTAAATAAAATATAATTAATAAAAAGTAATGATCAACATGCTTTTGTATGCACTTTTGATAATTTCATGATCATAGATCTACTGCAAAAAAATTTTTTTATAATCAAAATAATTAATTCTCTCTTAAAAATATTTCTAAGTATTTCAGTTTCCTTTCTTGATTTTTTTCTGATAGTGTGAATTATTGAAACTAAATTACATCTAAACATTACAATTTTTAAATGATATTTAATAAATTTGTCATTTATTTCTATTTACCTTTGAATATTTCTCAGAATTTAAAAATAGGTCTTTGGTGAAATTAAAATATAAATATTCATAAAAAAAATAATACGTTTTTTAACAAATGCAACTTTCTCTCTCACTTTTCCCATTTAACTCAGTGAAAAATTTCCATTTTTAGAAAAATACTAGATTGTTATTCTAAATATCATTAAATTTAATAATTCCTTATGTTTTGATTTAAACAATGACTTTCTTTACAGAAAAGTACTGTTTTTATTTTTAATGTAGCATTTCTATGAGCATATAAGAAATACTAGTTTTGAATAGACTCTTCTAATTATAAGGGAAACTCTCTATTTTAAAACTTCTTACATATTAAAAATTATTATCAATACAATTATATGTATTAGTCTAATATTGCTTTATATTTAACCAATTATTCTGGCTGTTGTATTTAAAAAATGTTCCACTTTAAAATTTGGAAAAGTTGATCACCAAAGGGAAAGACTATTTCACGACTGATTAGAGTCAGTATGAAATCAGTGAGTTTAATATTGGTGTGCTATTTAAAATAAGATTAGTTTAATTAAAAAAATAACTGTAGTCTTATAAATAAGCAGAGGTTTTTTCTTTTTCTTTTGATAAATTTCATTAGGCATAACACGAAATCATAAAAAAATGACGATTGTTATAAATAATCAGACGAATCAAAAGCGATCCCACTCTTTTGAAATTTCGTTACGCGTTTGACAAATGTTTAAAAATAATCAGACGATTATTACAAAAAATTAAACAATTTTTTTTCTCTTTTTTTTTCTGAAAAATTTCATCACACATCAGTCAAAATCTTCAAAATATTCAGAAGATTGTTATAAATTAGCAGGCATTTCCCTTTTTCTCTTCCTACTGGGTATTTTCCTTGTTTATTGATTAAAAATTTTAGAGAACAAATCGCAGTTAGATCCATTATAACGTAAGGAACAACATTTCACGTTTAGTTTTATGCCATTGTTTACATGGTAATTATGTATAACTGTACAAATTCTGATTACCAAATATTTTGTAAATATTTACAAATTGGAAGTTTATATTTCAACTAATGAATTTTAATCACAATTTCTAAACACAATTTCTGAGAAACATATAATCTACTTCTTTGCATATTATGCATTTTCAAAAAATTGTTCCTTGAAAAACATTGATTCGTACATAACATAATTTTAGAATATTCAAAAAATTTAAATATTTGATAAATAAATTTTTTTGTAACTATGCCTTTATTCATTTAAAGAAAAGAAATAAATTTAAAAAAATATGAATATAAAGAAAACTCACAAGCTTAAATTTTCATATGATTAAAAAACAGTTTTCAGTTACATATTAAATATAAAAGATGACACATTTTAGAGCATCGATTTCTTCTACTGTTGCTTCAATTTTATTTTACTATTAGCGAAAATCTTATATTTATTAGAAGCTTCAGCATTTTCCGTTGACAGTTTCATTGCTCCCTATTTATCTTCCCCATCCATGCCATTTTTAAATCCAAACTACGTAATTCTCTGAAGACCTTTCCTCAGATTTTCTTTTCATCCATAATCGCTGCATTGTATGAAGTAAAAAACACACACACATATAATAACTAATGAACGAACCTCTCAGCATTTCCTTCAGGCTGGGAAGACATGTGAACTCAAGCCGCTTCTAAATTTATGCACCTTAGGCTTGCAGGTCCCAGAGCGTGCTCAGCAACTGCCCAATTAACAATGCACTTGGCTAATTAAGCCGCAGGGAAAAGAAATAATCATATTTGTGTGCGGCCAATTTTTATTACATAATTAAATGCCCTCTCTATTTTGTTTGATATTTATTGTTATTCCTATGAAATAATGACATGCAGTGTTGCTTGGCTATAAAAGTGTTTCAAGTATAATAAATGGAAACTATACAAGTGTATTTCATTGGAAATATAACAAGATCCTACAGAATTATGCTTATATAGATAATTCCCGCAAAAACATGAACTATTCTAATTATTTAATAAGAAACTAGGAATTGTTCTATTTGACAAGAAAAACCTTTATACATAATACTGTATCATCGAAAAAGAGCGAAGTGAATGTTTCAGACGAGTTAAAAATAAAAAATATATGTTGAAAGCAATTTTAATTTAAAATACTGAAAGATAAAATTTAAAAAAAATTACCATTATTTTCTTATATCCCTAATAGTTTTAACCAAATATTTTAAAACCCATACATTAAAGTACCTCAGTTTTACTTTAGATGTAATTTTTTAAAATAACTATCATTTAATTTTTTAAAAAATAAAGTTTATCTAGAATATATTAAACCAAAAACGCTAATTCTCAACATTCCTGATCAAGCAAAACAAAAACATGGAAGAAAAAAAGTGAGAGATCGAAAAAGAAATCGAATGTCATCAGTTACCCAATGTCTGATGGCCTACTTCTCTTGCGACATCAAGATAACGGAGCATTAACTACTTCATAACTGATTTGATTGAAGTTCTTACTCAGCAGTGTAAACCACAGGCAATTTCCAAGCACTATAATTAACTTGTCAAATCACTTAATTGTCAGCTCGCATAAACAGAGTTGGCGATTAAAGACATCTCTTACAGAATTCTTAAGCAGCAGCGAATGATTATGGTAAAAAAAAGTGGTGTAGCATAGGTGCGGTACGATATGTGTAAATGAAATGAATCAAAAGATAATAAAAACCGCAAAAAATGGAAATTGAATTTCATTCATTAGAGAAGGAAGGGCATTACATTGCAACGCACGTTATAGTTTTTTAGCTTACTTAGTCGACATTTTTTCTCTGCTTTATTTATCTATTTATTTTTTTTTAATTTTTACTCTCTCCCGTCATGTTGATGCAGGCCAGCTGCTGTGGACTGCGCTGGCATTGTGAAGTGACGTCATAGCAGGGTATAGGGAATTTCTCCGTGTTCCAAGGGCATCCATAGAGAGCCTAATCATTCTTTGAAAAGTTCATCTCACTCAGGGTTGCTGCCTGAATTTGGCGGGGAAAAAAAAAGACTGCTATAGGATTGCTTTTTCCCTACTTCTTTCAATCTTTTAACTCAAAAAAATGTCAACAAACATTTTTCCCTTTTTCCGTAACAGGAGCTCCATAATGCAAGAGCCCCAGATTTAGGAATAATATGAAATCGATTAACCTTGACCGCCAAACTAGAAAATTAGGCGGGGCGATGATCCTTGATTTATTTTTTTCTAATAACATTCGTCTTTCTAATAAAATATCATTTTCATGCTGGTTACACAATCTAAGATGTCATAAACATTTTTCGCGAATAATTCTTTTTGAGATATTCATCAAATTATTAACGGAGCTTAACATTTCTCCCGATTCAATGAATTATGAAACTACGGAATATTTATCAACTTGAGCAGAGTAATTTATTCATTCATTGAAACACGTTGATGGAATTTTTAAAATATTTTTCTTAAATTTTACATGTAGAATAATTTTAATTAAATGAAAAAAATATTAACTTAGAATAAATTTAAACTGGAGACAGAAAACTATTTTCCCAAATGTAATTTACTCCATTACTATACATATCTACTTTTCAATAGCTTTCATCAAGTGTAATACTTTTCATATAGTTTTGAAGTGCAAAAAAAAATAAATTAAAAAAAAACTTATTCAATATTTCAAATGCACTAAGATACAAATAAATAATACTGTCCATTTATTATTTTTTTATGCTGGGTTAGATTTTCTATTAAAAATTAAAAAAGTTCATATATAGATTTTTTTTTCAAGTTGGTTATTATAAGCCATCTTGAAAAATACGGAACCTGAAAACCAAATAAAATAAATTATACGATGATTAAATCACAATACTTCCCATTATTAAATATTTTAATTTATATTTTTGAAATATTATATTTTGAAATCTAAAATACATAGATTTCTTGTCATACTGATAACGTTCGAAAAATTACAACCATAGTGATACAATTTGCTTATTTAAAATATTTTGATTTTTTTTTTACATCTATTAGATATAAAATGTCCGAAACTTTTATAAATTTTAATTTTTAATTTAATAGTTCCCGCTACACAACACACATATTAAATTTGGATCGAGATATTTAGTTAAATTTTTCAATGAGAAAAGATTGAGCTACAAGAGGGATTTAAAAACATCAGTTATTGCTAGGAAAGCTATAAAATAAAAAAATTTTGTTCTTTTTTTTCTAAGGTTTCTAAAGTATGTTACTTAAACATTATTTGCATGAAAGAACAATCACTACATATTATTCAACGTACAAACTGAGAAATTTACTTCTTGTTCGCACTGTTTTTCAATTATTCACGGAATTTAATTAATAATTATAAAGACCTCAATTGAGTCAATTTAATTTTTAAACTGCATTTTTAATCTGCGAATAGTTTCTTGATTTCCTCGATAGTTAAAATAAATATTTTAATGGGAAAAATAAATGAACTTTTTAAAAATATTTTAAAATATATACAAACTGTTAAATGTAAAAGGAAAATTTTACACTCATAATTTATGCATCAAGAAAGCTATAAAATAAATGCAATAGTAGACTATATTAAGAAAGACCTGTTATTAACCTCTATGCAAAGACTGTACAGAATGCTTAACATTGAACTTGAGCGATTATTGTCTGTCACGGCAGATGGTGAATGGGATTGTAACAATTTTGCCGCTCGGTTACCCCGCAGATGGTTACAAGGTAGTTTCCAATACGAAAGGCAAATTTAAACAAAAAATAATAAAATAAGGAGATGGGAGTAATTGTAATAATGTTATTTTAACAATAACATACATGAAGCTGCAGGAGAATAAAAATTTCAGAATTTAATTTTAATAAGAAATTTTAAAGTGGAATTTATCGAGTCATTTTTATACAGTTGTAGGGAGGTAAATGATGTCCAAAAATACGCTAATATTTTAGTAAAGAAATTTTAAACATAAAATTCAGTGTGAATCTTATTCAAACTCAGCAATCTTGCTAATATTAGGTAAGATTGTTTTTTGTGTTTCATATTTCGTTCTTTTCATTTTAAATATTAAAACACATGACTCAAACATAATATTCAATTCATCACACATATGGAAAAATATGTATTATTTAAACACTTCTGTTGTCTGAAATTACTAGCTCGACTTTAGAAAATTTTAGTGTATAATTATCTTATAAAATTAAAATAAATAATGATTTTAAAGTCTGAAGTACTTATTTTTATGTTGGTCAAGTATGATTTACTAAGCTAAATTATTCACAATTATACATAGGACAGATTTTGATTTTTTTAATTTGTGCACATTTACCATAGGTCTCTCTATAAAAAGAACTAGTTTGTATTTTTAGAAATTAGACAAGGCTCACTTTTTAAAAGAATTCCTCTAAATTAACTGAATACCGAGTAGTTCTTACATATTAATTTGTAAATAGAAGCAAATTGTGAAAGTAACTGGCATTTTGTACAGTTATTTTTATTAACATGAGATAAAGGGTTAAAACATTTAACCACACACACACACACACACACACACACACACACACACACTATATATATATATATATATATATATATATATATATATATATATATATATATATATATATATATATATATATATATATATATATATATATATATATATATATATATATATATATACATTGATATTTTGTCTAAGAGAGATTGATATAATAAAAAATATGAATAAAGGCATAGTTACAATTTGAATTTAAAGATGCGCATACATAAAATTTTAAGATGTTTTTTTTTTTGGAAAAGTAAATAGTTCAATAAAAAATTTTTTTTTGTTTTATAAAATATTATACAAAAAATAATAATAAAAAATACAAAATGTTAATACAAAATATTAATTCTACAAATATATACTGTGTATAGACAATTAGCATGCTAAAATATATTAATTCAATAAATTATTATATATTGCTTGTTATTTTAATTTGCAAAATATTTTTTAATTATTTCAACAAGTTATTTATCAACTAATTTCATAATTTCAGAAAGGAAGCAAGCATGTTATTAAACTCACTGCAATCATTTTAAATTTTTTGAGAATTTCTTATGAACAAATGGATTAAAAATTTCATTTGTTAATGTATTAAAATATCAAGCACTTAAAATTCCAAATATCAATTACCATAGCAAATGACTTTTAGCAATTAAATTTTAAAACTTAGGCACTAATTTTATAGATTCTTTTTTGATTCAATGCAGCTTCTTCTCTGTCTGTTTAAAAATTAAAATGTCATGTATACATAGATTTTTGGTAAAAGTTTCCAGTAAAATAAGAATTCGATTTTTGCTGATATCCTTTTTTATAAAAAAAGATTTGTTCTTCTTATAAGCATGTAAAGTGTTGAAAATCACTGTAAAAAAGATATATCCTTGCAACTCAAAGAGAAATAATTTTTATTTAAGATGCATTTATTAAAATTAAATTAAAATTACTATAAATAAAATAATTTATAGGTAATTATCATAAAAATTTATGATTCATATTTAATTATTGCATGACTATACAAAATAGAATTATTTTTCTTAAATTTGTTTATTTAATTATTTATTTGATAAAATTTGACTTCTTATAAATTAATTTTAAATATTCATGAATAAATTGGTAAAATATATAAAAATATCAAAACAATATTCATATTATAGCAAAAGTGCTTTAATATTTTAATTACAGATAAGAGACTTGTACTCCATTTATGAACTAACAAAAAATTCTAAATTTGGAAAATCATTCTCCTTAGATATTTAAAATATGTATTGAAACATCCTTCTTAAATGCAATAATTCAATTTAATCTTGTTGAGAACAAAAATAATTCAGCTATAAATTATAATTAATATTGTTTAGCTGAAATAAAATGGTTTTGACAACTTGAACCCTTTTCCATGTGTGAGCGCTTTTTTTATTTCATTATATATATATATATATATATATATATATATATATATATATATATATATATGTATATATATATATATATATATATATATATATATATATATATATATATATATATATATATATATATATATATATATATATATATATATATATATATATATATATATAGTGTTTGACAATCTGAAAGGTTTTATGAACAAATCTTTTTTTTTTTTATTTAAATCACAAATGCAATTACACTTTGTTTTTTGCTTTTCGGAATAAAAAAAATACAAGTAAAATTAAGTCTTTGTAAAATATTTTAATTTTAGAATTTACAATTTTCAAAAGTAAATAAAGACAAAATGGACTAAGCATCCATATAAAATAAATCATTTTACTTACTATTGTATATATTTTCTTTTACACAAGAATTCATTAACAGTTATTCTGTGCAGTCCGGGAAAAGTGGTAAATATTTTTATTTAAGATCAGAAACATTTCTCTCATGGAAAAAGGAAAATAAATTTGAAATTTAAAACAAAAGTTCAGTGAAACGATATCATTTTGGTTTTGACATCAGTTTCCATTGGATCAAAGCTGAGGAATTGGCTATATTAAGGTTTGTAAGGCTGAGGCTTTAGTACATGTCATAAATATTTCCTCAATATTTTTCCATTTTTTTGTTAAAAAAATAATGATTTAAAAATAATTTCAAAGTATTAGTTTTCTTTTATTGACTGTAAACATAGTATCTTTCTTATATTCAACTAAGTTGCATTCAATTCCTTGGATTGTCAAATTTTTCCTCATATGTTAAATTGTTTTTCTTTATTATGATTAACAGTATTTTCATCGAGTTTAGATATTAAACATTAAAAATAAAATAAAAAATGTCTAAAACTGTTTACATTCGTGATTAGTGTTTATAAGATATTGATACAAATTATTAAACAAGGTTCGGCTTTAAGTTGATGAATACCAAACTGTTCAATGGAGTAATTTTGGTAGCTCAAAGTTTACTAGGCATAACACAAGTTTAGTATAAAGTTTAATAAAAAAAATAAATATGTATAACTCTATCACTTATGAAAAAAAAATAAACAGTTCAAAAGGAAAAAGAAAGTCCGGCGGAATTGACGACCAATTATGAACTCTTCTTCCCACCGCAAACACAAGAAATCGTAAGATAGAAAGAAAAACGAAAACAAATAAAGTAAAGTAACTGTGATGATAGATGGCCAAATATGAAAACCCTACTTTCCTCTTTTGAAAGAAATGAAGCCATTGAGAGTATCGCCATCTGCAGGGGAGTTTTTAAACTAGGCCTCTCTTCCCGAGGGCCAAGCACACACATAAAAACAGTCAAGATGGCGGATGGTTGGCTTCGGCACTTTTCTAGAATATAAACAAGAAAGATTCCTCATCTTCTTCATTCTGGGAGGTAAAATATTTTCTGCTTTAGTGTAAGTAAGTTACTTATCAGAACATAAATGTTTTAGTGCATCTTTCTGTTTTTTATTTATTTATTTTTTTAATCGGTCAACAGTGAGTAAATTTTTTTCCACCTTACTATGTGCGCTAGTCGCAGAAATAGCTCAACTCATAGGAAGTTTAGGTAGAATAGACGAACGAGTAAGCTTTTTTTTTCTTCACTCATATTTCACCTTGATTAATTATTATTATATTTCTGAATTTCGTTTCGCTCGCTTGTCCGTACGTCCTGATTCCGCGTGGTTTTAAATTCACACGTGCTTTTAGAAGACGGCGCTTTTTCTCTTTTTTGGTTTGATGGAGCGCTAAGGAGGCGCCTCGGCGCATGTCATCTCCCGCGCTTTTCTCTACCTATCTTGGGTCTGCGTCGGCCCAGCAAACAAAAACAATTCCTTCTGCCTCGCCTCTCTCTGTGTTATATTTTCTCATTTAATTCCTGGCGCGTCTTTCGGTTTTGTTATCTGAAGACGGCTTTTCTGATGTGCACTAAACTCTTCCGAAACTTATCAAGTATTACAATGCAGTGAACCAACATAAATATAGATATTTTAATGTCTTCATAATTCTAATGATGTTTTGAATCTTAACTTTAATTTAATTTTAAAAGCAAAAATGAAGGAAAACATTTTTTTTATCTTGCAAATTTTTAATATTATCAGTCGTGAAAATTTCTTTAATAAACCTTATTTTCAAAAAATAAAGAAAAAAATTGCTTTTTTTTCTAAAAAAGTAAAATAAAAAAAATATTCCACATTTTTTTTATTTTATGTAGAAAATTTGATATTTTTACTATTATTATAAATTAAGGAAAATAAATTAAATTAGATTTTTCTTTTAAAAATAAATTTTAATCACATAGCATGATTCATTATGATATATTTTTATTGAAATAACTCAAAAATATGCTTAAAGATTGCTAATATGTCTCATGTTTGAAACTCAATAATATTTAGATGAATAAACTATTTAATTATTCTTTTAAAAGAAAAAGATTTATATTCATAAAAATATAAACACGTGAACATTAAATTTTTTATAAGGTATTCCATGTTGTTATATTATTTTTCTGAATTTGTTTACTTTTTTGTGTTTTCCCATTGATAAAACGAGATTATAATATGTTTATGGAAAGTGAAGAGATTACAATCGTATTCTTAAAAAGTATTTTCAAATTTTAAAATACTAAATGTTATTGCCGTAAAATTTTAATAATTATAAAAATAGACGTAGAAGTCTTACATATAAAATACTGTCAAATCCATAGATAACAGGTTTTATATAAAAATAAAGTAACTTAAATTTTCACAGTTATAGCAAAGGTACTACGAACTAAAATTTACTTCTTTTTCCTTAAATTAAATTTACAATTAATATTGCGATATAGAAAAAAATATGAGTATACATGTATTAATATTTTTTATTTAGTGGCAAACTTTTGAGGAATACCCAAGGAATTTCAAACTTTTTGACACTCTTCATTTTAAAACAATATTAATTTTATCTGATCGAAATTAATTTTGATAGTAAGTTTCTTAGACTGTGTGTGTGTTACACATTTACTGTTTTCCATATTTTTAAAATATTTCAGAAAAAAAAGATAATTCTTAGAGAATTAATACTTTAAATAATATACAATTATTCTATTTGTAGCACCTCTTTTGATTGCTCATGTTTCCTATGCACGCCGTTCAATGTAAAATTTAAAATTATACTCTTCGAAATATTACATAAGAAATTTATTATTTAGTTCTCCGACTTTAAAATATTCCTTGATTCCATAAATGTTGAAAATTTATTGTTTCTTTATTTATATTCAGGAACTATAGTTTAACGTAAAAAAAATACTGCATATAAAGTTTATAAAAATTAATTCTTTTTTTTACATTTTTCGTGATAATAATTTTGACTTTAATACTTAAATGACTACATCGTACAGTGCGCGAATGCCCTTATAAACTTATTTAAAAAACAGTTATCTTCAGTTTATTTATTTCAGTGCTGTTACTCAATATATTGCCGATAATTTTTCAAAACTATTTTACAAAATTTTTTATTATTAGTTGCTTGTGTTATTTTATTAAATTAAAATAATGAGATATATTTTGCAACTATATTGGTAAAATTGACTGAGTAAGAAAAAAACTTCGTAATATTGAATTTATTAATTGAAATTTAATTAATAAAATTTTAATTAAATTATCTAATCAATATAAAAATGTTAAAATTTGATTGTCTGATTTACTTTATATTATTCAGTTTTTTATCGTTAACTTTAATTCTTGCAAGTAATTTGTATTTTATAAAAAGTGATTTTGAATTGTACCTTTCAGACAAGGCTGTATATTTTTTCGAGTGTACCGATGATATAAATAGTTCATAAAATAAAGAAGAGAGTTTCGAGGAAAGAAAGCAATAGAAACATTTTAATGCTTTAAGGGGAAAAGGTCTTTTAATAAAGGAAATCACAGAAATAACGGTTTTTTGAATTCGCATTTAACTGTGTAACTCTTATGAAAAACTCCTACGAATAAGTTTATCGGACTTTTCTTGTGATTCAACACTTCATTGCTATAATATATTCTTACCTATTAGTATTTCGCTCTTTTAATAACAAAATCAACATGTAACAGAACATTTGAAAAAGTAGATCCGGACGATTCTCAAATATTATGTACTGGCAGCTGTTTTTAGTGTTGGTGTTATTCGATTCAATCAAAAGCTCAGAAAAGCCATTCAGACACCTTGTTTCGTTTAAAAATGCCTCCTTGTTCAAATTTTTTATTGGGTCAACGTTCTATTGTGGTCTTCCAACCATTATTGTAAGCAGTTTTTCAGTATCATTTCCTGCGAAAATACCGGACACGCGTTATTTGTAAAAGCAGGGTTTGCTCATTAGCTACCCTGCTTCAGATCGTTACAGTAATGATCCACAGATTTTAGCATTTCTAGGTTCGGCATTTTTTGCACTCCAAACGGAAATTATACCTCTGCGCTCACATGGGGTTTTAGGAGTACCGCAGGACTTTCCTATCAGACTGTTCAAGGAAAGTGTTCTGTGTTTTCCTGCATGCGAACAGCTCTGGTTATAGGACTTTTTGAGTTCGCTTTCAGTGTGGAATTCTGAAATGCTATTTTAAAAATAGAACGTATTTCAACGAGGGAAATAAAAATGTTGAACACTCGCTCACTTTAATTCGTAAATAAATTGAGTTGATTATATTATTCAATATTTTTCAAGATAAATTAAGATTTGAGACTTTATCAATACATTACATTGAAATAAAAATTAGCATACAGCAAAATTATGTCTAATTAATAAATTTTCTTATATGAAAATAATGACATTAAATGTAGCTTTTTGTTTCGTATTATTTTCTTGAATGTGAAATTCTGGTTTAAATACAACGAATTTTGCATTTAAAAGAGTGATATTTTAGTCAGCTTAGTTTTTGTCTCTAATTGTTTTCTTCGGTTTTTGTTTAAAATAAATAAAGAAGAAAATTCCATACGGTAGGTAAAAATTAAAAAGGATATTGCTTTTCGCTTTGAACTAAGTAAAATACTTTCCTTCTATTTGAACTTTCCAGTTCTTAACATTGTTCTTACAGCCTCATGTTCTGGTCTTATTACTCAAGTTCTTCTAGAAACTGGTCGAAAGAGTAGCGGAATGATCAAAATTCTAACAGAATTGAACCCAGTTCATGAGTTCGATCCTCCTTTCATGTAGGAATGCGGGTAATAATTACGAAAGCTTGTTAATAAACCACAATTCTCTGTTGAATCAGCCCTCAGGTGCAAAGAATGAATTCAGGGTGTCAAACCAAATCATTTTCTTAAATTTATTCTTAATATTAATTCAGTAGAAATATATATAAATTTCATATACTTAGGTTTTATGAAAACGAAATCAATTAAAATGTTAAATTGTTTTAATATATATATATATATATATATATATATATATATATATATATATATATATATATATATATATATATATATATATATATATATATATATATATATATATATATATATATATATATATATATATAGATAGATAGATAGATAGATAGATAGCTAGATAGATAGATAGATATAGGTAGATTGATAGATGGATAGATAGATGGTGTTTCATATTTATAGTTTTAATCCCAGATAAGATGATTCGAAAATATTTTAGCGCTATTTTTTTCCTTCGTTCATTTTTTGTTATTGTATGACATCTCAGAAATTTTAGGAATAATTCTCATGGATTTAAAAATCATTTTGATCGAAATAAAGCGAATTTCACATTTTTTGACGTTTCTTGGTTAAAAATATTAATATGCTATTACTAAATTTAATAGTGTAAAAGTAAAGGAAAAAATACCGGTTTCCATGGTAACTGAGAGTTTTCTACTGCGATCCAGAATGACAACTATCTGTCAATACTGCTTAACAGCCTTTCTGCTAGAATTTCATCGAGTCAAATTTATGACATCCGTTAACGGTCACCTGATCGACTGATTCTCCTCTTTTGCTAAATTCATTTTCGCCTGACATGCATCAAGTGGACTCGTTTGCAGCAATTTTCTAAATGTGAACTAATCTGGAGAAAAAAAAATCGTACTGAAATCGTGGCAATGAATATTGTTCTAATCTTTTGTCAGTTAAAATAATTTTTGTAACTTAAAATTTTGTGTTTTGTAATTTTATTTAATTTTTGTAGATTAAATATAGCATCCATAAGGTATACAATATTTGTTGAATTTAAATGGGGATTTAATTCACATTACATTTAAAGAAAATAATAAAATAATGATTTAAAGTGGAATAAAATATGATTTCTTTCTTCTAATCAAAAATAATAAAAAATTAAACCTGAGAAAACCAATATAAAATTTTTTAGAATTATTTTTTTCTAATCATAATTATATCTTCCAATTTGAAATTGTTATGTATATTTTCTTACATTATTCGTTAATAGGGTAATACATTGCTTAATTGTATGTTTTTTTTTTAATTTTTTTCTTGCCTAGTATTTTCTAGTTCTTAATTTTCTAGCTCCTTTTTTATTATGAGCAGGAAATATACGCGTTATATGTTTCTTAACATTACTAAACTTTTTCATACGTGTTGTTAACTTTTTTGCTTTTAAAATAATTTTACTCCAACCACAAGTTGATATGCTTTTTATTTGTTAAAATTCTGAACCTGAACATTTGTAGTGATTTGGAATCCACTTTAAGCCATGGGTTTCAGAAGGCATGTATTTTAATGTTGGCAGCAGTCTTAAGATTCAAAAGAGACTGTTTACAAATATATGCAATTATTTATTTAGAATTCTATTAATTAAGGAAATTTTTAAACATTTAAATCGTCCTTTCCGGTTTAAACTAACCATAAAGTGCATGTTTTGTCATGTCTTCTTCATTTTCCGTTTTCTACTGTTCTATTTTCCATTGTGTTAATGGCTTGAATCCATGGTAAACGACTTCTAACCAATGCTTTGTTCCTTCTATAAGAAATCGTTTTATTAACAAAATGAATTTCGAAAATATTCTCAGACATTCGCTGGTGAATTTCGCTTTGTTTTCTGCCGCTTGAAGAATGCGATTGGAAGGCAGACAGCAAATTCCTCGACTAATCAGCGTTGTTTCAATATGATGTGACGTGGATGAAATGTTATCTGACGTCATGGATATTTTAAACCAATGAATATCGCGATAAAGTGACGTAGTCAGGATCCCATTTGTAACGAAAGAAACTATCATTCTATGTGTGTGTGGTTAGCTAATATTCATTTCTTTTTATATTTATTGTCCATGAAATATATTTATTTCTCTTTATATCTCCTCGTTATGATTTAATTTTACTAACTATAAATCTTACCTTCCGATTTTTTTCTCTCGCAAATCTCACCAAGATTCTTCCATGTTATTTGCGGTATTATTTTTTATTTATATTCCACGTTATATCGTTATCATATGAAGCTGAAATTGTTTCACGAGGTTTGCCTGGAATCTCTTCTGAAGTGTATTCAATAATTGTCTCTTCTGACATGACCTTTTGATAAGATAAAAAACTGCTGTATGTTTGTCATAAAAATAAAAAAATAATTCTTAAAGAAAACAAACACAAATATATAATTCAGTAGTGAACTGATGTGAAGAAATGTTATCAAACCCACAAATTACGTCACCTAGTCCTGGAAATCGGATATTTGAGTTGCACGTGTGTACTGAAGAGTTGACTGATAATAGATTTTGCTCTCTGCTCTGGTTCATTAACCTAAAGATAGTTTTTATTTTATCTAAATCTTACGCCAAGGCTTTTAACAACAGTTGCTTTGAATCTTAGCTGAAATATTTTTTCTCACATCACCTCTTTTTTAAGTTCCATAGTTCAAAATCATTTTAATCGAATGATTAGTGAATCATAAGTCTGTTATTTTAAACTCGGCGTCATCCTGGAAATTTTGATGAGAACCTTATGGTTATTCAAACTCTCTTACATAAATATGAACTACTTGATTGAATGACTGTGCAAACCCTGTGCGAGCAGACTTGGGCGCATCTTGTTATCCGCATGTATCAGGCACTTAGTAGAAGCTTGGAGTTTGAAATGATAGAAAACTGACGACTTAGTACATACTTAGACAAAAACTAAGGTTTTTATTTACTTCGATAATAATTATGTTATTATTTTAATCAATTTGCACCTGTTAGATTTAATCAGACAACCATTCTTACATTTATTGATGGAAGATAAAATAACATGACTAAAAAGAAATCGAACGAAATGAGCAAAATTTAGATGATATATCTATCGATATATGTGTCTGACTCTTAAATAAATTACCAAATCAGACACTAGAAATAACATTAATAAAGATCATTAAAATCACTCAAGTATTTTTAATATGCTTTGAATAATTTTGAAAGAATTTCTTTGAAAACCATTTTTTTAAAAGAAGAATGTGATGCCTAAATGTAAGCAGCACCGTCAATATAGCAAATTAATAGCATTAAAAAATCAGTAATCAAGAATTTAAAATATTCATTTTCTGACTATCCTGTTGCGGAAGGAATGAGGTGAAATTTCCCTGCTGTTTTTAATTCTTTTGAATTGTGATTCTGGAGAAAGCTCTGTACTAGAAGTGGAAAAGAAAAAAGTACCAGTTTTTCTATAATTTGATTAAAAAAGCTCCAGTTTTCCGGTTTGCCTTTTACCGTATTGATGCCTTAAGAAATAGCCCAGTTAACCTTTTAAAAATTAGACCCTGAGTCTTAACAACTGAAGATTGTGTTGAAGATTCTTGAAAAATGAAATTTCCGAAAGGAACGTGGTGCCTGATTTCAGCCACCAAATTGGTTTATACTAAAATTATCAACAATCTCTACTGAATTGTTAGTGGAGAGTAATTGACACCTAAACTGCAAGAATACTACGAAGGTTTGTCCTTAAATGTAAATCACCGTAGAGTTATTTTTACATGTATCAAAACTCAAGTTTATTGGAGATTATGATGGCCCTCTTCAAGGTTTACACGTGAAAGCAATTTATGTAATGTCTTCGATGAATCCCATTTCATATCCTCGTTTTTATTCCAATCAGCTTACGAACAGATATTTACATTTCGGTATGATAGAAAAATTATTATACTGTCCTTCATTAGTGCTAACCCAGGAGAATGTTTTCAAAATAATATGCGAGAATCGAATCAAAAAGATTTATCTCCAATCGGAGTTCTTGATCTTCTAAAGTTTTGCAAACATGCCATGATTGTGAAATATTCGATTTTGCATTCATTTGCGATTCTTTGAATGAATGAATTTGCATTTTTATTTGCATTGTAGGTCACATAAGATTTAGGCCTCAGCGCAACTGGCATTTGAATGACTTGGGCTCTAGCATTTTTTCCAATGGTTCGTAAGGTTGATTTCTATCACGGGATTAGGTGCTATTTGTGGTTCACAGTACTTTTAATGTGACCTAGACCTTTAGCCTTCGTGGACAAAATTTAACCGTGAAATGATAAAATCAACTAAATCTATTGATGCACAAACCAAACGTTAAAATTTTCTTTTGTACGAGAATTTAATAATTTAAACAAAAATGTTTGCATACTTAATGAACATACAAATATTCGTTAAGTATGCAAAAATTACAAAACGTTTTTCTTTTGTACGAGAATTTAATAGTTTGAACAAGAATATTTGCATACTTAACGAGATAACTTGGTTTACATAAAATACTCCAAAACTGTCATTAAGTTATTGGAGTGAAAATCAAAAATTTTGTTATTCTCATGAATAAAGTGATTATTTAAAAATGATATTTATTGTGCGTATGTGAACCATCTGTTGATAGTTCTGATAACAATTAAGTATATTTCACATATGAGAGTAATATTTTCTAAAATAAAAAAATGGATAAGCTGCAAAAAGAGAAAAACACGCATTTTATAAATTTTTAAATACGTCAACTCAGTATCTTATTTTAAAGTTGCTAAAGAAATCAGTGGCATACACATAAATGGAAAATATTTTTTCTCCAAATACTTTCGAAAAAATATTTTATAAAAGAAGGTTGGTTTAAATTAGTAGTTGATCACTTCAACTGTATTATCGAAAATTCAATAGAATTTTAGTCCGTCTGGATTCTTTCTTTATTCGGACAAATAAGTTTTTTTTTATATATATATATAAAGAAAACCTTGTTTCTGGTTAAAAAAGATGAATTTCTTTCTTTCCATCAGCTCTCACGCCTGTATATGTATATATACATATATATATAGTGTTCATTAAAAGTAAGAAATAACTCGGCATTTGGCAGCGCAATGATTCTCCTCTGCTCTCGCTCAAGGTTTCAAAACTTGGGAAGTTAGTTAATGAGATCAAAGTGACATCTTTTTTCCGCATGCATAAGCCCTACTTTTCCGAAAACATTTGACTGAACTTTCGAAAAAAATTCCTATTGAAATCACCATATTTTTTCGAATGCTCCCTTTCTTTATCATCAAGTAATTGTTCGTTTTTCAATTGATTTCAATTTGTGCAAAGTTCCAACAAAATTTCTTAGTAAGAATAAGACGTTATCTACATTTCAACGTTTAGGTCCCTGATATTAATAAGTGAGAGGCCTTTGTCCTTCCTTATTCTGGCTTCCAATTACAAGTTGTAGTTTTTTTTAAAATCGTATTTTTTATACATTAAAAAAATACTTGAGGCTCGGACATAGCGCTTAATTAGCTTGACTTTTTCCCCATAGAAAGTTTTTCGGCAAACCCGGTGTGTTAATTAAAATATTTGATTTTTGCTTTCACTGATTTCAATGAATATTAAAGCCTTATGAATAGTGATAGAGAAAATGCAAATGGGCTATTCATTTCAAATAGGACTTTTATTATGCTCCTATCTTTCCATTTAATCTTCCACTAAACAGTGCAGATAAAAATAATCGAAAAGATGATGCGATCAGTCTCGAAATTCAGCCTCAGGAAAGGACTCCCTCCCCCGATGTTTTGTTTTATGTCAACATTTATCATAATTGTTAAAATATGGCTGAGATTATGCCTTAACCATCTATTATTAAAGTCAATAAATGTATTTATCCCACACGCACACATACTGAACTCATTTCTTTTAAAAATATTCTATAAAAGACATAAAAAAACATTCTTATAAAAGACTTTTGTTTTATTTTCTAATCAATTAATTCTATTTTGTAATTGTTCATTTAGGGGTCATTTACTATATCCAAATATTTTTCATCGTAGTCAAATATATATATATATATATATATATATATATATATATATATATATATATATATATATATATATATATATATATATATATATATATATATATATATATATATATATATATATATATATATATATATATATATATATATATATATATATATATATATATATATATATATATATATATATATATATATATGTATATATATATATATATTTATATATATATATATATATATGTATATATATATATATATATATATATATATATATATATATATATATATATATATATATATATATATATATATATATATATATATATATATATATATATATATATATGTATATATATATATATATATATATGTATATATATATATATATATATATATATATATATATATATATATATATATATATATATATATATATATATATATATATATATATATATATATGTATGTATATATATATATATATATATATATATATATATATATATATATATATATATATATATATATATATATATAATGTAAAGAATCTCTTCTTTTTTCTCGCCGAGCTGGCAGCCGAATGGTTAGCGCTCTTGCCTTCGGTTCAACAATTCGTGGGTTCGAATCCCACCTTGGGCATAGATGGGAATCCACTTTAAACAGTAGGTTCCGGTCTAATTTGCTCTCGTGTGCAAAAAATAACCGTTCAGCGACAAACAATTAAACAAGCTTCTTTATTCTCTCTTTCAATTCTTCTCGTTTCAATCTTCAAATTTCCTGTGAATTGTTTTTATTTTGCCATCAATGGCAAATTATTTATTCAACTTACTAATCGCTTAATTACATTTGAAATAAATGTAAAATTGCTTTTCTTAATTATTTTCTTAATTTCAATGCTTTTTCAGGGAATCCTATGTACTAACTATGTAATAATTATGTAAACTAACCGGATATATGTATATTATATATATATATATATACATACATATATATATATATATATATATATATATATATATATATATATATATATATATATATATATATATATATATAGTTTTTGTTTTTTTATTTTGAAGATATTTTATGCGATTATATTAAGTGCTTTACAGATTCTCAAAAAATGTTTTGTAAAACTCAATCAATTCAAATATGATTTTTTCAAATATAGCATTTTTTAAAATTTTTTTACGCTTCACCTAGTATTTTATTAGTATATGCAGTATTTATCCTTTTTCAAATGACATATGTATGGGCTTCATAGATTAGCATTGTTGTTAATTTTATTTATAATTTTTTTTCTATAGAATACAATTCTAAAGGAAACATGAAAATACTTCTGGTTAAAATGTTAAAATTTCCTCCTGCTAATATGTGTGTGTGTGTAGTAATGCAGTATAAAATACCAAATCTTAATTTATCTGTTAAAAAAAGGATTTATTACATGTATTTTGAAGGTAAAACTTATTTTGTTAAAATCGAATAATACAGTGGTACTGACTTATATTTGTCGATTGAAAATTTATTATAGCAATATTATATACAAAGCATTTCTTCAAAATTCGGTATAGACATTCGTTGTAAACAATCATTCATTACTAAGCAACATTCGTTTCAAAGATTTTGATTGTCATTCGCTGTTTTTACATTGAGTTCACATTCAGCTGGTTTAAAAAAAAAAAAAAACATTCATGCAAGGGTTTGAGATAATTCAAGGCATTTATTTCAGGTAACAATATCATACTCACGCGATATTACTTTAATAAAACAAAAAAAAAGCTGACTTTTTTCCTCAAGATTTTCATAAACTAATCATTCATCATCAGTCATCATGCAGCACATTTCAATTTCTAGAATTCTTTGCTCATTGTTATGTATCAAATATCTATTTGAATTTTAAGGAGAAATACTATATTTTTAATTAAAATTTTTATTGATAGAATTATGTGTAGCTCATACGCATTTTTGTATAAACTATCGTTCTGTAACAAGTTTCATTCAATTAATAGTTTCGTAAAATTTTTAAAAATATTAACCTTTGTTAGGTCTCATTTTTTAATGTAGCAAAAACAAATTGGAACTGTGATCTTAAATGAAGGCTCTCTGTTGATGACACTTATTACTGTTTCCAGTAAGAGATCCGTGGTAGCATTTAATGATGTTCTTATCTATGAACAACAAAATCACCTTTTGCTTGTTCTCTGCACATCAGTCAATTTGCTAAGATTTTACGAGGCTTTCTCTCATCTCTCTGTAATTTAGTGGGCAGTTTCAGAGAATGCGCCTTTCATAACATAACTAGCTGAAGTTTCGTCCACGAGATCTAATTGCATCTAATCAGTTGGAATTTGATCTGTATGTTGCGTGACTTCACTTCAGCGGATTTTCATGGTCGCTTCAGAAAATTTCTCAAACCTCTTTTTCCTTTTTAATTTTATTACTGGGAAAGCAGAAAAGATTGTGTGATTGTTCCGAGACTATTTTGATTCTCTCAAAAACAGCTTTAGGTGTCTTTAACATTTGCATGCTTCTTTATCTCCGAAGGAATTTATTCAAGTGAACATAAGGTGATGTTTTGCGGCAATTAGGTTTCCATGATGGTTTTCTTTTAACTGTGTAATTAGGTACTTCAAATGCGTGAGTTAATCATGAGTTCTAAAGATTTTATTTATTAAAACTACAGTTTTCGTTTCACTAAAGATTAGAATTCGGAGCGAATTACTGATAGCTGTTGAGCACGAACAGAGCAAAATATGCTGCACTCTGCGGGTCTCTAATAGTTGCAAAAATGTTTCTACCATGTGCTGAGGACCAAGTTTATTTTTATTGTTTCTTTCTTACGATTTAAAAAGGCGAATCTATTTCTTTGCTGCATTTTTCATTTTGTAACTGTAAACTGTTCACAATTTTCTTTAATTTCTTTTCAAAATAAAAATAGATGAGCTTTTTTAAAAATTTAAAACTGCATCTAATGGATTTGTATAGGACTTAAAAATATATATATCTTTAAGAAGAAATTACGAAATTTATTGGAATTGAATGTTTCTTATTAATAATAAGTACTCGTCAAAAGAAATTAATTTTTTTATCAAATTTGAGAAATCATTCCCATATAAAAAGATATTAGCTAAACGTCCATATTTTTCTTTTTAAATGAATTTTCCTTTATTTTTTAAGGAAGCATTTCAGTTGAGTATTTTTGTATTTATACGTAAATGCAATATTAATTCAATTAACATTGTTTTAAATTCGACTTATTTGTAATGGAACTGTTTGACTTAATATGAAATATTTGTAAAACGTAATATTGTTCATTTTGGTTGTAAATGTGACTTTGTTTTGTTTCAAATTAAATTTCTTAAAATATTGGGCATTGCTTAAAATTCGTACCCTGTTATTTATTACTATTATTTAATACATACCCTGTTATACGTACCTTGTTTTATTTATTTTAGTTCCTGTATCATTAAATTCTTTGTTTTTCTGACATTTCTGTATTAAATGTGCAGTCTTCTTAATATAGGATTAAAAAGCCTTAAAAGCTTTATAATTGTATTTTGAAAAAAAAAAAAAGAAATTCCGTACTTTAAAGTTACATCCTTTTTTTTAAGTTATATTTGTTCTTATATATGATAATTGAATACATTTAGGTGTATGGATTCGAAATTACTACCTTGCCTTACTTACATTTCATAGCATCAACATTTCAATTGACTTTTTGAAATCAAATTAGGAAAATACAATGTAGTAAGCAAGATAGTTCTTGCCTTGCTTAATGGCTCAAAACAACATGACCTACAGAAAATATAGTCTATTGTTAGTCCTCGAAATAATCGACATCCGGCACCTTCTGCCAACGTGTCTCCAGTTGTGCAATCCCTTGCTTTAAAACTTCGAAGTTTTGGACGATAGGAAGTCCACAAGTGCTTGGCGCAAGTTGTTTCTCTCTCTCATTAATGAAGAATTTGACACGAAGATGGTTGTCTAGGGAATAGAAGAGGTGGTAATTTGATGATGTGAGGTCAGATGAGTCAGGGGGATTGCACAAAGTGTATCCTAACCAAGTCGCTGTTATGGTATTCCTGGCCATCCGCGCGACATGTGGAATCTCGTTGTTGGCCAAGAGCAGTAAGCCCTTGCGATTAACCACTATTTTCTATTGCAATGCCTATTTTACAAGTCCCAATTGCTGCAAATACAAGTCAGCAGTGACCCGTTGGTAGCATCTCAGTGAATCACTAGACTGGTCCACCAGGTAATAGTTTCATCACAGAGGTACAAATCTCTCGACCTGAATTTGTAAAACCAATCATTGTCGAGCGTTCGTTCACAGCACTATCTCCAAACGCTTCACATATTCGGTGGCTTAATGCAGCAGCTGATAGGCCCACTTTGAAGTCCTAAAGCAAACAACACCGAACGAGCTTCTTCGACACGTCTTCGCTACTGTACGAGTTACGTTTTATCAGTATGCGCGGTAGACCTGCTTTTATAGTGATTGATTATCCTACTAATCAGTGGTACACTAATACATACACTAATTTGCATATTTATTCTCACTTCATTCAATGGCAGTGCGAAAATGGCAAGATCTGTCTTGTTTATTTTATAATTGTTTTACTTTCACGTTTGTCTTTTCTCTAAGAACAATCTTTAAATTCTAAATTTCAAAGCATTCATCTCTTTCAAATATAAATAACATGTTAAAGTAAATTAATCGATTGTTGTAATAATGGTTTTTTCCAACTGGTTCTTTTGAGGTATAATTTTAGGGTAATATATCAAATTTAATTGTTAATATATCAAATTTAATGTCTTTTTTCTCTATTGTCAGGTGTACCAAGTTAAGTAAACGCTGAATTGTTATAAAATAAAATATAATCGCCTTTTTATATAAGCTATACAATCAAAACATATCATAACTAACATTTACTAGGACATATTTATAGTATTAAAATAATTAATTATATTTTTGATGTTTTATATATAAGTAACGAATTTATAATACACATAATTATGACAAAATCTGTTGCTTTTGATGTATCATTTCAAGGATTTTACCTTGCTTATATTTTTTACCGTTACTTACTAAGCTCTTAGATAATGTCTTCCTGTTTATCTTATTTTACTTTATCTTATCTGTTTGTATTTCGATATAAAATTTCATACCTGGGTCAATATTGATGGAAGTATATGTTGCGGTTGACTAATTTCTCTTTACAGCTGAAACAAAAACTCAATCACCAATCACTGATAACAAAAACTCGATCACCAATCAGTAAAACAAAACCTCAATCACTAATCATTGGAACAAATACCCAATCACGAATCAATCAAGCGCTCTTTTACAAAGCCAAGACGGCGCACGTGGCTGCAAAAAAAAAAAAAAAAACGATCGAATTAAATCAAGTAATTTCCCTTGCGCGATTTATTTTCTTCTAAATATGTATCAACAACCTCCACTTAAGAGACTCGCATTCAAGGGTGCATGAAATAGTAGTCTAGGTTCCATAACGGAACTTGCAAACCTTCTGACCAAGCATCTTTGCTGCTTGAGATGCTATCACCGCTTGTTTACAAGGATTAATAATTTTCTCCCTCCTGTAGTTTCTTCTAGCGGAACAAATGACATTTTACTTTTTCCCTTTGCTTTCTTTTTCATCTCTTGTTCTTATACTCAACCTTGTCCGTGTTTTGTCTCTTTACTTTTTTCCGTTCTGATGTAAGTAGTAATGTATGTAAAAAGTAGTCCATCCACACCGCTTTTTCAAGGGATCATCCGCAAGTTGAGCATTTCGTTTGTAGGTGCATATTTCTTGCTAATTATTTATTTTTGAACAATAGGAGTGAGTTTTTTGCCTTAATAATTATCATTATATATAATCGCTATTTTTCTATCCTATAAAATAATTTCATTGCAAGTAAAAATAAGTACTTTCTTCGTGTTCTATAAAGCTGTGTCCTAAAATTCATGATTTTTTATCCAAAAGATTTTTGTTATATATGTAACCATTAAAAAATTTTCAAATTTATGTTTTTGCATTCATTTGTACAAAATTACAAATATTAATATAAAAAACATTGAAACAACAAATTTTTATATATAACAAATGGTATTCGTTTAGTGTTTTCCTTTTGACATGATGAAACTTATCACTTCTAACAAATCAAGTGTAACAAGACCTTGAATAAAATTGCAACAAATTTAAGTGGGATGAGTGGACCTTCAACTTTCATTCTTTTCATTGAAGCTTAAATTTATGAATCAGATATTTGCCAACTTCATTCGTCAAGTTGTTCATTTGTACAGAGTGAACAAGAGATTTACTTGATAAGCATTTATACAGAGTTTCAAGAAGTGAAATTTGATACCCTAGCAAAAGTATTGTTAGACGGTTACATTTGCGTAAGTCCATAATTATTAATGCTTTAAAGAAAAGTTTGTCAAGAAATTTAAATACTTCTCCAACTTTTCATATTGAACAAGAGTAAACAAAAGCAATGACAAGTGTTATTTTTTGTGTATAAATACAGTTTCATCTAATTTGTGTTCTCACTGATCTGTTTTGACTCGCGGATTTAATCAACTAATCTTTTATAAAAGGACACTCATCTCAGCAGAATATTGCTCATGCAATTGAGTAGGACCCTCTTTATTCCCATATTAGTTTCAAACAAATATTTAAATTAAATACAAAATTTAAGCGAAGAAATTAAAACAGATACACAGCAAATTGAATAAATATGTTATTTGATTCAATTTGCTGATTCAGTGTGATTGATTCAAAAGATTCAAAAGTGATTCAAAATTGATTCAAAAGTGATTCAGTTATTCATACAAAAATATTTTATGTAATTCGTAATGAGTAAATGAGACTCCAAAGAAATGTTTCTAAAGGTGGGAAAGTTTACACTTCATTCACTATTTGCTGGCGGACATTTTTGTGTTTCTATGATTTGTTTATCGCAATGTTATTTTGAAAGGTTTTGTATGCTATAGTATTTCGACAACGTAAAAAGACTGAATATTTATAATTTTGCATTAGCATCATTTGTAATTCTGGGCATAGTAAATGCCCTGCTTAAAAACGTAATGTAACTTGTAGAACCAGAAAACTTTAATTTTCTGTCATGCAAGTTGCCTCATTTTTTGAGCAATAGAAGTGCAAAGTCTTGTCACATTTATATTATAGTTGAGCTGCACAATGAAGTATTGAAATGCGCACTTTTGAGATACAATGAAGCAGCTGACTTCAAAAAATGTATTTGGAATAGCCTTTTGCATACGATGGATTCAGTAGAAAAGCTTTGCTTTTTGCAATGCTTTTTTATCTGCAATTTCACTTCTGATGCATCGCTTGGAAAAACAATTTGCTGTCTGTGATGAAGCATACTGACTGTTTGGAATTCAGCGGAAGAAATTTCCTCTAATGGTGGTATTTTATGTATTTTTGTTTCTTTCCACGTCTGATAAAATTTTGTAAAAAGAAAATTTTTTTTAAGTTCTAACTAAGATGGTTCAAGTAAATGACGACATTTGTAATGCACTTTAGTGCATATTTCACACATTGAATTTAATCAATTATTCTCACATATTCTTCACTTATTTTATTTAACTTTTCGCATATAATGTAGGCTTACTTTTGTATCTTATGAATTTATATTTGGAAAATTTGACAAATTTGTAGTACTATAAAGTGTTATAAACTACTACATCCACTTTCAAATATACCAAAAATTGATCGCGCTAATATTAATGTTTTGTAATATTTTATATGCATCGTATTTTTCATTTAATGCTGTCAGATGGTCAGAAATTTTTTTCCTTAGAAGAAAGAACGGGTATCGACTGCGATTTTGAAACGCTTCATTTTTTTTCTTGCATATGACTCATAAGAAACTAGGGACTGAGAATGCACAAAATGAAGGAGGAAGTTATTTGCCACAGTCCTTGGGAGATACCTGAATGTTTCCTCGGAGACTTCCTACCATGGAATTTGTTGAAACCGTAAAAAAGCTCTCGACATTACCAGTCGTTTGGAAGGCTGGAATGTTATGTAATCTGTGGGACGTTCCACAGAAGGTACTCTGCAGAGGATAGCTGGAACCTTTTTGTGCACCCTCCCTCGTGATCCCCTTGTGTGAACCCCTCGCGCGCTGGTGGTTGCTGGTTTTGGTCTCTAAAAAGGGCATCGACCCCATAGAGTTTGGGAGGCGGTGTACCCCTGTCGTGTTACTTACAGGGTTCAGTGAAAGAATAGGCATTACGTCAATTTCGCGTGACTCACGCTTTCTAGTGCAAATTTCTTGTACAGGTTTTCAAAGGACCTTTTTTACCCCCCATTTTTGAATGTTTCCCAACAATTTAAGGAATATTATGAAGTTCAGAAGATTCACAAGAAATATGTAAAATGGTGCATGGAGGAAAAGTTTTATCACATAATTTTTCCTACTTGAAATTTAACTCTTATATTTCAAAATATTTTATTTAGATATTTTAAATGCTGCTATAAAATTTGGATTATTAAGATCATGTTGAACATAATTTGAATTACTATTTTACGTTCCTTATGTTTATCAAATATATTTCATCAAGAAGATTTACCATTTTACTATAAAACTTTAACATTTCAATACAGATTTTCTAACTAGAGAATGATAATAAACAATTTATGTCAGTGTTATTCATATATGATTAAATAGTTATAAGATTTAAAAATATATTATATTAATGATTAATGTATCATTTCTATAACTATTATTTATCTTTCTATAATCTTAAATTAGTAATTTCATTTAAATTTACTAATTTAAATTAAAATAATTTTAGATCTGAAAATAAGGACTAAATAATAGATTAAGATAATTTTATAAATTCTAATAATTTAACAATTCCTTAAACCTCTATTTAGTTTTCTTTTATTTATATATTTCAATATATTTTAAACACATAAAAAATTAATATATGTTTGTATTTTAACTGTCTGCGATATACTTATCATGATATTTTAATTACCTGCTAATCGTATGCAAATTATTTTTAAATTTTTGTAAGATACCTGTTACCACAGATTTTGCAATCAATAAACTATAGTACCATTAGTTTCAATATAATCTCTTTCCGTGTAAGAGTTCTTGAAAGTATATTAAAATCTTGTTAAAGTATAAATTTTTCTATAAAATTTGTAAGTTCGTGTAATTCATTACAAAATTTGGGAAAAGTGTGATGAAAGGGTGTGAGAGGCATGTCAAAAAGCACTCTCTTAATAAGACATCTTACAGTAAAAAATTATTTCATAATTGTGCTTTAGTTGACTGAGGCTTAGGATACTTTGTATTCAGTGGACTTTCCATATCTTAGAAAGATATTTTTCATTAAGAGGAAAGCGCTTCGGACTGTCATAAATAACCGCTTCCTTTTAACTCTCCTTTCTGCACTCGAAAATCATGTCACGTGTCTAACTCCGAGTGAATCAGATTCTTCTTTCCTTGAGCGACCTTGAAGCTTGTTAGCAAGGGAGTGAAAAACTTTATGACCTCATGAAAACGATCCACTCTCATAAAATGCAAGTTTCAAAAACTTTGACCTGGCTAGAGATCGGCTTCATGCATGGAACCGAAACTTGACAATTGTGGTTATTTCATACCACAGAAAATCATATACATTTTTGGCAAGCCTTATGACATCTGAGTTTGATGGATGGGCTAGGCTAAACAGCCTTTGATTGTAGAATCTCCTAGGCTAAAACTTCCAGGCTAGATGATTGAATTCTTCATAGATTATGTTTTTATTGCCTATTTTGCCAAGCGAATTTTGTTTATTTGTTAAAAGTATCGCTGCGATGGCTTGTCACCAATCCAATTTTTAGATGCCTTCAAAAAGGATAATTAATTTTTCCATGTAGCTATAGAAAACTGATTCCTATGTTTTTTAATTTTTACCATCTTATTTTTATGAAAAGAGTCATCTCACATTTCAAAGAAAAAACAGCTTTCGTTGTTTATGGAATGGAGTGATGTTATATTTTTGTGAAAAAGAAATTAAATAATTTTAAAAAAAAGATAACATTTGACTGATGATTATTTGAGATTCCCCATTTTGATAATGTAAATTAAAAGTAAGGTAATGTTCTAATTGTTTAGTAATGGGGAACTGTGATTCGGTACATAATTTTATTCCATTCGTTTTTGTTGCACAACACATGTCCTATAGAGAAACAATCTCTGAACGTAACCTTCTATCCCCCCCACTCTCCATCCCTTCCAGTAACGTCGCTCTCCAGTCAAGGATATCCCTCTGTCTTCCCAAGCCCGGATGCAGCCTGAGGAAGTGCATGGTGGTCGCCGCATGGGTGGAGCGTCAGCAAGATCTTGACAATTTGCAGGGAGTGTGGTTAGGGAATTCAAATGCAGATATTTCTCATTGAATTTTTTGTAGATATTTTTAAAATAAATTAAATCTTTTTCCTACCGAATTCTCATTTCTGCATTATTAAAATGAAAGTGCTCACTGAATAGAATTATTACATTTTGGTGTGCCAAATGATTGTGAGAAACGCTGTTTTGCTTATGTATTAACTGTCGTTTGTTTACTTAATTTCTATTTCAATGGCTAAAATAAATGTGTGTGCATTTTATGTTTTAATCCTACCTCCAAATCTCGACATTTAATATAATATTTCGAACGCATTAGAAATATTTTACATTTAGGATATCATCTTGGATAAAAATGTTGTTTGATTAATGACTGCATATGTACATACTTGGTGAATAACAGATGCACATATACTTTTAGAAATAATTATTTGAAAATATTAAGTCACAATCTTTTCAGTTTTCTTTTCCTCATGCTCTTGTGTGTTTGTGGCTGATAGTATAGGTTATTCAACCGATTTAAGGCTATAAGAATTGTTTATTGGAAATAAAAGTTAAATATGAAAATAACAATTCGTGCCTCCCCCACGTGATGTGTGGAAGTTTTACTTTCTTTTACATAATGTTTTCTTCTCTGGAATTATGTTAAAATTCATTTATTGTTGATTACAAATAAACTTTCAAAGTTTTATTTCTAAAAATAAATGAGTTGATGAGTGCATTAGATTCTATTCAAATAGGAATGAATTTTCACAATATTAATATACCACCTATAGAGTATAGAATCAACTCAAGGTCATATTTAACATATTGCACAATATATTATTTATTTAGTGAATGTAATGGACATTTCTTTTATTTTAAATCTGAATTTTGAATAGCTGATTAACTTTTGACGTGACTGAAATCTCAAGAATGTAAAAGTGAAGAAGAAATGTATGACTCCTACCAGATATTTTGACACACTATTGCAAGCTTAGATGAGATCACCATCGCTTTGTGGTAAATCAGCTCTTTTCAGTGTGTAAGGTCTGAGGTTCGATTCAAGTCATGAGGTTCGATGAACAACGGGTCGTAATTAAACTTGTACTCAGTCGCATGTCTATGTCAATAGCTATTTTTTGTTTGCGATGTATTTGTGTTTATTTAAATTTCTTTATGATGATCATATTTTATGCGCATATTTCAGATATGAACTATTTATAAAGAAATATGTTAGATTATTTTTAAAGCCACAAGTTTATATTTTGTGGAATTTCGTCTGATAAATTTATGTTTATAAAAAGATATATCAAGACTACATTTGAAGTTTTCCAGTTTATTTAAGAGTTTAAAAGAAAATTAAAATATTTGATGCTCAAACACTTACCCCATAGCATTAAAAAACATGGGAAACACATGGTTTCTTTACCATAGATCGATTGAATAATTTGTCGTTATAACCCTGTAAATTTCAATGCCTACTATCAACTTTCACCCGAATTTTTAAATAGTTTCTAAAACATTTAGAAGGTATCGCACTTCACGATGAACTCACTTATTGCTAATGAGAATGATTGTGGCAGAGAAATATTGTACCCTCCAGGAATCAGTCGTCGCGATTTTTTACTCCAAGAAAATAGAAAGAATCATCTCTGAGTCATACACAACTAGAAATGATCGCTAAAGCCACGCTGTTAAACACACACACACATTCTATAGGATACCATACTTGATGTAAATAATTTTCTTATGTAAGTCAAGATTTCAATTTACCTTCACGCTATTTACATAATTAAAATTTTATACTTAAGTAAGTGTCTGCGTAAAGTTATGAAATTCACTAGAATTCATTTAAAAAAAATCAATAATTTATTATACGGTTAAGTTTAAAAATTAACCTCAAAATGTAAATATTTATCAATCAATTTCGATTAAAGTAAAAATTAAGTAAAATAAATAAATTAGATAATATATTAACAAATGCAAATTCTTTTAGAAATTTCTTAACAAAATGAAATGACGGTATAAGAAATTTTTTTAAAAAAAATTCTCTTAATTTGAATTCTTGAGATGAAGAACATGTTAAAAATTTAAAATCTCCATGGTCATATAATAAGAGCATTGTGTTTAACATGATATATAAATAAATAGCATTTTATTAGCCGCCCAACTTGTCTAGTGGTCAGCGTGCCTGACTTCGGATAAGAAGGTCCTGGGTTTGAATCCCGGTTCGGGCATGGATGTACTTTCTCTCTCTATCTATCCTATCTTTGTCCTTTTCATGTATAAATGAGGTGTGAATGGTTGCCTACCTTATAAACGGGTACCTACGGCATGTGTGTAGAGCAAAGTCGTACTTTCACCTTCATGGTGCTCTGATTAAAACGAAAAGACGCTCCCAATCGACTTAAATTCGCATAGCCAAGGCATAGCGAGCTTGGCTTGTTCAAGTGTCATTAGTAACAACAACACATTTTATTAAAACATTGATAAATTTACAATTGCAATTAACGATTCTTTTATTAAGATTTTTATTTACAATTGCAATTAACGATTCTTTTATTAAGATTTTTATTTATTTTATTGACATAAAAAATACTCCTCTAAATAGAAAGGTGAGGAATTATTGAAATGTTTGGCAGATTTTTTCTTCCCTTCATGTCCAACTATTCGTGCCATTTTTAAGTTGGCTTCCAATCCATTTTCGGATGGGAGAGTCGTTGAAGGATGGAGTTGTTGTATCAGTGTTATCATCATTGTTATCTTTTATGTGTATCGCCCAGTAGTCATTTCACCGATTCGGAAATAATTCCTAAGTCTTGGCTCTAGGGCTGACAGAATTATTAAGATCCTAAGAGAACTCGCAAGAAAGTTTGAGAAGGTCGTAAAAACGGTGAAATAATTAATGTTTCCTAATGTTTATGATACAGCGAAGTTATTTTTTATGTACATTATGTTTTTATTTACAGTTTATTTAAATTATCTTGCCTAGTCCATTTTTTATTTATTGTTGAATATTTATAGTTTTATTGACAATTATTGATTCTTTGGTATCATAGGCACTTGATAAAGCATATGGCGAATCCTATTTTCTGTGGAATTTGGTTTGTGGCAAGCCAGTGGTGCTCAATGGGCGCCATTCCTAAAAAAATGCTGCACTCTGTTATTAAAAACAAGCTTTCCAATAAGAATTTTCCATTCGCTCTTACTGATTCTAAAACAATTAGACTTTTTGAAGATATGTCAAACGTATTTTGTGGAGGGGAAAATGGAATAGGACAATTCTGCAAAATCAAGAAAATGATATCTTTTCGCTGCATGAAGATGATGGTTAAACAGAATTTAGCATAAATCAGATGAAAATTTATAATCACTAGGCATTATCCTATCGTTCAAGCCTCTTCGAAGAAGGCGTTATTCACAGTTTAACAATACAACAAAGTTTAACCTTAAATATTTTGAAAATTTTCATAAAATTTTATATTTATTATGCTTTATAGAAATGTTTATAATTCTGGCATATTTTTTACATATTATACTTACAGTATTTTATATCATTTATTTTATATAGTTAAGGTATAAAATTACTTAAAATTTACTAAATTTACTTGCATGGTTTCAAAAAATATTAATTTTTTGTATTAATTGCAATTTTTATAAAATTTAATTATTTTTATACTCTTAAATAATTTACATTTATTTAATAAACACAGGCATAAGTACTCTATTATAAAATATTAAAGTTTATTATACTGCTAGTTTTTTTAAAATTAAAATAGTAATTCTTCACATTGTTTTTGAAATGAAACGTAAGAAAATTTCTGGGTGGTGGGACTAATCCCCATCTGGTCTAGTGGAACTAGGACCAGATCCATGAGATCATAGATAGCCAAAAAGTCCAAAAGCAGATGTGGAAAATTTCTGGTAATTGAATATAAAGAAAGTATATGTCAATGTGAAAATAAAAATAAATTATTAAGATTTTTAAAATTTTCTTTATTAATATTTATTTCAATAAAGAAACTTTTCTCATTAAGTTTATAATAGTTTAATTTTTAGCTCTTCTTTCTTTTATCTGTTGACATTAACATATACAATTTAAAACATTTTCAAGTCAAACTACTATAAAATCCAACTTTTTTTAATTTAAAAAATATTCTCCTATACATAAAATGGAATATAAAATTAGAACAAATTTATATTTTCTAGAAATGTTATTTTAAAGTTATTAATTCCCTAAATTAGGAATTTATGCAAGTTAAAGCAAATGTTATGATTCTTTTAGCATCCTCTCTCAATCCATCTAAAATTTCATTTATTGTTAGATCAGTTCTTCAATAAATTGTGTATTGGAGCAAACTATTATTAAAAATTACTTAATAAAAAGAGCTACATTTTGTATAGACTTTAAAATTAATTTACCGTGTTATTAATGCAAACAGGTACTTCTTAGAAATGGAACTTGTTTTTTCAAAATTTTTGTCTGATTGAATTCAGTGGCACATTACTAGAGTGTCTTGGATTTTGTTCGTCTTTTGCGGAAGAAACTCTGCAATGTTGCCTCTGAACTGAAAAAAACAAAGGAAAGGCGATGACTAATTTTCGAGGCGCCTCCTGAAATTGAATTCGGTTGACAGTTCTCAATAAGTTGACTTTCATAATCGAATACCTGCTACTTTTTTTCGAAGAAAAAAAGCTCAACCAGGGATTTACATTAATTCTTAAATAGGAAAGGATGTATTTTCATCAGATAGTATAATTTATAGAATATTTTAAATGAAAAAATATTAATTTAATACATTTTTCATAAAATAATTGTTATACAATATATAATACTTTTTTATGCAGCTTTCTGTATTTTCATGAAGTTTGATTTATGCTTGCGTCAAAAATTAAATATTTTTATTTTGTTTAGCCAACGTCAGTTTACACATGTGTTTAATGCTAAATGTTCATTAAAAAAACAGTGTTTCGATTTTTATTAATGGTTTATCAACCAGTTTATTTATCCTCCACAGTATCTTGATTTTCTAAAGATGTTCCTAAATAGGAGATCCTATGGATACGTAACAAGCCAGGTAACTTGGGAAATGTTCAAGCATCCACCCAGATAGAAAGCGTTAGTAATACCTTCACCAGAGACAAGTTTTGAAACTTCCTCTAGCTAAAATCTCCCGCTATAATGAAATCATTTCCAGCCAGAATTGAAAGGCCTTTTATTTCTCAGATGGGGTTTGTTCATCGAAATTATTGGATCTGCAGTTTCATTTGGATTCCGAACCACATCCTGAAAGGAATGAAACTCGTCAACTGTTGAACCGATCGCTTGGGTCAGTTTTCGTTCAACGATCATTTTTTTGCTTACGAAGGGCCAATGAGACCGGGATCAAGGGTTTAAAGTTCATTCCGAACCACACAAACACCCAAGTCCAAAGTGGGATTCGAACTGTTGAATAGGAGCCAAGATCGCTAACCATTCGACTACGAGTTAAAATAATGTTGAAGCAAAGGCCAAAACATTCATTATAGGATGCTTGCGTGGAAAAAGAACTCAGAAAGTTTAACAAATGTTATTCTCGTAACTCGAACTAGCAACTTACTGGACTTGTGCTCTACCTTTTAATTCAACACTATGTGGGTTCAACTGCCATCTCAGGCATAGATGTAGGAATTGGATCGAAACACACTATAAACTGTCGGCCCCTGTCAAATAAGTCCATATGTGCAGACGAAGACAAACAAACCAAATCTCGTATATAGATGAAGTTTGAAAAAATTTGAAATTTCATTCATTTAGAATACCTAGAATTGAACAATGAAAGTACCTGAATAGTAATGTGGAGACATTATAAGACCACAGATTAAATATTTTTCGCAAAAAATATATTAGATAAGAAATTCGTAATCAGATTTGTTTGTATTGTTAGAAAGTACATTTTTTCGAAAATTTGAAGTATATGCAACCAGAATTTACAGTATGAAAAATACTTGTAATTCATGGCAATTCTATCCGTCCTTATATATTAAGTATAACGATATAAAACGCAATCGAGGATAAAAAATATCTTAAAAATGCATCACAATTCATTTTTATTTATCATTTCCTACAACCATCCATTGAATCTTTCGAGACGGATGATGGCATTGATTCCATTTCATTAATTGAATCCAATAAGATTTTATTTAAAAAAAAAGGTTCTATTGACAGGTTCACGTAAAATAAATTCCTTGGTGCCCATAGATTCGTTTCCCTCGGTAACATTGGCTGTCTGAATGAGAGTTTGCATCCATCAAATGGATGACTCCTATGCTGTTGTGTCAAGTCATTCCAGTGACAGATAAAAATTCTTCACTGTTATGAACTGAAATGAAACAGAAATTGATAAATCTCTAAAAAAAAGTCCTCATTATAATGGACCAAAAAGAAAGTGCATCTCCCATAAGTGTTTACAATTTTTTTTAAGTAATCCATTCAAGATCATAAGGAAATCAAAAAATCCATATTTTAATGATTAACCGTTTCATATTATGTCAATTAAAATTTAATCATTATTGTTATCCATTTAAGTACTTTATTAAAACAAATTAGTTTCTATTACAATGCGTTTTAAGCTGCCTCTTATTGCTGACTGAAACCGTTATACACACCCAATAGCTTCTTAATTTTGAACTCTGTCGAGGGATGACTGATATGGCATCATATTTGAGATGCCATACTGAACCAGGGGAAGAGCATGGTTCGGAGCCTACATTGAGCAAACAGCATTCAAAATTTTTATTTATTATATAATCACTAAAATTTGAACTATTGTAAAATTTTACTTTCAAGATTTTTACAGAATTTACAAGCATTCTTTTAAGTAGCAATTATATTTTAGCTATTAAAGTGTATATAATATTGCAAATTATAAAATAACTGATCCCATGAGAATTTAATTGCTGTAATAATGTAGCTTTTGATTTTGTGCAGTGAAATAACCGGGATTTTTCCAAGACAACGGGCAATATTCATGTATCTTTCAAGAAGAAAAGCTCTTTCTCGACACATTTCTCTATATAATGGTACTATCAATCTTGCGCTTTTTAACAGTGAGAGTTTCGAACCTGTAATCCATCGTTCTGAAGACCGCATGCGAAAAACCATTCATCCTGTATAAGAACTTTTGTAGTAAAACGTCTTAAATGAAATATATTGAAGCAGCTATTCGATACTCACATTTTTTTCTGTTTATATAAACAAAATGGGTGTTATTTATAAATTTAAATTAATCATGAGATCCAATACTAAGGAAATTTATATTTTCGCGCAAAGTTTCTGCTAAAATTCACAAAGTAACTATAAATAAAAAATCTTATTGTTTAATTTCAAAGGAAATCAGTCAATAAGAATTTTTATTTTTAGGAAATTAATTCATTTCAATTTCATGAAAATAAAAATTCCATAATTGAAAATTGATTCATTTTAATTCAATTAATAAAATTTTAAAACTAATAAATTAATAAAAATTCCATATTTTATAAGTATGTATATGAATTTATTTCTAACAACTACATGTTTGAAACTTTTGCTCGAGATGACAAGAATTTTTAAAAGACTAACAAGATGATGAGGAATAAAATTTTCAGTGCAACTGCAGTTTTTAATTTAAAAGTTGGTCCAATGAGAATGTTGCACTTGAAAAACTCTTTCGAGGACTCTCATGAAACGCAATTGTTATCGGCAAGTGTCTTTTTATAGTGCTTTTTCTCTTCTGAAAACTTGCTAATTAGTGTGCTCAATCGATGTGATTAACGGCGCTTTTTTACGGTAAATATCTGACAAAGTTCCTGGAATGATTTGCATCCATTTCGGGTGGAGCTCCAAAAGAGTTTTGAGTGACGTTTTTAATTACGCAAAACATAACATGCAACTCTGGATATGCTTTCCTTTTTTTAATTAGTATTTTTCAGTGGGAAAAAGATTAATTTTTCGGTTACACATTCCCTTTTACTAGGAAGACATCGTTTCAAAAATTCAAGTCTACAGTTTTAATTTTGAAAGACTGACTTGTTTCGTAATAGTTGATGTTAATTTCGGTAAAAATTGCAGAACAAGTCTTACGTGTTTGAATTTTAAATGGAACTAAAATCTATTTCTTTAAATTAGCTATTAGTTTATAATTAGTTTTGAGAATGATGTGTATTAAGTATTAAGGTAGTGCAGAATTTAATTTTGGGACTTCAAATTCGAACTATATATATATATATATATATATATATATATATATATATATATATATATATATATATATATATATATATATATATATATATATATATATATAACAAAGTATTTTACAAATTCCACACTCAAATCGCTTTTATTTCAAAATTGTGTTTATTAAATGCGTTTTAATTACATATTTTATCATTTTATTTTCAGTAACTTAGTAGTTAAAAAAGCATATACTGAAAATTTTACTGCTACAAAAGTGTAAGTTAGCCTCATCTATTTCTCATTTAATGTAAATCTGATTAAACACTAAGATGAAATATTAATTTTGTTCTATGCTTGGTGATACCTAGTTTTTCCTCACATAGGATGAGTCGAAAATACTTTGAAGCAAAGGTACAGTGAGAAGTACATTTCAAAGATGCGATGTATGGTTATTTTAGCTCAATAAAGTAATGAAATTTTCAGGAGATAATACCTTACTGAAAAATCATTCGATAAACGTTTAAAGCTGTTTTTACTAACAAATGTACGCTAGAAAAGCCTGGCTTGATTGAATCGTTTGTTCTTTAAATCGGAAGCTGGTGAGTTCGAATCCGGATCGAACCGATGATTCGTCATTTTCGCGCAGCTGGACATGTTAAATGTGTCACGGTCATAATGTCCTCCGAATACAAAAGATACCTACTCGCCAAGTCTGAGGATCTTCTGCTACTTCTAAGTAACGAAGAACCTCACATCTTTCGGGTCCACGATGGCATATCCACCGAGTGCTGAAAATGTGTACAACGGAACCGAGATTTAATATAATAAATGCTGCTAATCAAGGTGTCAATCGAAAAGAGACGTGTACAGTATATTATATATATATATACACACACACAAGTAGGTGTTTCTTTTGTATTTTATTTTGGCCTTTTATTCGCGAATTGCTATATTCCTATCAAATTACCATATAGTATTCTGACTCATTTGAAGGGAAATCAAGTGAACGAAGGAAATTTTCAGCAAGGAGGAGAATGAAATTTTACTCTCATATTATCTATTGATAAACTAAGGAAATTTAAGAACTGAAAAGTCAAAGCAATAACAGACGCAAAACAATATGCCAATTACTTTTATGAAAATTGTTACTTTTATTATTTGTTCTATGTGTAATTTCTGGTTTAAATTTGAAATCCCATAATTGCTGTCTAGAAAGCTCTTTCATTTTGAAAAAAAGTAAATTTTCGATAAGATTTTATGTATCTGAATGCTGATAGTTTAGTTTGGAAAATGACAGTTTTTATACTTTTGCTTTCGTTATATATGTATTGATGATGAGTTCTGTGTGACTTATTGATAGTGAGAAAAGATCATGTCATAGTACTTCCGGCTGCAAGTTACGTATCATTTAGAAATTTCAGACTGATGAGCACTCATGTGAATTCATGTTAGCTAAATTTTAAATGGTTACTTTATATTTTTCAAAATAAAGAGTTCTTTTTGATGAAAAAAAATGGATGATAGATAATGAAAATAAGATGTCGGCACACACATTATGCAAGTTTATTTTCCTTTAAGATACATGGTAACTTTTTGTAATTGAAATCTACTTATCAAGTATGCATTTCAATTTCCCAGTTCTTATCTGCCTACATTTTTAGGAATGATTGGGAAAATTATGTTCTTAAAAGATACCACCCTGGAGGTATATTTTCGCAAAACAAATTCATGAAAAAGTTTTTCCTTGATAAAAAAAGTTTCTTGGACAATTTTCTGCCCTTCCAAAAGAGGGCCTAGAATTGCTACTCTAAGTGGGAGGAAAATATGCTTCCATCCAATTCTGGAGAATGTCCGAGATTGTCCGCAGGGTTTGGAATCTCCGCTAAACGCTCTGATCATGGAGGTGGGGGGAGGGTCTTTCTGTTGGAAATCCATTTCGCTCTTTCCTTAAAATTTCTACGGCTGGGGGACTTGGGAGCGGAAAAATCCCCAATCTTCGCTGACCGTACCGAGCTAGGATCTTTTCTTCCCTCCTCTTCCTTTATCTGTTTTTTTCTTCAGTGCACCATTTTATCTCCCGAGTAATCCCGGCGCTCCACTTCCACAATAGGGGAGGCACCCCAACGGTGACGTAACAAAGATCTCCTTACCTTTGCAGTCAGCGTGGGATAAAATTCTCGTCCACTTCACTGGGAGCGCATGCTCAATCAGACTTTCTCCCTTTTCTTTTGCCCCCTCTTTTATATGTTAAGAGTCTTGTGCACTCTGCTTGAATTTCGCCATCCCTTTTTTTGACCCTTCTTACACAACCGACACCTACTTTTCTCTACTGCTGCGACATGCAGTGCTATACATCTATTTAGATCCAGAGGGTACTTCCTTGTGTTTCACAGCTTTAGTCTTCTACAATGCCATCAAATTATATCATTTTTTAAGGGTATTCATATACATTTTTATTGACTGCTCAGTTATTTATATATTTACAAACTTATTTCTGTTCGTTTATTTCATTTGTTGTCATCATGGATTGGTTTGAGTCTGAATCTCACAGCCAGTGGTTATTATTATTTTATTCATTTTCTGTGAGAGAAATAAGGAATACATTAACAATAGAAAACTTTTAGGATAAGTTCTTGTAAACGAATCAAATATGTGATCTTGAATATGCTGTGACAAGACTATCAAATGCGTTATACATCATTTTGATTTTCTTTTAAAGTAGAAGTCTTCTGCACTAAGGTTTTAGTTCTTATCTCAGAAATAATGTTTGAAATAAAAAAAGAAAAATCGATTATCTATTTTAACTAACTTCATTCACTTAGAGACAATATTAATTTTTTATTTTTATAAACGTTTATTTATCCTTTTGCTTAAAAAAACTTATATAGTGGTATTTTTATTTTCAATTCAAAATAAATCAATGGTAAATCCTATAGAATTAATTACATTTACTACTTCTTTTTAAAATTATTCTCTTTTGGATAAATTCAATTGAATATAAAGATATATCGAGAGTTTGGATCATTTTTACTTTTGAATCAATATATTTAAGTAAAAACAAGCTTTTGCTATAGTCTATTTTGCACGGAATCGGTTGCAGAGAATGCAAATTTTGATTTATTTCCCATCCCATCTGAAAACTGTAAAATATCTCCATATAAAATTTGTGTTTTTTTAATCATCAGTTTAAATGTAAAAAATTGTGTTAATTTAATCTATATGTTTGTTTTTTAAATGAACGATTTATGTCTATAAATTATGAATGGTAAATAATTTAAAAATGAATCCTTATTTTTGGAAACAGTTCAGTATAGAAGAAAAGGTTTATATTCTAAAACTGGTGTCAAATAGTAATCTAGCAGTAAAATAAATCCTTGATTTTTCTTCCTATTTGAACTCGAATCCTTATAGGATTTTAATATTGTGAATCTTTGTAATTATTGATAGAAAATCAAAAAGAATGAATTTAAGATAATATTACCTTATTGAACTGGTTTCTGAAAATGGTTACTTTCTCTGCCATTAATTTAATAGTCCCTGGATTTAACTTCCACCTCGGTCATAAAGTTACTTGTAGTGTTCGGATTTTTTTTTAAAGTCTCGGTTAAACGAACACTAGATAGAAAAGAATAGCTTTTGAGTGAAAAATTAATAAGCAAGAAGATATAATTTAATATCAATGCATTTATTTAAATCAATGATAATGAAAAAATTAAAGTCTCATCAACTACTAATTTTAATAAAGAAAAGTAAAGAATTTGATTTTTTTACATTTTTTTCACGGATTAATTTTAGAACTGTCGAAATTATTTAAAAATTGGTTGCAAAAATTTCGAGTAAGCTTTGTTACTAGCAAATTTTGGTTAACAAAAAAGTTTTAAGAATTATTTTTTAAGATTCAATTATTTTGCTTCGAATCTGTTCATTTCTGTAAGTTTGCTTCTGGTTCACTCTTTTCAAGTGGCCAAAGGAATGGTGGAGTTCGTGAGAGGCTGTTGACATTCCTCCCAGTTCGTGAGGATTTGAGAGAAATGCTGCAGCAGCAGCTGTGCGGCCCCTTTGATTTGGGTGAAAGATTTCCTCGGTGATCCTCAGGATTCACTCCAACAAAAGTTGTGAAAGGTGGTCCTCCTACCGTTACATCCAGCCATCTGCCGGACGGACGCTCCAGAAGCTCTCTAACCTGTTGGCCCTGCTATTGTATGTCCTCCTGTCTCCCGAACTTTCCCACAGTCGAACAAGCTTCAAGGTTGAGCCTTTATCTCGCATCCCCCTAGTCTCCTCCTTTCTATTCCCCCTGTGTCATGCGGGCAAGATTCCAAGGTCAAATAATTATATGGGCCACCTCACCTCGGTTTCGAGGGCTGCTTACTTTTGAATGGCATCAGACTTTAGTTTCACCTTCGCTTTAATGTACTCACTCATCACTAAAGGAATGTATGGCGACCTGTCATTCAATTCTTTTTCTGCTCACGCCTTGGAAAACGTTGCGTTTAGGAATGAGAACATTTCAAGTGAATTCAAGGAAATAAACTATTTGGGATCAAGATCACTGTAATGAAGCTTCTAATCGAATTTTGTTGGGAAATTCAGTATGTGTGTGTGTGTGTGAGAGAGAGAGAGTTTGGAAAATTTCAATTCCATTCGTAGTGTATTGGATTTCGCTATGATGGAATATGTTTCTTAAATAGAGGATTCTGTAGAATATATATTTATCTTCTTTTTATATAATATTTCGTATAAATGAATTATTTTATTTTTCATTTAAAGACTTGGCGTGGTTATTAAAACCTAAAGGATCGCTCTACTCATTTCATTGTGCTTGCATTTTTCATCGCAAATAATTTTTCATTAACAAATGCTCTTATTTCCTTTCACAGTCAACTTTCGTATTTGTGTGGCAGTTGACTTTCTAGTTGTTTTCCCTCTTAGATCCTTGTAGTAATCTTTCTAAATAGTTACATGCATTTAAGGATGGAGTTAAATAAGTAATCACTTATGGCCATTTCTTCGTTCATTTTATGCTTGGCACATGTTTATCACTAAGGAAAATCAACAATTAGATATAGCAAATTGATCAGTAAGTATGCTTATTATTTCCTATCTGCATATCGCTACTAAGTGGAGTAACAGTTGTACTGAAAATCAAAGTACTCTTCCAATGTTCTTGCGCTTCCATTGAAATCCTATACTCTGTCCCTCTGTTTGTACTTCCCTCAACAACCCACTGTTTTCCCTATGCAGCACACAGAGCAGTGTTTTTGAGGTTTCCTCTTCAAGTTATTGAACGCTGAAAAATGAATGCCTCATTTTTATTTTGCTCCACCTTATCTGTCGGAAGAGGTCTGTATTTGGAGTTTGCACCTTAAGTACTCTGTGCACTCTCCATGAACAGTGAAAATCATAATATTATATACCATAAAAGTATAGATATTATAAAAGTTTTATGGTATCTTCTGATGGTTCACGTCAAGACATGTTTTAAATTAAATAAAAAATTATAATGAAGAAAATAGATCGAATTGATAATTCTTGACAATTTATTCATTGTCGAGACTTATGTATTATGTTTGAGTATAATTCTTATATTCAATATTGATTATAGGGAAAAAAATTTCAGGTTTTTTTATCGCTAATTGCTTTATAATTATCTTTTTTGCACACGAAAGCTAATTAAACCGGGACAATACCATAAAGTAAAGAATAAATATCCAGGGCCTCTATGGGGTTCAAAGTTTTAAACTGTTCAGTTGAAAGTCAGAACATTTCAACTGTTAGCTCGGTTGCTGGGGAAGGAGTCATAGGGAAGAGAAATTGCCCAAAATTCTCAAGAATACTGAAATAGTGTTGGGTTGTGCTTAAAAAATGGTATATATGTTATAACATCCAAGTCTATAAAGGTTTAATCCAATGAAAATTCTATTTAATATATTAGAAATCAAATGTATTGCTCATGACAGCATTATTTCCTATAAAATTTTGTAAAATTCTATAAAATTTTGTAATTCTAAATTTTTTATATATCCAGTTGGCAATTGTGTTAAAATGTACTTCTCAGTTACAAATGTTTATGCGATAAGATTCAAATGTTTATGCGAAATAAGGGCAGCGATATTTTATAAAAAAAATATATATTTTACTACCCAGTTACAATATAAAACTATGTTAAAATTTTTTATTTGTAGATACTGCATTTTTTTTGTATAATCTAAGAGTTAAAAGCTGGTGTACGGCTCTTTCTGTCACTTGAGAGGACTTTTCCTCGGACCGAATATACGTGTTGCAAGGGACAAAACCTGGAAAACTGAAGAACGCAAAACATAATGTTTATTTGGCTTTGTTTAGCACCGGCTAGAAATGAACCTAGGTTTTCCTAATCCGGAAAGTGAATTCCTACCATAGTTCAACAATATCAATAAAATTAGCTTATGTGATTAGGGATTATTGTGATCTAATAATTAAAAAGCCATCTTCGTTATGCAAAGCGAACGTTTTTGAAGACTGAACTCTCCTTAGTTAAAAATTAATTAGCGATTAATCTTGAACAATTTAACACAAAACTTATTAATTATAATAATTATATACATATTTATTAATATAATTGTGTTGCAGTTATTGGTTCTTGTAGTGAACTTTAAATTTATCGCCATAACATATCACATATATACAAGGGAATAGTTCATTTAGAACTTAAATGAAATTTGAGATATATAATAATAAATACTGAGAAAAAAAGAGAGAGAGAAGAAAGAGAGAGAGTGCAGTTAAAAAATCCCCTAAAGAAAAATAAATTCTTTTAAGATTAAATAAATTTTAGTGACTTTATGCAAAGGAGAGCTAAGAAAAATTATCTGAAAATGATAAATAAATAAATAAAATGTTATACAACGCAAATATTTTCCAAGCTCTTATATTTTAAGTTATTTAGACATTTATCTCCTCTTCTATTACAAATTATTTTGATAGCAAACATGTACAGAAAACAAGTATTAAAATTTATTCCCTCTTTATCGAGAAATTTTATGTATATATTCATCCAATTTTTTATAACTTAAAGAGATTAATTCGCATTCAAAAGGGAAAAACAGAATTCGCGTGGATGATTAAATTGCTTTCTTTTTACGAAATTACCGAGAACTTTTGATTTTACTTTTAAAATGGAGTAAAAATTGTTCATTAACAGATTTTAATAATTATAGAAATTACAAAGGTAATGAGTACATATTGTATTAAATTTCCAATTAACTAAAATATGCGATTTCAAACTTTCAAGATTAAGAATTTAATCCGCACAGTAATCAATTTCTTTTTGATTTGAAAACGTATTAAAAGGGTTTTTTATTAGCTCATTAAAAGACATTTTCACAAAAGCAAAGTGTTTTTCTTCGCCAATTGAATCTGCGGGAATTTTAGAAAAATTAAAAAATGAATACCACACTTGTTGCTCTACTTTATTTGGGATTTTACATCAAAAGTATTTACGCATTTTGGTAAAATGAGATTAATTTAGTTATAATTTAAAGTTTTGTGTGTACCCATTATCTTAATTTTTTAGTTAAGTGTGTAATTTTTTAGCCAGGCAGGAATTAGTTCTCTTTTCACCACTCTCTCGTTAAGGCATATGAGATTTTGTTAATTTAAATATTCAATTATTATGTGGTAAATTATCAAGTTTAATTAGTTTTCGCGTATGTCAGCTTTATCTTTGTGTGCTTGTATAACGAATTCAAGTTTTTGCCGCTTCTATAGAAGAAACGATTGACAGCAAGGAATCATGTTCTAAGTGGAGGTAAGAAATGTTTAGTACTTTTTTCCTTCTACAATCGTTATTCTTAATTAGCAAATTGTTTCATTATTCAAATATAAAGTATTTCTAATTCACTAATAAACTGTAATCTCAAAATTATGAAATTTTACTTCTGAACTTTGTTTACATTTAGAATGAAGAATAATAATTGTGTGTTGCTTGGGAAATAACATTTCTATAAAAAGTCTGAGTGTATAGTCACAATGATTTTAATATATTTGTTAATGGTATTTCAAATTCTGTCCTTTTATAAAAAATGCAAGTATTTATATGTACATCTTTTCTTAATTTTACTAAGCAGTAAATAATTTGTGTAAGAAATATTTTACGTTGAATTTAAAAAAAAATTATACATACATACATATATAAACGAGCTTATAACAAGAAATATGTTGATGACTTAACACTGTAAAAAAGCTAACGTTACTAGAATCACCTAAATTTTTTCAATTAAATGTTGCTAAAATATGTGGCTGTCGTTTTGGGTTCAAGTCCTGAGCGAAATGCATAGATATTGATCTGTATAGTAGTTTTTCAAAATAAAATCTAACAGATTCTATATATTTCTTGAAACGTTTTCTGCAAATTGGTGTTGAATAGTTCATCTGTTGTCGAAAAACCCTGTTGTGACATCAATGAACTAATTGCAATTAAATTTATGCATTAATTTTTTGGTTTGTATGTGGCGCTAAGGTCATTTTTTCTATTCGAGTACTGATTTAGCTTGGACTCATGGCTTAATGTCGTGTCCAAATTTCCGAATAATTGAACTGTGTGTTAACGTACTCATTTATAAATATGAAATAGTCAGATTAAGAGACGATGAACAAATAAAACCAAATTTTTGCATGTTTCTTGTGAAAATGTAGGGCAGTTTAAGTGCATATCATTATTGTAGGGATTTAAAATAAATTAATTCATTGTAACAGAAAAAATTTGCGTTCTTGAATATTATATGCAGGTTGTTTCACAAACCCTCTGCATTTTCTTAACCTTCAGTCACAGTTGTATACTTTCATTTATAGAAATATTTTAAATCAACCCGAGATTTAGTTAGAATAACAAAATTGATTCATTAAAAAATATGATAACTCTAATAAGTAGTTTTGACTTCCCTGTAAGTAGTAAGAAAAATAGCTCTTATAATAGTAAAAAAATAGGCTTGTGCAGAAAAAATTGAGCAAGTCATTACCTCAGAGTCTTTCCATTAGAATTTTAAGCGCTATGCTTCAATTAAACCACATAATTCTTTAATACAGAAAGCAAGCTGTTTACTGTATTATATGGAAAGAAAAACTGTGGCACTTCAGTGAATCAGTATACCAAATTATGAGTTTCAATTATCCATACAGCATATTCCCTACAATTAAATGGTCAGTATAGTAAATCTCACTAGGTGTGCCAAAATTTGGCTTTTTTTAAAATTAAGTTTGTCTCATATTTGTGTCATCAAGAAAAATGAATAAGTTGAATTTTCCTTCAGCAGTTCGGAATCTTACCTGTAGCATGGTGAAGGGAAGTGCGATTGTAGGCTTTTTTATGTGGATTCAGAATTGTATGTAATTCAAAAGGCTGCTGCACGGACCACTCCTGGAATGAGGATTTGACACCCGCAGTGGATTGACCAACAATAGCTGTCAGCTGTTTTTACTGTCCACAGCATTTTTCTTTCTAGAGAGTAGGTGCATCTCTGGGGAGGAAACCCGAAAGACTCGTAACTACCTGTACCGACAAACCTGGAAGTGCTTCAGATTTTTTCTAATTTTGTTTAAAAGTGTCATTTTTGTCTGACATTTATTTTATCTCTTCAAAAATACTGCTATTTTTATAAACAAAAATGTACAGTTATTATTTTGTAAAAATATATAAATTATGTTTTCTATCAGTTTTTCTTTTTTTAATATACAAGAAAAAAAAAACAACTTCTTTTCCACATAATTTATATCTTTTGTAGGCAACAGCTTTTTCCACATTCCAATGTAAAAATAAACATTTAATTAAAAAATAAATTGAATTACAAAAAAATTTAATAATTAATTATAAAATTATAAGCGAACGGAATAGTTTTGACAGTCATAATAGGAACAACGCGAACGCAAATAATTTCTCTATTAACATGCATGATTTTCATGTGGAGAAATTTATGGTTTTTTGCAAAATCATTATAATTTAATATTTATACCATCAGTTTTTTTCCCAAAATAAATATCATTAAAACTTAAGAACTAAATTTTTATATACTATTTCTTTGAAATATTATATTTACTAAAGCAGAAATATTTTTTAGATCATTCTTGGTGAAAGTTTTTGATCTGAATGATTTTTCAATACGTTTTATATAGTAAACGTCATCAAACCTTCTTTTTAGTTCTGTTATTCTGATTGTTTAATTAGAGAAAGAAATTATTTAAGTTACGCTGAAAGTCAATATTCACTTTATATATACCCAGTGTTTGATTTCTATTAAATTCTCTCATTAAATAATGTCATGCTCAAAAAAGTTCTATTTGTTAATATATTATATGCTATATAAATAAATCTCCAAAAAATGTTCAGAAATGAAATGAAACAGGAAATGGCTGATAAACTTTTTTTTAAGCTTATTCCCTTAAATAAGAGAGGTGAAAGCTATATTTGATAAAAAAAAATACTAAAGAGAGAGAGTCTTAATTTCCCAGAAATAATGTCTCGCTTTAATGTAAATTTTGCAACAAAAAGAAGGATCTTTTAATATTGCATGTTAGTACTTGACAAAAAAAGTAGTACAAATATCACTTTGAAAATCATGAAAGTAAGACTGTATCTTAAGCAAATGAATTTTCCAATTTAGTGTTATTAAGTACTCAGATAAAAAAAAAATCTAGTCAATTTGTAACATTTTTCTGTTTGTCTGTAACTATTGGTTTCGAAAATATAGCAGTGAGTGAATTAATCTCATATTTGTATCTATGGCAGTTAATTTTTATTTTGTGAATAAGTTAATTAAGTTCATTGTGTTCATGTCTGACATAGATTTTTCTGTTCAAAAAAATCTTTTTGAATGCATTTTTTGATATTAAGAAACATCATTTAAAAACAAAACACTTATTAAGATACTTTTACAATTAAAATGCATCAGTGCTTCTCCATATAAAATCTGATTCTTTTCTTAATAATTTCAATGCAGGCATTTATATATTGAATGTATCACTTTAAATTTCCTATTCTCCTGTCCCAAGAGAGACGAGGAGAAATTCAATGAAAAGCCTTAACATGTTTATTAATACGCTGGAAAACCTTTTATCCTGTTTTCTCCCTCTTGACTGTAAGATGGATTAAAACTATTATTAATGATTAAAACTAAGAATTGAATTTCACTGTTGTTAACTTTAAAAAATATCACTATCCCTGTATCGTTTATTTCATTATTAATAATGGAATTAAAATATTTATATTGTTAATATTGTTAAAATTTAATGTATTGTATAATTATATAAAAATACATTTTTATGATTAATATTATATATATATATATATATATATATATATATATATATATATATATATATATATATATATATATATACTAAAACTCCATGGCACGACAGCACATGTGGGCCAAGGCCTACAGTGCCCATAATTGTTTTCATGACCGAGGGCCCTGGGGTGCGAAAGATATGTCCCAGTTAGGTGGTCAGCCTAACGTAAGACCTCCAGTGTTTAGTTCCCATGCATGCTTGGTACTCAGTTAATCGACCCACTGAAGGGATGAAAGGCTGAGTCAACCTTGCCCTACCCGAGGATCGAACCTCGGACCTGTGTCATGGGAGCGTGAAACGCTGCCACTAAGCCACCGGGCTATATATATATATAATGTATGTTCCGAAACATGAAAAAATTCAAAATGTAAAAATTGCTTGCTCTCATCATGAAAGTGTATGAGAGGACAAAATGGGAAGTATGTTGTTTAATTCTGAATCCGCTTGAAATGGAAACTTAATTTGTATGCGAAAATTTTTCAGTCTAATGTAATTTTAAATGTGATTTCTAGAAAAATGTTTAATTTTAGGATTGAAATATCACAGTTCTTAAGCAAAAAAATATTTAATGGCGATATCAAAGATTGTTATTCTTTCTACATACTAATGGTGTTGAAGTAAAGATTGATAAATTATGCTGTTAGAAAGCCAAATATCACTTTTGGTATATGTGCTTGTATGCTCCAAATAACTGTAAAACACCATCAGTGTTATTTAGCTACAATTTATGTATGCACAAATTATTATGAATAGAAATTACAATGGGAATGAGACAATTTTGGATGATGTTGAAACTACAAAATGATGAAAAAAATGAGCTCTATTAATACCGAACTCTGTTGATTGAGTTGCTAAAACTTATGTCTCGACAGACAACAGGTAGTCATGCTTACCGCTAAATGGTTGGCCAGTGTAATAATATATGGCTTCAACTCTCACTTCTTTAGAGAGTGTTTGTACTGGTTCAGAATCCTTTTCAAACTGTAGGTCTTGGTCGCACGAAAAGTGGTCATAGAGTGAAAAACGCACTAAATACGACAACCCTTCCTCCCAAATATAACGTCTGTCTGTGTAAGAGGTAAAAATGATCAGCGCATTTGCATCAAGTTCATAATTTTTGACTGTGCTCTTACAGGTGCAAAAATAATGCTGTAATACTTATCCCTATCTGAATGTAAGAATGCGAGTAGATATAATTGAAAATGACCGATATTAATGTCGAATCCAAAGTTTTTGGGGTCATTGAGATGAAGATTTCCATTCGATTCCAAAGTTCAACTCTCATCTTTAATGGTGATAAGGAGAGGGGAAAATAAAGTGTCCAAAATGGTTGATGCTCCTGTTAAAACACAAGTTAAGTTCTGAGGTTGATTGTCATGTATCTCTTATTGGAACATTCTCGTGATTAAATTCATATATGTATTCGTTTGTATTCCTGAAGCTAAAACACAAAAAGACTTACAATCATATTATAAGAATAGGTATCTAAAATGTTTTATAATTCATATATACTTTTAAAAATCCTAATTAAAATTATCTTTTTCTGGTTGTTAGATTTGACTCTTTTTTTTTTCAAACTAAATACGTGATAAATGTAAAGTATAAATATCTATGCAATTTCGAATAGCTTAGTTGCGATTATTAGAACAATGTACGAAATTTAATTTGTTACGTTTTTAAATTATAATTATCTAGAAAATTTTCTTAATTTATTAAAAAAGATCTGCATTCATTAGTAATGAATTCATTATATTGAATATTTTATGAATAAATTACATTTTCATAAGTAGATTTTGTAATGAAAAGTGTTAAAGTAGGCATTCTACTGTTTAATTATTTCCTTGGTATGTCCTCTACAATGAGCAAATTGACTTCGTTTATTCTGCCCATTCTTATGGCCTTTCAGTTTTAAAGCTCTTTTTATCTTTGAAAATATATTTAACGAATACTTAAACCTGCTGTGTGGATGCAAATCTGTATTTGTACACTAGCGAACGCAATTTGTCCTAACTGAAACAACACTGTTAATCTTATATATCTTGAAATCAAGTTAAAATTATATTTCCTAAACAAAATAATGTGGGTTTTTTTTTTGTTGTTATTCTTGTTTCATCTGTTCTTAAGTAACTTTCCTACATGTCTTCCTATAGATTAATTGATTGTCATTCCGCTGTCTTTCAATGGGAAAGAAGCTCCCTTGAAACTCCTTGTTTAATGGAAAGCAAGAACGATGAACAGTCGAGGAAGGAAACGCATTAATAAGGCAAGCAGTCCATTGTTAAGCACCCGATGAGGAACTGAAATGGGTTCACGAACTGAGGGTAACCAAATAATATCAGTTACGATCACGATTTCTGTTCTCTTGCACCTGCGCATTTATCCTTTGGGGCGAAATCTGGTGGTCTGATTGAGCACAATAAAAAACTTGCTTAATCCTTTGGAAAATATAATTTGTTCTTAGTTAATTGGAGATCCGTATCCAGTATAATTAAAATTATTTTCTGGAATATATTCCAGATACCATTTATATAAAGTTTTCTGTAATCACTAGTCATAAAATTTAGTGTTAAGTAAAGCTATCAAAAGGCAACCTGAATTTCAGTCCGATTTCTCCGTGCACCTGCCGCGGCAGAACTGATTCAAATCAGTAGAAAGCATTGTTCTTCTTGCTCTCAATCGATTCACTGTTTCAGAATTAGTAGGAAAATATTCAGCAGCTCTATACTACTTTGGCTAGTCTGAAAACAACCTTGGCTTGTGTTGCCTAAGTTATGCAGCAGAATATATATTAAACCTGCTTCAGTAAACTGGGTCACGATAAATTTACAAAAATTAGGCTTCTTTATCACTAATTATTATTTAATATATTGGTTTTAAGTGTTAATAATTATCTATTTTATAGTTCTGGTTAATATAAATAGATTATTTTAATATTATTAAAAATTAGTAGTTGAAAATATTCACAACGTAAATAACTTATTTTATGAAATGAACATTTTAAATAGTTTTCTGTTAAGCATTTCCTGTAACTATTTATGCTAAGATTATAAGAAAATGATTGTATTGCACACAAATATAAATAGATAGCATATTTAGATTTGTTTACTAAATTTTGTTTGACCTTTTTAATAATTTCAAATTCTAATTATTAGAACTATATTTTCAAACTTCATTTCATTTTACACCTTATGTGAGGTAAGAATTTTTAGTTTCATTTTCTGTCAACACGCGAGACAAAGATCCAAGAAAATTTAGAATTCCCTATTTATTTTTCTTAAATGAAAATTTTGAAAGATTTTTCTGCATCGCTTCAAACTTCATTTTATTCTTATTGAGTTCTCCATGCGACTGTTAGAATTAATTGTAGTAACTTGATTATTTGAATAAGAGCTGGTTTTGTGTTTGTGGGGAAAAGCTATGCTCCTATTTTCTAATGACAAGTCGTTTAGTTATTATACTATTGACTCTACTACGTTAAGTACTTTTTCACTTTTGAATCGCAAAGAAATTTCATAACACGCAGAAATATTACTTTTAGGTGTAGACATGTTTCTCCAATACTAATGAGCAAATGAAAGAATTTTAAAACTGTATACTTAATGATTATTTAATTAACATTAAAGAAAAATATTTTGAGCTCAGAAAATTTTTATTTTGCTTATATCCATAACTTTTTAATTATTTTTTTAAATAAGATTTAATTTTCACTTTAAAAAGATTACTTTGAAAGATTATTCGTTGTTTTATTGGACAGTAATACTTGTTATGATACAACTAAATCCGTATATTTCTATTTATGTAAAAATAAACTCATTTATACTTATTATTGAAAAATGTATTTAAATTTTCGTGTTTTTTATTCGATGTTACAGATGTGATATTATTATTTCGCTTTTTATATTTCAAAATAAAAGAAATTTGTCATGAAAATCACGCACGAAATATACTTTAGTATATTTCAAAGGAATGTAGAACATTTTATGGGCAATTAACATTCTTATATTCTCAGTATTATTACTTATTGCTTTCTGTATTACTAGAAACTTCCTTTATTATTTTTTGGATTAGGAGAAAAATTTTAGAAGTGTAATAGAAATACTTAACTACTATTTTATTAATAGTATTTTAGTTAACAGTACTAATAACTGCTTTAAATTTTTGGATTACTTGGACATTTTATAAACTTTCATAAAATAACTAAGCAAAACACTGTAGGCTAGTACCTTCTGAAGCTTTTCAAGTATTTGTTTCTAGAAAAATTCTCAGTCCTTGTTTTCTATAATTTTGATGGATATTTATTCCAAATGTCTTTGAGTATGAAAATCCAATGATGAAAATGTAAGTTTTTGTTTATTTCTAAGCAGTTATTATCACTTAAATTTTTCTTAATCATCTAAAAAAAATGAAATTTCGAAGAAATTTTTTTTAAATAAAGAAGGAAAAAGTTTTCTGATATATTTTCTTTCAAAAACTATTAAACATACTTGACTGACGAATGAAGAAGAGGAATTTCCCATAAAGGGACACAAAACAATCCATTTTTTTCAGCTCTAAGATCTCAACTAAAAAGTATACTAGAGAACTTGAAAAACTTTGTAATGAAATCAATTCTCAGTCCATTCTAAAATAAATATATAAAAATAAATTTACCACATTATTTGTTGAATATTTCATGCGAAAGAGTTACCAGATTATTGAATGATAATTTACGTATTTGATTCACATTACTCACAATCTACCTTAGATGCACCCTACAGAATAAGGCACAGAGATTCAATTTTATGTAACTGCAGAAAATCCCTTTTCATTTTAATTTAGTGAACGATTTTTTTTGTTCTTGTGGCTCCTTGCCGTCTTATAGTCAGTATAATATAGACGATCTCACGTTAAAACATTAAATGTTTATTATAATAAATATGATTAGAAAATAAACCGTTATTTCAATGTATTTTGTTAGGTAGTGGAGAGTTTTTCTTTTCTACTTCTTTTTCTGATATTTTTCCTTTGCCAGAGATTCGTGCAATCAAGGAGACTAAACGTGCACCTGGGGAGGTGATTAACGGTATTTAATTGCGACCGCGTGACATACACCACAATCTCTGGAGATATTGAGACAGAGGCCTTCACTTTCATCTCGGCCGGTGCTTAATGGCCTTCTTGCGCCTAAGAATTAGTCAACCCAACAATGCAAGAGTTTCTTCAGTCAAATTTATTGGAATCAACATGTTATCATTTCTTGTGGTGATTTCTGTAGCGTTTTAGGACATATTATATATTATATTTCAGTGTTTTAATAGGTTTTTTTCTATTATAAGAACCTTATTTTCCCCCATCAGTCATCGATAATACGATACGACATGGGGGAATAAATTCATGTCATATCGTATTAAAGATGACTGATGTATACTTTTCCTTCCACAGTTGTATAAAAATGTAAAATTATATGAATATTATTGCTCTTTTGTTAGATTATACAGTTATTTTGCCTAACTTCAGAAACTTATTTCTCGTTAGTTAGTTTATTAATTAGTTTAACACTTATTTTGTTTTAGAGAGTTTATTTACTTTGCTCAGTTTTTCCTCCATTTAAAATTTATATGGTTTTGAAATTAAAAATACAGATGCACTCTTATTTTTCACTTCAGAATTTTGTACTATTAATCTAGGGAAATCGGATTTTTTTTATATAATTTGTATTCGCCCTTAAATATTTTTCAGAACTATAAGCCTTTCTTTATAACAACCTTTAAATCTCATAAATATCAATCATGCGCGAGCTCTGATTCAGAAAAATAGAAATCAGAATAAGAAAATTTAATGTAGCATATTTAAAAATATAACAGCTGGATTATTTTGTTCAAAAGCATACAATTTAATCTATGTCATTCGAGCTATTGAATACTTTTTAAGAACCATTCGAAATTTTAATATTTTTGTTAGCTAACATCTAGTTTGAAAGAAATTTTTAACAAAGCATTCTTTATCAATCTTTGGTGATTTTTGTTTGAGAAAATTTCTAAGAACATTTTCTATCATGTTACCATCTCACATTGCTTAACAATCACACAATCCAAACCTTTTTCATGCTCAAAGACACCAATCAGTATGTCTTCAATGTCTTAAAATTATACCTTTTGCATTTTTTATAAAATGTATTTTGTATAGTAATATAACACGAAATTTAACTAAAATTCACTAATTTTAAAATTGCAAAAATGATTGTAAAAATGGAAATTGTATGGTGATATGTGAAACAAATAACCGATTTGTAGCTTCTTTCTGTTGTTATTATATGTCTACTATTTACTTTATACTATTTATTCTTTTTTTTTAATAGCAACATTTTAATAAAGAATAATTCAGGTGACCACACGCATGAAATCCTTTGATATGCCAGTACCCATCGTCACTCAAAGTAAATGAGTAATTTTATGTAGGTCTACACTTTTTTGAAATTTTTAAGTTCTTTAAATGTTATATAGATCAGAGAGGATAAAATAAATTTATTTTATTATTCATTCCATTCAAAATTATAGAAGTAATGTATGTACCTTAGTTCTTAACTTATTGTTATTGCAAAATGTTTGTTTTCATGCATTACAAAATCATTTAGGACTTAATAAGTTTGCTAAATCTGAAGAAAAAGTTAAACATTAATAGTTGACTAGTTAAAGAACTCCTAAATTTTACTGATTAGTTGTTTGTGTAAAATTTGAAGATATTAACAGTAGTAGTATTTCATTATTTCGTTTAAATTGAGGCTATAAATTATACGTTGTTGTTAAAAATCTCAGAATAAATATTGAGATTGATACATTCAATACTGAAAATAGTGAAGGAAATTTTTGTGATTTAAATATTTTAATTGGCAATTTTTCATTTTCTCATAGCCGCACCTTCATTATGCGAAAGATAAAAGTATCCTTTTTTAAAGTATCCGTGTGAGATTTTAATTTGAAAACACATCTCCTAAAGTATCCAATATTACATATTTCACATGCAAAGTATATTTAAACAGGGTGACATGAAAATCCTTTTAAGACAGTCCAAAGATTACATTTGTTTTTGCGGCACTCGATTCTTTATCCGAAAGGCAAATGAAGCCTTTGTATAGCAAAAATCTGTCTCAACCACCCCCGCTTGAAAAGGGTGATACTTCCTTAACGAACATCTGAAAACTCCTCTATGAATTAGTGTTTTCTGGTTGTTATATTTTGAAGGTTGGTTATTGTATGCAAGGGAGACTGAAGATGCAAATTATCTCAAATAATATAAGTACAGATTTTAAAGCTCACTAAAAGATACAAATTTAAAGTTTTTTCTTGTATATTAAGTAAGAATTTTGTTTACTACCCTTCACCTGTTATAATACCCTAATTAGCATAAGACAGTATTAATTAAGCATAAAACTCTGCAAAACAACAGTAAAATTTCCTTTATGCATTTACAAAAACATTAAGAATAATGGTAAGGTATTAAAACAAAATATATAATTATAAGTTAATAACACTCCTTAAGAGTTAGGCATTCATTTTTACCAAATAAAATTTTAAAAAATTCCTGATTCCATCCTTAATTCGATTTGATTTAAACTGTTAAGAAGTTAAATATTTTGTTCGTTGTGTCTAATACATTTATATTCCCAAAACAAAATCTTTAATATTCAGATACCTTAATATTCTTCTGTGTATGATGGGAAAGAAATTCTGGCATTTCTGAATTGTATCTATTAGCGTAGGTGGATGATGAGTGAGAGAATTCCTACTTCCACATTTAAAGAATTCATCGGATTGATTGTGCTGAAAGACGATTGCCTTTAATGCTTAAGAAGGCACACATTTCTCAGTTTAAAGTAAGAAAATTGGGTAATGTGAAATAAGTTTCCGTCTTAAATCTTTTTGAATAACCGAATAATTAAGTCAATGATTGTTCTTGATGTTTTAAAATAGAGTGGTAAAAAGCATTTCAATCGCTCTTTTAACATCCCTGTCTTGTTGCTCACGCTCTTTTGATTTTTACATCTTTAAGGAATGAATTCTTCTTTGAACTTTTAATCGGGATTCTGTTTTTAATTGAATTCATTTTGTTTAGTTGGCTAGTTCAAGTAAAAATTGATTGTTCCTCTAAATATTGTTTACACGATGGCATTATTTGGAGAAATTTAATGCGAAAGTCTAAAGGAAAATGGATTTAAAGCCGCTGTAGTGAAGAAGATCGCAATATTTTCTCCTCGCCTTCTACATGATTAATTATTATTTTTTATAAATATTTCGTTGTTGTGTGTTTAGATTTTTCATGCTGTTTAACTTTTGCTTATGCCCTATATTTTCTAGTAAATTCACTGAAATTGATATAGTTACTATTATGTTTTGAATGATGGGATTGTTGTATTTATTTAAATAAATGACAGCTTACATATAATGTAAGAGTTTCGAAAAATACCTTATAGGTGTAAGCTGTTTCATTTGCTTTTACATTTTAAATTACTGGACATCAATTAGTTAATATTAAATTATGTTCTGTGAATCTGCCTTTAACTGGGACTGGAAAATACTTTATACCTTTATTGAAGGTTTTTATTGATAAAAGTTACCTCAATGTAAGTGATTAATGCAGAAAGTTAATAATCATTATTGTTTAATAAAGGAGTACTATATACTTATATAGCTTTCTTTATAAAATACTTTTGTCGTTTAGAAGAAGCTGTACAAGACCAGGAAGGGAACAGAATGGTATAATCAAAATAAAACTGATATTTTCATATAAAAAGTGAAAATAACTATTTTGTGTAACCTAATTACATTGAATACTGAACTTCTACTGCCGATATAAAATAACAACTTTTAACAACATCCTAAAACAAGAAATATCCATTCACATTTATTCAGTTTTTCTAAATTCCTTCTTAAAACGAATTTTGTTCACAATAGAAATCATATCATTAATTTATTCATTGATACTATTCATTAGTTAGTATTATTTTATATTATTCCTGGATATGTGTTAATTAGTTTAATGTAATAATAAGTAAAGATTAATTATTATTTTAATTCATAAGTCATTATATGGGAAAATATTATTTTCGCACTATATGTTATTAATTGTTTCATCAATGATACGCAGTGTGAAAAGCAATATTTTACTCCCTTCATGAATCTAATTGAACTGTTGTAAAGTTACGCATTTGAAGTGCAATTAAAATAATCCATTTTCTTTCATCAACCTTTTATAAAATAACCTCAAAAATGAGACTGCACTTTGTAGTGGAGCCTTTAACTTTCCTGGAAATGAGTCTTTTTTTATCGGGCTGATAGTGGGCGTGAATTGCTGATTGGTCTGCACGTGGTCTTATCAGGTCATAGGCACGTTGCTCTGAAGACACTTCACACACCACTTGGTCGCTGATAGCGCAAAACGGAACTCGCGCGCTAATCAGTGGACGCGAAATTTTCCTCTCCACTTTTGAGTCGAGTTTGGATTTTCAGCGAATACTTTCTGCTTTGAGACACATGCTCAGTATTTTATGATTGAAATATAATTCTAATAAGAAATAGACTGATATTCAGAATAAATGAATAAATAAAACCGCGTAAACTTTAATTACTTTGTTTATTAATGAAAACAATGAAAAATATTTTTTAATTATTTTCTTTCTTGAAAATCTTGTTTGTGTATCTTGAAGAGAGGTGTGGTGAAAATAATTGCTTAAAGTAAATAAGACATTTTCCTCAATATTCTTTCTATTCTATGAATTTTTAGAAAAATTTCATGAACGAATATAAGTTTTTTTATCACTTCATTTGCTAGAGTATCGATAAAACTTTAAATACTTACATTTATAACAACGCAAACCCGTTTTGAAATTTATCTGATTGAAAAATATTTTCTTTAATAAGATGCTCTTTCATGCAAATATGGGAAATCACTGATGAATTATCTTGTGTTTCATTCGTTTTAAACTTAATTAAAATCATAAAATATTTTTAGTATGTATTATAATTTATGAATACTATTATCAAGTAACCTATAGGGCTCCTATTATGTTTTCTTCTCTCTTTTATCTAAAGTTTCTTTCTTAAAAATTTTTAGTTTCTTTGAAAATATCATTAAATGTAAAAAATGTTGATGTAGTAACCTATTTCCAAAGAATCCTCAGATGTAGCGGGTCTCTTGGTATGTTCGGAAACCTTTTGAAATGGATTTTCGTTGAACTGAAGCTGATATTAGATTTCCGTTTAAAATAGTATGCGCGATTTTGTTCTTTTAAATTTATCATATGACTTTCAGACCAAATATTTTATCATTCACTTAAGTCATTTTTTCAAATCACATTTAACTTACAACTCATTGTCTTTCCTTTCTCCGTTCTTAGCAATTACCCAAATTTCTTGTAGAAAAGGCCAATATAATTCTGGCAGAAGTATGTAACTGCAGAAATCAGACTACAGTTGCATGTAAATATCATGCGTTTTTTCATCGATTTGGTAATTTTGCTTACTCAGGCCTTGCAATCCCACATGTTCAATATGACGTTTCATGCGTAATACCGTCGAATTTTATAATCCTCTAGTGTGATGGATTGCCGCTAATTGCAATCTCCTCCCTATCTTTTGGTGAAATACTGCTCTAAAGTACATTATGTGTGTGAAATTTCTAAGACTAACAATCACTTGCACTCTGAATGGGTTGAATATATTATTTTAGGCACAAAGTCTGAACATCACCTTCTGCTTATTTAAAGCGAAGAAAATTTGTTTTCCTTTCCTACAAGTTATTGGATGGAGAAATAATAAGTTTGCGTTAAGAAGTGTCGAGCTCGTCAACACTCGATGCCTCTAAAAGAAAATTTAGCAATTTAGCTGAAGCAAGAAATTGACAGGGACTTAAGACGTCTTAATTCAAGTGCTTAACGTTAGAAGCTCCTGCCTAGCCGCCCTTTGGGAGTGCTTCCACTTTTTGAATATAAAGTGAGGGGCCCAAAGTTGAAGAGCCTGTTCTGCGGAATAAGAAAAAAGCTTGGCCAGGTTCCGGAAATTGTCAGAAAGAATTAATTCAAAAGGCTAGGCATAAGCGGAATTCTGTCATTAAGCTATGTCAAGAAAAGGCTAGGCCATAATTAGTATGCAAATATCGCTCCTTAACGTCATTCGTTAATGACGTCATGCATCATTCATAAATCTTGGCTCCCTGGAAAAAAATTTAGCGGCTTGTCCTCAAACAATCAGTTTAGGATTTTGCTAACTTGTTAGTGAAGGTGTCAATGGATGGCTGGCAGAACTCAGTTGAAATACCAAATATTACTTAGCAATGTGCTCCGTTTCTTTAGGAATCAAATGATGCTTTATGTGAATAAAATTCAGATAATATGAAACAATCCCAAGTTTACTTTTTTGCAAAAGACCCTTATAGAAGAGGACCTATTGTTTCCAAAAATTATTAATTATACTAAAAGAACAATATATTTGATAATTTTGATTATTAAATGACTAAAAATATCCTATTTACTCCTTACTCAAGTAAAAACAAGCGTCATAAATTGAACTTAAATAATCGCTTTCCAACACATACATTCTTTTCTGATATTTTTATTATTACATTTCGACGACTGAATCTCCATAATGCCATTTTTCTCTTAATTAATCTTTCGGTCATGCATTTTTTGGTGTAAAAATCTTAGAATTTGAATATAAAATATTTACTATATTAACCGTAATTACTAGTGCAAAGTTTTAAATTTTATATATAAATTAGTGGTTTAATGATGAGTAACTATTATGGTGTTTCAAAAATAATATTTTTGTCACCTTTTTTTTTATCTTTTTTCATTTCCAAGTCATATTTTATCTTCTTTCAAAATCTTTCTCGATATGAGATAGACTTTGACCCATGAATTTTTTCAAAATACCTTAGATAATGTTGTTGTTCTTTTCTTAATATTGATAACTGGAATATAATTTATTTTCAAATGATTTAAAAAATAATATCTCCTTAGTTTTCTTATTAGTGAGCAACTCTGTCTCTTGAAGGAACGGTATATTTTTACTACAGCTGAGTAACATATGAAACGCAATGCGATACATCAAAAATATTTGTGCAATGTCAGGTTAAAGAAAATCGTCCGAAATTCCTTTTAAGAAGTTATTTAAGATTTGTACTTCTATTATAACAAAATATCAGTGTAAGGAAAAAAAGTTATATAAATTTTGCATTAATGTGTGATTCAAGTGTACATGAAATAAAGTTTAGTAAAAATATTATAAAGTAAATGCATAGAAACGAAATCAAGAATCTTATTTATTTACTTAATATAAAAACTTTCAATAAAAAAAAGGTTGTGACCTTCATTTAAATAAATAGAACTATACGCAACAAGTGCAACATTTATTACATAAAAGTTTTAAAAATGTTCCAAGAGAAAAAATTGTGAAAATATGTATACAAAAGTAGTAATATTGTTTTCATAAGCTTGGTGATTTATTAGGAATTTTTACTGCGCTGTTTCTAGGAAAATTTTGAGGAGGGAAAAATCCGTTAAGAAAAAAATGATAACCGATAATTTTTTATGCTCCAATTTTTTGTAGCTCTCCGAGTCTATGTATTTGTAGCTTGCCGAGAAAGAAGGTATCTGTCTCGAGAAGGCCCTCTATAAACATTTTTTTTGTCTTTCGGTTTTCGATGCCTCCCTCGTCCTCAATTTTTTTCGCAAGGCCGTGACCGTTTTAAAAGTGATAATAGCGTAGGGAGTGTGACGTATATGGATGGTAGCGACTTTTGTCGCCTCGCCGGCTGTGGCGCTGCGATCGATAAGCGAACAGAGTTGAGCGGCACAGGTGCTACTCGATGCTTAACAGCGATAGTTCGTTTTTTGCCTCTTATATGGGGGTAATGTTCGCGTTGATAGCCTCTTAAGTGGTGCACTTCTTTCAAATGCATTTTTCTTCCTTTTTAACTCCATTCTTTCTTTTTTCCCCATCTCTCTCCCATTTTTTTCTCATTTCTCACACAGCTATTTTTTTATGAAGTAACTGTTGATTTGGTTGTCTTACACGGGATCTCTTTAAAGGAAGATTAGAATAAACAAGATGTTGTTGACCTAATAAAAAACTATGTGAAAATAACTTTTTATCACTAATTTATGGGCTTTATGCATTTGGACTAATTTTTTTTCCACGTTCCTTTATTTATTATACTAATTGCACCGAAGGCGATTGGAATGATGAAAGCAAAAGCAGGGCTCCTTATTCCTCCTCTCCCCCCACATTCAGGTTTACTTTTGAACATCTCAACTTTGCATTTGTATAATTCCACCCAAATGATATTGCCATTATTCTGTTCATTTGATTCTTAAAGTACTATAATATTCATTTTTAAGATTTTAAAATATCTGACTATCCATTGCGGTGTACTTCCTAATTTCTGTTTTCATTGTTTCTTACTAAGAGATGAGAATTTTGAGACATTTCTTGAACTTTAATGGCATGTTTTAACTATCTCTTTAATTTTAGTGATATATAAGATCCAATTTAAATCCAAACAGTAATCGTTTCTCAAAAATTATTGATAGGTAAGCTGTTGATCGAAACAAAATCAATCGGTAAACGTTTTAATATCTATTAATATCATTGATTGCTGTAAATTTAGACCAATAGACTTAAATTCTATTTTTTTTTCTTTTCTTGGACGGCGTAGTGTCGGGACTGTGCTCTTCGTAGCTGCAGTTTTCACGCTCAGTTTCAGCTGCGGGCATGGCGCCTAAACTATTTGCGTGCTTCCCTCTTGGGTTGGTGCTCGGGAGTGTTCCACTTTTCCTTAATGACGAAACGTTGATGGGGCCTGTTTGGGAGGCTCTCTGCTTAACAGTGTTGATGCTGTTTGTTGTTTTTAGGAATTTTAACATAGGTAGTTGATAGAATTTATTATTAGCCATCTCTCTCTTTTTTTAAAAAAAAACTCATATTGGAATTTTTTTTAACGTTGCTAAATAAAATCCTGTATTGATACCTTTTTTAAAAAATTTTTCTTCAAATACATTTTTGATTTTCTCAACCATGCGCTTATGAATCAGAAAAATATACATCAGGCTTACAATTATATAAATCCAATAATGTTGCAAACTTTTCTTTCACTTTCACTTAAAAACAAATATCTTCTACCACGATTTTTCGGTTAGTGATCATAAATAAAAATATTTGATAGTTTATTGGGAAACTATTAAGAAAAAATGTGTAGTAAATTAATATGAAAATAAAATGTGTGTAATGTTTCTTCTGTGAGTTCTACTGTCTAGGATAAGTTGAGATGATAATATGCGTTTTCTATATTAGCGTGTTCCATGTTACTGTAAATAAGCATTTTTTAAGATAAAAACATGAGTTTCATATATTGAGACATATTTGGCTCTAAGAGTTGCAGGCCTCTCTTCATGACGTCAAATAAAACACAGAGGGCAAATTCAATCCATTTTCTAATAACTTCAAAATTTATTTAAATTATCTTAGTTATTAAGTTATATTTGATCTCAGAATATTGGATGTTTTCAGAAAATTTTTATTTGAATATGAAAAATTAAATTTTTATAGTTTTTTAATTTTTAGTCTTCCAGGCTCATAATTAGGATAACTCCATTATATGCTTGATTTTATTAAGTATATGTAATATTTTCTATTTTTTAAATTTTTTTACTAACTATTTTTGTTTGCTTAAAGACATTATATTTTATTTCATATTTATGTATTGCACAACACTTCAGAATCACATGGAAGTGTCATGTTATTGAAATTACTTAAATAGTATGGTGTAACTCTTTATGATATAAGAAAATTGGATGTAACACTTATGCCTATTTTATTCTATTTATGTCTTTCTATCTTATACTGATTTCTGATTGGATGTGATTCTTACTTCATGTTAAAGCTGATTATAAATGTAAACAAAATGATACTGTATAAAGAAACTAAAATTTTAATGTCAAGCTTATATTCTTTACTTATCCAATTGAAAGGGTAATTTTTCCTTTACAAAGATTCACCATCATTATAAATAAATCAAATGAAAAATAAAAGATTTGTTTTAATGCATGACCTTGTAACAAGGCATTTTTGAATTCGAAATGTAAAATGAGTGTTTTTGATGAGCTGTAGCAATAATTATTATCGAAAGTAGAAAACAGTGTCAACAAGATTATTTTTTCCTCCTGTGAGCGAAGTGCTGCTGTTCCAAAAAAAAAAAAAAAAAAAAGGAATTTGTTTGAAGCTAACCGAGTGAGAAATGAGTTCCTTTATATTTTCTTGCATTCAAATGGATGCCTTCTAACCAAATCATTTTATTTTAAATGGCAAATTAAAATAACGCTGCCTTTTGTTTCTAAAAACATTGCAAACTGTGTTATGCTTTTTTAGTTCATTTTTGCGTGGGAGAAAACAACAAATAAAGGCGAAACTTTAAATTAAGTCGAAAAGTAGTTGAAAAAGAGTATTAAAAAGTTTTGGTAATTTCATGATTTTGAATACACCTGAAGCTCGGGGCTTTTTGAAGCGAGATGGAATTAGTTTCCTATTGAAGCGTCATCATTACAGCCAGCGGTGTAACAAAACAAACGAAAAGTCAGAGGCGTTAATTTTTCGCTAAGTATATCCTCACTTCATTAACTGAATCGAGTCCCTGCAGGCAAAACACCGCATTATTCGATTGGTAGTGTCTACCTCCCTAGGTGCCCTCTTCGAGTCAAAACTCGCGAAGGAAAGGAGATAAAAATTCAAAAGAAATTAGGAAAAAATAGTGGCCGCCGAAATAGGAATAATAATAAGAAAGTATTGAAACAAACACGGCGAAGAAAGAATACCTCCGCCACTAATTTGCTTTCTTTCATTTGGAGTGTCATTACGTGTCTATTGCTCGCATGTGCCCTGGGACCAGTATCTGAAAACTGGCGAAGTCTTAATGATGCAGCCTTTTCTACGTGACCTAAAAGATTAACATTATTAAGCCCGAGTCTTTCTTTTGGAGGGAATTTTTATGTCGCGGAACGGTGCGTTTTAAAACTTCTGTTTGCTTTCCTTTTAAATGGGTCTTATCCACACGTTTTCTTAAAAGGAGAAATTGCCTAATGGTTTTTACTTCGGCAGCTTTTTCAGCTGTCGGCAGCTTGTAGCGAAATAACGCTGATAATTAAAACGCCAAAGAAAACTCCTTTATTCCCATCTGAACTTCGGGTCTTCCATGAAGAGATGTCTCGCTGAAATGTAGTTTTATTTTCCGACGCGAATTTCGCTGGCTGAGGTAGACTTGTTTTAATTAGATCGGATTGCAAGACTTGGTGCAAAAACATTAGAGTGTGGATTACGTTCCTTGCCAACCTTGCGAAATTGGAAATAATATTTCTCTCTGATTTACGAGACGTTCTCAGGGCTTCTTCGGGGATTGCAAAGGTGAGACAAAAAATGGATTCTAAAAGTCTCATTACCTGCATAAAAATCACGCTTTTTAACTCTGACGTCTTCAAAGGAACAAAATTTCATTAGACGTTCAAATGTATTTCCGTTACTTATGCATCTCAATTTACATGCTTTTTTTATTTTACTAAGACTCAAACTCACGGGAATCTTTCGACACCAATGTATACCGAATTTCCTTTTTGTCGTGATTCTTAGTAAACAATTTAAAACTTCCTTGTCGATTTAAACAACCTATAACAACTTTGAATAAATGTAGCGAACATACCTGTAACATTTTTTCACTGTCATACAATTAATGACAATATTTTTAACGTTAGAAGCTATTTACTTTAAATAGAAAAAAATTTAATTGAAATAAAAATATGAACTTAAATATGTATGCAGTTTTGGGTTCTATTCTCAAAATAGTTAGTTTTATTCTGAACATCGGATGTCCTATAGCAACTTTTCCAATGAACTACATGTGATTAACTAAAAAGAATACTTTGAAAACATTAAATACTTAAAATTTTAGTCGTGAAATGAATCAATATTGTCGAATAAATATGGCTGGTCATATGTACGATCAAATTATATCACATGATATTAATATAGCTGGGACAAAACTTCCTTTTTCCAAAGTCAATCAAGTTCCGATCAATGGGAAGCGTACGAATCTGTCATCTTGTAGATAAATTAATAAGAATTGCCTTAATATAAGTTCTTAATTAGAGAAAAGCAGCGTCTTTTTGGAGAAGAAGGGAAAAAAGCCTCCCCCTCTTCCAACAATGGAACTTTAATTGCCAAAGCTATCCTTCCCATTCTTTGTTGGCTCAAAATCTGGTTTTATCGCGCGCAACTTTTCCCATTTTAAAAGATAGAGAAAAAAGATTTCCTTTATTTCTTTCCTCCCTGCAACTTTGTACATTGACCCACCACCGAAAGGGGTGATCATTCATCAAAAGAACCGTTTGGGGTGATGAACGAGCTCCCGGGACTTTTTGGTCTGTAATTTGTCTAACAGCGCAGGGAATCCAATGCTCTCGGAATAAGAGAGGCTCCAAAAGCTGTGATTTGGGTTGCTTTTTACGCTTAAAATATGCGTTAATTTATCTCATTTCTTATTTACATTTTCTTCAAGATGTGTTTAATCCGGCCATTTCAGATCATTCAGATGATGTTTTCTGTTGGAGTCGCTTCTTTCTTCTTTGCAAGCGAAAATAATTCTCAAACACTTTATATTCATAGTATTTCTAGAATTTGTTATTTTTTCCAGTTTTAAATCTTATGTTTCCCAATATTTTTTTTAAGTTTAGTGAATGATAAAAAATAATCATAAAAAATAAAAATTTTTGTAAAGATATTTTTTATTAAATTTAAATTGTGACATTTTTTAACTGTATATGAAAATTTTCTTATATTTATATTTTAAAAAGATTATTTGGAATTTGTTCCATGTTAGCAAAATTTACGTACATTTCCAAATTAAATTATATGTCTAGACATACTAAATGGCAATCTTTATATTTATTCCCGATTTCTTTCTGACTTAATATCTAATTTCTTAAGCACATGAAGTATGCATTTTCATATCTATGTTTGTGCACCAATGAAATCAATAATTATTTTTAAATTGCTGTATCTTGAGGTAAAAAAAGAAAGATAAGGTAATTCTATAAAAATTTTAAAATTTTAAATCTAATATTTCAAGACTCTCCAAAATAAGCAAATCCATTAACAGTTTTATTTTAAATTACTTATCGCCATTTACTCATTTTTAATATTAATATTTTGAAATATGCTTTATTTCAACACGCGCATGTTATTAGTATTTTTAACTGTAATTGATTTCTTTATATACATATCATATACATGTTTTCTTCCTGTGATTTCATATAAGCTCATCCGCAACAATAATAATTTATACGTTTACATTGTGTTTAATGTTAATAATTGAAGTCAGCATATATATTCTCAATTACAAGTTGAACTTGGCGGCATTAAGTAATTACAAAAATTTTATTTTACTGACATTACTGAAATGATGTCAGTAAAGCTCCACTCTAATTCACAATCTTTGAAAACGTTTAAATGTATAATCATTCTCTTGAACATCCGACTCACACATAAATAATTGAACAGCGCTTGAAGTGCATCTGTAAAAAATCAATTAGAAAGAAAGAAGTGCAATTCCTTGCAATAATAAAATAAGTCTCTCTGCTTTTTTAAAAGGCTTCCATTGATTGCAGAAATTTTACTATAGAGAGCGCACGTCACCATGTGCTTTGCATAAAGGAAGAAATCTCTTATTTACTCTGTATGTTTCTTTGAAATATTGATTATTTAAAAATTATTTTAGTCATAAATTAAAAAAAAGTTAAAATTTCTATTTTATTTAAAGTAAAATAATTAAAACAAATCTAATTTTATCTATAACACCATTATTAATGAATTCAAACATTGGTTTTATGCATTTTAGTGATACCAATATTTGAATATACATTTTTAATGTTTAAATATGCACTGCATAAAATGTTAGAATAAAAATGGAATTTAAATTTTTCAACACACACAAAACTTTGCATTGCTTTCTTTTTGGAATGTATGTAATTTCATTATGATTAAAATTTTCTTCTTTATCTAACTATTTTTATTTTTATATATTTTAACTCATTTTGTTCTGCAAAAAATGGGCCACTCACAACATTAAGCGATTCTCTGACTCTAAATCTGACGAAATAATATCAAAAAGTCATTTCTATCCACTTTTATATGTTTCATAAAATTCAATTCTGCATTTTATGAATACACTAACTGAAGTTAAAAAGAAGGTAAAAAATAGCTTTCCTAGTACTTTTCGATTAATGAAGTTTAAGAGGTGTGCTTACTAGTGAGGAATCTGAGATAGCAATCGTAAATGATTTGGATGAGTCAGTAACAAGGAATGAGGAATCTGTAACCGAGAGTGAGGGATATGGGTCAGTAATAGTGAATGGGGTATAGGAATCAGAAAAAGGGAATGTAAATCAGGAATCGCGTGTAACGGGAATATGGGTCCATGATAATAAAGAGGAAATCAATATATATGAATGCGAAACCGCAATGAATAGGAGGGAGATCGCTGACAGCATAGTATATAGAAGCGCCCTATTTGAACTGCAGGCAGGTAGAACCTGCATGGGAATCAAGGATTGCTTAACAAATCCGCAGTCCGAAGGAGAAGTCCGCTGGGGAAAGTTGAGCAAGGATCCTGGAAAGAGAGATCTCTCTTATTCCCACGCCGGCTGGGCAGGGGAGGGGGGGAGCTGCCGCCGCAACGCACCCATAAAATGCCGTAACTGGCGAAAATCACTTCTACTTGATTTATTAGGCCATCTGGCGCGTAGGCCAGAAGGAAAAGAAGGATTTTAAGCGATCTTTCGAAAATCAAGTCTGAAATCTCATCACTCGTTGTATCTGAGCGTGCCCCTTGAGCTGCCGTTAAACGGGATTATCCTATACCATACCGTAAAAATAAATTGAAAGGGTACCTTCTTAGGTTACTCACATTTTAAAGATGGATTACATGTTTGCTATTGTTATATTTTAAAAAGAAAACCAAAAGGAAGGTACTTAAAACTTTTCCGCTGTTGCACTACTGTTTTTAAGAAAGATAGTTACACAGGCAACAAACTATATTACAAATCTCTGACTAGGACTCTTCACATACCCCTTAAACCTGAACAGCTGAAAAGGAAGAAACTCTTGTTGCAGTTTCTTTGAACAAAAATTATTCTTGGTGGTACCTAAGTATTACAGTTCATTATATTAATTTCATCCGATATACTAGGCTTATAAATAGCCTACATAAAATACATAATATTAAAAAGGATGCATTGGATGGTCTGTTTGATGCAAAGTGCTGATATGATATTATTATTTCGAAAAAATATAATAAAGGGTCACTGTGAATCTAGAAAGTGAGGAACACTTTGACCGCGATGGGCCGATTTAGTGGAGTCAAATTTTTTGACAATTAAGGAAAACTTCTAGAGGCTGAACATAAATCAGAGGTGATTTAGCGGAGATCTTTCAAGGAAGGCATTGGCTCACAAGGGGTTGTCTAGCCAACTAAGATGATGATGATGATACTATACAAGAACCATTAATGTTGTTTAAGTTGCTATACTCAAGTACTTGAGAAGCTCTGACTTGTTTGAGCAATTCATGGAGAAGTGCATGGAATGAGAGAAATTGCTAAAATAAGCCACATTAGATAATACAATCGGCTAAATGTAACTTGATATAAAATATCGATGCAAAAGGCCTGAATATTTCGAGCAAGTATCTCAGTTTTTAAAGCTTTATTATTTTATATCAAAGTTAAAAAATGTATTTTAATAAAAGACTAAAATTGGAAATTCTCGTGGCATGAAAAACTAATGCTCTGTTATGAAAGCTTGGCGAAGCGTAGCTGTACAAAGTGAAGGAAGCTATTTCCTGCCTCCTTGTTTCCGCGACATTTGGGGTGAACTTTAAAACTATAAGTACTTCTTTTAAAGTGCCAAGTTATTATTCTTTTGTTATTCCTTTTACCACCATTTCCCTTAAAAAAGGAAGCCTCTCGAGCTTCTCCCCTTGGCTGATGGGGCATTCTTTTTTGCCTGCGATAATATCTTTGTTTCTGGGCTGAATCATTTCTATAGGTTGTTTGAGCCTTTAGTGGTGCTTTAACTTGTTCTCCCTCTAATGTCTTCAGTGAATCAAAGTATTGTTTCAAGCGAGGGTGGTTGACATGCTTGTCCCGAAATTGAATCTTCCATTTTAAACTTTTTAAAAATATACCGCGACAGCGAAAAAAAATTCTTGCTGAAAAAATGTCTCCGGACGAGAGGAAATAGTCTCGATTTTCTTTATTTAATTATATTTGTATTACTTTTGTAAAGGGACGTATTCACTTGTGTGGCTCAAATCGCAAGTTATCTTTAGCGTGAAATCTGAAGTGGACACAGGAAATGTGGTGGTTAAGCTAAGAAGAAAACAAAAACAAACAACGCGTCGAGAAAACGGAAAAGCTATGGCGAAAGATGGCATTAAAAAAGTAAAGGCACAAAACCTTTCTTACAAAAACATGAAAAACTTAGTCGTATTTGGGGAAGAAGAACAAAGTTTCGCCCGTAAACTTATTTGATCAAGAAGAAACTACAATCGACCGTGTCCTTATAGCAAAGCACGGCAGGATGGGGGGCCCCCCTTCACCCACATTTTCCCGCTGGCATCTTCTTTTTCCTTTCTTTCTAGCACCCCACCCTCCCCAGATGCTGGGAAACTTTGAAAGCCCAGTTTTGTAATGGCACATCGCCTCGGCCACGTCTTTCCTGCACAGTTACGCCTCCGCCATGCACAAAAGGGAACAAGAACTTTCGATAAAAATTTAGGCGCCCACTTCATCAATCATGTTGTCACAGCAAGGCTCCCGGCACCCTGATTGGTCGATCCCTTCTTAGACTCCCTGTGCGTGGGCTCACACAGGCCGCCTGAACAAAAGCCTTCATCAAGGATTCTTCCTTTTCAGCTTTGCTAGCTGGACTAAGATGCCAATGGGGTCACCGGCCAGGGTGCCGAAAGGGTGCCCCTTCCCCCCACACACATTGCTTATGGCAAATCATCAACACTTCTAAGATTGATATCCGCCGCTGACCAGCAAAAAGATTATTGATACATGTAAAAAGGATTTTGATTTGGCCTCTTCTCTCCCACCCAACAGACAAGTAATAACGGAGGCTTATTTGAATCAAAGCATCTGCTGTTTTCCTCGTTTTAGTAACATTCTATATCCCTCCCCCATTTCTTGAATGGACAAAAAAGTTTAGTAATGAATGAGAAAAAAAAAGTTAACTGAACAACATGATTTTTTACTCCATCGAAGCTAAGATATTTCGAATCAGTCAATATCCTTTGCAAATTAATTTTATTTTATTTATCATTATTTTGTTAGTTATAAAAGGAGTAACTTAATCTTACTTATCATGTTCGTTATAAAAATGTAACTGATATTATCACTTTAAGTTATGTATTGTAAGATGAAAAGAATTAAAAAGGCTTTTATAATGCGTTTATATAATTTTAATTTAAAAGCGAATGAATGCATACATTTTAATGACATCATTGTAATTTTTTTTCTAAAATATCTGTTATAAATCGAAGAAATTATTTTGCCAAATGTTTTCGTTGGAATGGTGCCAACAACAATAGCACTAACTTTTTAAATATAAATTGAATTTTATTAGTATTTCATTTAATTAAACTACGGCATGTGATTTAAATGCTATATCTGATTGATGGTATTTAAATTACCATGTTTACACTCATTCATATTTCCCCCTCAAATGAATGATTTACCATTCATTTTGCATCCTATACATCAGCAATTAACATTATGTATTTAGTAAAAAAAATTCTCATTAATTTATTCCTCCATCCCAATCCTCTCGCTTCTTAAGATGTCGCTTTTATTCCTACAGTACATACTGCAAGGCATTTAAATGAGTTTTAATCTCGTTCCAAATAATCAAAGGAGATTATACCCAAAACTCTTTGATTCTGTACAGTAGAAGGTTATTCGGCTATTAAGTAGTCTAATTCCTTTATGTCTGAAATTTTAATTCCTCATGATGAAAGTTAAATCAACAGTTTCAATTAGTAATTTTGAGAAATACTTCCATAATAGATACCAAAAATTGATTATTTATATGCAGACACTGCAGAAAAGTCTAGAAATGATGAATTCAATAAAATTTTTAGCTTTGTATTTGGCAGACAGTTATATTTTAGTGCAAGAAGTCTAGAGCTTTTCATAAAAATGAAATAGTTAGCTACTTTCTCAAATGAGTTACGAAATGGTTACATGAAGAAAGGACGAAATCATAAATTTTGAAATCGTTAATCCCTATTTTAGAAATGATTTCATCGAATACTCAAAATAAAATTGAATGAGTCAATTCTCAAAAATTAAGTCATTTTTAGCACATATTTTTGGCAATTTGATAATTTAAAAATAAAGATATTATCTGTATTTTTCATTCATATCTCTAGATTTAAAATGTTGGAAATGATGTTTTATATACCTTTTGTGCTGTTGGGCTTAAAAAACATATCGAGCTTGATTTAAATAAAAACTCTTTGTTTATTACAATATAAATTTTTTTTTTTTGAAATTCTTTGTAAGAGAGGTTAGATTTATTTTAATTTTCATACATATTTCTAAACTTCCTGATTTATTCCTGAACTGATTGTAGGATTCTAGTAAAAAATAAGTATAAAATGTCCTATTTTCAGGCTGTGTATTTAGTTTTTCTAAGTTATTGTACATAATTTCTTACTTTTAAAACCATCGGCGAAGCAAATAAATATACAATCGCTCAGATTTATGTAATTCCGTTAACAGCTTCTATTTCATGGAAATTTTATGTACACAAAAGTTTTGCATCAGATTCAGAATCCAACACGTAACTAAGTTTTTTTTTTATCTTTATATTTTGAAATTTCTTCATTCTTGGTAATACTAAAGTTAATACGGATTCAATGCAAATTTATGAATTCTCTAAGAATGTACATTCCGATTAGAAATTCTTGGAAGGAGTACATAAAGTATTACATAATTGTATTATTTATACAATTATGTAAGTATTATAATATAAGTATAATTTATAATATTATGCTTACATTATAATACTTATAAGTATTATAATGTATAAGTATAATATTATAAATATTACATAATAGTATTAGTAATTGTACTGATTCAAAGCTCGTTTCGAATGAATTTCATTCCAGCGAAGACTGATTAAGACGTGCTTTTCCTGTTATTTGAGCCGTTTGCTTAGAAAACGTGTTTCATTCGTCACGTCACTCTCAAATTCTTATTTTCTTGTAGCGAAAACGATTCCTTTTGTGTCGTATTTTCGCGTTTTTCTAAAATCGTCTTTTAAACTGTGCGATGTTCTTTTGTTTGTCTTATTATTCAGAGACACTCCGGAGCGCAGCATTAATTCATAATCATCTTTGTTTTTGTTGAACCTCTTTCATCTTTTAAGTAAATGTGTGTGCTGAAAGTTAAAAAGAAACTCCCATTGCTACCGCAGCGCTGTTGTGGTCTTAGAAAGAGGACCACATTGTTATCCTTGTTGGCGAATTCCCCTCCCGTTTCAGGAGGGGGCCTGCGATTCTTTTAAAGAATCTTTTAAAACTCTTCATCTTTTGGTAAGGAATGTTTTTCCAAGTCAGACGCTTTTCGAAAACATTCCCGCCACCAAGTGATTCTCCATTTTTTTTTCTTTCAAAACATTCAAGACTGTGCTTCTCTCCTGGTTAATTAATTTCCAGTTCGCAAACAATATTTGCTTCTGAACAGATCAGATTTTCTTTTATTCTTCCCCGTCTATGTGTTTACGGCGGCACTTTTATTTAGTTAATATTGTTTGTTTGTGTGGGCTTTTTGTCTGATTTTTTTATTTTTAAATTTTTATAATTTTGGATGCTTAGCGTGATGTCATCTGTGATGAAATATTTTTAGTTTACGAATGAAAATACAACTATCTAAATTTACAATGTAAGTGTGTCTGCCTTTATTTGATTAAAAGCGAGTTTAATGAGTGAAACTCCTTTAAAAGTTATAAATTTAAAAAATGTTAAAATGCTTTTACACATCTATGACCAAAAGGGCTCTGCTTGATCACGAATGATCCTAGTTCCTGACATTATTTTAACTACATTTTTTATATTTTTATTGTTTATATTGGTGTGTCTTTTATTATGTATCATTTTGCTTGTTTTTGTCTCAGTTGCGTGAGAGAATGTTATTTTTTCTGCTATATAACCATTCTAATGAACTGTTTAATTTCTAATAGTATTTGAAGGAAGATTAGAAGTATTAGTTGAAGAGAAGTATTTTTATATATTTTTAAGCATTACGAAACTTATAGTCCTAGTAAAGAATATCTATACCTGAACTACATTTTTGAGAGTCATAGAACAGTAGAAGTTGAACACCTTCAGTCTTAAAGGGAAGGATTCAGACCCAGACTAGTAAGCAATCTAACATTTTCAGGTGGCGGAAGAAAAGTGGCCGCCAGAAAAGATTCCTGATTTTTAAATAGAGAACAAGTGTAATAAATAGATTCTCGTTAAAAAAAATGATGAATGACTACGAATGTCAAATCAGATGTGCAGTAGGGCTTCTATTTAAATTTTTTTTGCAGAAATTAAATGCACTAAATAAGTGTTAACCATTCAAAAAATATATATAGCAACAATTTCTTGATTGCCATCTCAGTTATTATTAACATATACTTAATCTAAGGATTTTAAATAATAAATTTGATAAACTTTCCTATCTAGCATTAATCGAGTTTATAAAAAATAAACAGTATTTATTAAATTATCCTTCTGTATGAGTTTTAAAATATCAATAAATATCATATATTAGTTTCTATAATGTGATATTATTGATAAAAAGAGAAAAAGAGAATATTTTTTCTTTTTAAATAATTTAAGATATTTTTAGTTCTTTTCTTAATTGATATCAATGTAAAATAATTTTAATAAAGTGATTAAAAATGAAAAAAAATTATTAAAATTGATTGTATGAAGATATTTCAGCCATTCAGGTGATATCTAATAGAATAGGAATCTCTTCGATTGCTTAACTCTTTTCAGTGTAGTGTTGAAATTTTGAATTTTGTGCATAAAATTTCAATATTTATTAATTATTATTATATTGTCATACTGTAAAATAAGAATTATAAATGTTTTCTAATTCACTTAAAAATGTTTTCCAATTGTGTTTCTTTTTAATGATTTCATTTTACCTTCTTTCACATTTTTGATAATTTTACTATTAATATCAAAGACAAAATTTTTGGTACTATCATGAGTCTTCTGATGTGTAACCTTACAAGAAAATATTTATAATTCATTAAGAGTGTTAAAAAAAAGAAGAAATAGTTTGAGGAACACTTAACTTTATGGGTCATTTTAATTTTCTACTGGAGTGTTTGATTTTCGGTGAGGAAAAACAAATGATCATCAGTTGAAGTATATGAGCTATAGTTAAGAGGTGGAAAAAACTTTATCTAAAAAAATAAGTGTCGATTTTTCTTTTCTTTTAAAAAATGATAAATTATTCAGAATTTCTTCATTTAGCGTCATTTATCCTAAATAAGCTTACATTTCGCATTATTCTGTAAATTGGAAAAGGAGTATAAAGTGCATTTAAAACAAAAACAAAAAAAGAATTTAAATAAATGAAGTACGTGTAGCTGTAGATGCAGAAGGGAATGTAGAATATTCGCACATCAAATCAGTTAGTGTTCAGGTGAAAAGCAGTACGCAAACATAAAGCAAATTTCTTTATTCATTTTTAAATTTATTCACTGATATATACGATAAAAAAATCGCAAGAGTGTTAAACAAAAGTTTCAGAAAATTGCAAATCTGACCATACTAAAAAAGGATCGTATTTTTAGAACGAAATCCTAATTTATGAATCCATCATCCGCTATTTTATTTGAATAACTATTTTTGTGTATACACTTACAGACATGTCTTAAACTAAATGATTTTCAAAATTCCATACCTGATTCTAATAAGAGAGCTTGCAAAAAAAATTTAAATATTTAGATTTCATTTATATATTCTTAATTATAATTTTTTTGAAGTAACTAGTTGTTATTTTAAAATTATAAATGCTCCCATTGAATTATATATAATTTTATGGGTCAAATCCAACTATTAAGCCTTTATTTATGCTGTAAATGATTCAAAGAAATATAATATGATATTATCTATCCTATATTAACAAGAAGGTAATAAGTAATGGTTCTCTTTAAATTATATTTAATTCATGTTAGAAATTTAATAGTTTGAATTGCTTTCTGCAAACGAAATAAAAACAAAATTGAATTAGTAATTTTGTTTAAACTTGTCTTATCCTAAGAAATGAACTGCGCAATTAAAATAACGACTTATACTTCATTAATTATGTACTAATTTCTCTTTTCGTTTTAACTGTAACAAAACTTTATCAAGATGTTTTTTATGATTAAAAAAACAAGCCAGCAAAAGAAATAAACATCGCATTTAAGTGGCTCTATTGTAATGTAAAAGATATTTTAATCTCAAGAACCTCGATTGCTCAGAATAATGACAAATTATTGAGAGTGTATATTTTAATATTTTTGTATCTGATATCAATTTTTTTTGCACATGGTTTGCCTGAAAATATCTGGTAAAGAAGTAAAATGTTGACTGCTGGCATCAAATTTTCTCTACATATTATTTTTGTTGCGCGTAAAAAATAATTTTTACGCTTATATAGTCATGATACAAGATTTCTTATTATCGAAACGAAAAACACATACAAATAAAACATGAATTATTATCTTTCAATGTTGTATATATTCAGTCTCACAACGAGATTCACACACATCATAACTATTCGTTCATGTCTACTCAGTGAATGAAACAATAGCATTGGTATAATAGATGATAATCAAATTGTTGAAATATTTTCTTGTTTAGCAAAATATTAAATGAACATTTAACAATTCGTAATAAAAAATAAAAAGTAAATACTGATCCAAGCTCTCTTAATTAAGGTTAATCCAATTTTTAAATGACACAAGAAACAATATTAAACTATAAGTAGAAAAAAATTGGTAAGTAAATTTTCCATTGTTTCCAAATTTCTGTGTTTATAATGACCTAGTATCATATCTCCTTCCCTTTTGAAAATGAATGTGACAAAGCAAATTTTAATGATATTTTTGAGTAATACTCGTGATTAGAAAATGACAACAAAATTTGTCATTTATTATACAATTTAAGATTTGAAACTATTTTGGATAAAGCAGTTTAAAATTATCTCCAAAATTCTATTTACTTTGTAAATGATTATATTGAATAGGCTGGAAATGTGAGAGATTTGCAATTCTTGTAATTTTTAAAATGCTGTTAAATAATTAATTCTCTTTAAGTCAGAAGAAGAAGAAAAAAACAGTTGGCTAATTGGAGGAATAGCAATAAATAACAGTTGGCTATTATCTATTGCTATTCCTCCAATTCTCCCTCATACTTAACTCGAGATATAAAATGACCCCTTTTCGATAGATGAGGAATCGAAAAGAATAGTTTGCATTCAAGATAACTCATCCATCGTAGACGTGATGATCTGGGAGAGGAATGTGAATGTTGTCCATGAGAAAGCAACATTCAATTACGGCCAGGTGGCGGCGATTCAGCTCTCCAAACTCACGGAACACGGCGATAAATGAGTGGAGCAAGAAACTGGGGGACGGGAGTTCGGACGTGTGGTCATTACAGCGGTCTAAAGTGAATATTTAATCTTCCTCCATGCGTCAATAATCGCCCACTTTGCCTTGTTCTACTGATCTAATCTGACCCCTCCCTCACCGCTCCTTTAATCGTTATTGGCCGCAGATGATGGACAATGGCTTTTGCCGCTTATTGTTTGATCGGTATCGTGTTAAGCGTGATTTTGATTGGTGTAGAAGGCGATTCCACGTGTTAAAGGTCCCTTCATTTGACTTTGTTTTGTTCTGGGAATTATAACAAATGACTTCATTTATGATATAACTTCCGTGCTATTGAGCGTTTTGCTCTCTGGTCTTAAACACGCTGTTTTATTTATTTATTTTTTATTCCCCTTTAGTCTTAGACCTCAAATAGAATTAAATAGTTACGATTATGATTCAGTCAGCACTTTTCAAAAAGTGTCTTTTTTTCTTTTCTGAAATAATTGATTTTATGTGTCACTTCTTAATTTATATTGTAGAATTCTCAAATAGTTTAAATTTTATTTTTTAAACGAAACACAAAACATTTTATATTTAAAATAAATAAAAAGAGACGTGAAGATTGTGTTTTTTTAGATTATTTAAAGAAGATATTTTAATTACGTGCACGTTCAGTTTTTACAGTTACTTTTTTTAATTTTATCCGATATTATTTTAATATACATCATAAATTTTTATTAAAAATAAAAATGTCTCATATTTATATACTTTAACTAATATAGTTATAAAATTTTTGAATATTGAGTATTTATATCAAATATTGAGTAATAATAAAAGTTTATTTTGATTAAATTGATAACATTTTTGAGTTACGAAATAAAATTTTGTTATATTACAGTACCTATATCACAATTTCAAAGTAATTAAAAAAATGCTCTTAAAATTATTTAAGGTAGCATAATAATTTTGAAAAAAATATTTTTTTTAAACAAATTATATAAAAAAGGCACAAAATACTATTAACTTATTGTTCTAGAATATTGTAATACCTCATGAAAAAACAATTTTCAATATATTTATAGTCTTCTAAAATATAATTTATTTTCTTCCGTGGTTTTGTTTTTCTTTTGATTGTATCTAAAAATGTGTCTAGTTATTTTATTTTAAATTAAAAAGGCACTCATTTCTACTCTAGAATAAAATTCTGTAATAAATAAAAGTTCGTTGGTAATATATATATATAAAATGATATTACACACATTCATACTATTTTATATTACATTTGGTGTGGAATGACTGTAGTTTGTTTAGTATTGTTAATTATCGGTTCTTTTCTCTTTCTTATCGGATAAAGAGGTGAACTATATCTTTGAGAGTTTTTTTTTTGTTTGATGAAGAAACCTCCCTTTTTGTCCAGCTAACGGCAGCTATCCGTCACTGGAATCAATAAATAGCCCCCCCCCCTTCTGTGAAATGAGTCCATCGACCACAGGTGCAAACTTTTTCTTAACTTTAGTTACTCGTGGAAATGTTTTCCACATTTTTTATTTAACTTAAACAAGATTTTTAACACAATATTTATTTCTTCAATAATTATAAGCAATATAATTAAAAGTCTACATTTTCCATCTCATTATTTATGTTCATATTATGAAGATTGTAAATGTCATTTAAGGAATTTTTCTTCTATTTCTGCTGATTTCAAAATTTGAACTATTTTTATTACAAATTTCTCCGTGACATCTGTGAAAAAATTAGTTCGATTCTTATGAGTGCACAAAGAAAACTTCTTAATTATATAGAATGTATTGTCGTATAGTAATTCCTGCCGTATTCAACTTCCAAATGTAAACATTTTGCTATTCCTTGTTAATTAAATCAGGAAGGCGAGTTCAATTCAATAGGTTTTTATTTTATTTTGACGTAGTTGATTTTTTTATTTTGATATAAATGATATTTTTTTATTGTTACATGTTTTTTTTAAATAAATTATTGATTGCACCAGTTCTTAATCTATCCATCATCATCAGTTTTTACTACGATTTTTGCTTATATTACTCCCGTTGTTATGCTTTCTATTAGAAAATTATAATTTAATTTTATGATAGTTGTATTATATTAAAAATATAGTTTTTGCTTCGGGTTATGTGTAAAAGAAAATTTTGATTATGGGGAAAGAAATGGTAGGGAAAAAATTAGGATTAGGAAGTTATATAATTATAAAGCAATGACCTCTCTGTATTAATATGATTTTAACAAATTGTGTGTATACATTGTGCAAAAATCTAAGAAAGTTATCGTATTGATATTTTCTTTGATGAGCTGATTTTCATGTCTGTAAATATATAAATTAAGTTTTTAAAATTAATAATTTCGGAAAGCATGAGGTTTCCTTTTAAATTAAAATTTTATTCTCATGAGTGAAAATTCCTTGCAAGTCAGAAATGTAAATTAATTAGTAAATCTTAAAGAAAAAATTATTTATTTCTTCTATGTCTAAGTTGATTTAAACTATTAACTCCGTCAATCGCGATGAGATTTTAAATCTCTGTGATTGAAGTATTTTATTTATGTAAGGCAAAATAAAATTCATCTCACCTTAACCACACGTCAATCCTTTAATCATTTTATTTCAAATTATGTTATTAAGTTTTATTGGTATGAATGCAATTTTAATGCCTGATTATACAGAAAAAAAGAGAAGCTGTCTAAAAAGGAAATTTTAGATACTTTTTTGATTGCCGTGAAAGTAGTATCACTTCTATTAAATGGAATACTGCTGTATAATTCAAACTTTTAAGGAAATTTCTGCCGAAGTTGCTGCTTTTTGCTTATTTCCTTACATTTTAAATCTAGTTCCAACTGGTCAGAAAGTAATAACAATCACATAAGTAAAACATTATAATAATTTATAACAATTTTAAACAGCAACGGAATCGATTATAAATATCTGCTGAAACTGACTACAGGTGTTTCACATCTTCATAAAACTTTACCCACATGTAATTTTAAAAACAAATAAAAATATTTCAATCTCCCTGTATTGTTAAAATATAGAGTGTTTTTCTCTGATGATCAGTTTGAGTGCCTTTATTAATCATTTCATTAACTGTAACCAAGCTATTTTCTGCACAGATAATGTCACTATCTAATAGCAAATATTCTTTTTAGTTTGTTGTCACATTGAGGTCTTGTCATAGACAAATAGATGCCCAGGCTGAAATCTTAATAACTTTCCTAAACAAATACTATATAAATAAATTTTTTGGTAAGACTTTAACGCATTTTTTGGAATCTTATATTGATATCACTAGATATAGAAAGATAGTTGAGAGTGAAATGCTTTTTTTATCTGGTCTCTGTTTACAAACCATTGCTTATTTACATCAAATAAAAGCCTCCTAGTGGACAATTAAATAAGGAATATGCTGCAATCTTAAGAATGCTCACAGAGAAACACCATTGAATCCTTATGAATAAATGACTTTAAAATTTTTTGACGCACATGAGATCTTGTGTCGAAATCGTCAAGCATCATGGGAAGATTTTTGAGATTAGGCAGATTTATTGAAGAAAAAGTAAATGAATAATTTGCCCTTCCCTCCTTTTCCCCAAACTCATAAATGGTGTTCGATTCCAATTACATTAAAAATATCGTGACTCTTTCAACTAATATCACAACATGATTTTTTTTTTTAAAAAAAAATTATTGCCAATTTACGTAAGATTATAACTTTTTACAAATATTTTCCAAAATATAAATTCTAAAAAAGTGTATCGTTTTATTCGAGTGAAGAAAAAACTCTTCAAAACTCATTACCCTTTTTACTTTCAAAAAATGATTCCCGACATGAAATTGCTTCTATTTTATAAAAGCGAACTCTCTACTATAAAAATTTGATTCTATCTCTCGGAACCTTTCAAAGAGAGCTTTCCTTGACTCTCGAGTTACTTAGGATCACTGTTTATTATTTCCTATGCTTCCTTTTTTCAAGCTGATAGAAAATCACAAAACCTAATTTCCCATTTCTTTCCATTTTATCCCGCCAGTATCGCTTAACAATTCAGCGTTTGTAATTTTTCCCCCTTAGTTATTATTCCATTTGATCCTTTTTAATTAAATTTGTTAAGTCATTTCACTAGCGGCGAAAATAATTTTTGTTCCGGCTCGCCAAAGTTTTTCAAGCCGAGATAATCAAATCGTGCAAATTCCGAAGCTTATTAATCTTTCCCTTGTCCAGCTGAGCGCAGCCCACCCTAACTTGTTTCGCTCAATGGATACAAATTGACTAAATGCTAATTTGCCGTCTGTGATTGTCTTGCCGGGCTTCATTGAGCGCAAGATTTGCTTTTAGGAAACAAAAAACAAATAATCTGTCTCAACTGCTTCTTTCTGGCGAGAATTATTTTTAGGAGGCGAAAAAGATTCCCTTTGCCATTGATACATTTTAAAAATATTTAAAAATGGAAACCGCATTTTATTTTTGAAAAGGTTTACTTCAATAGATGGAAATTTCAGGAACACGCAGGATTTTCTGTTTTAAACTTTTGTGAGAGTAATATTGTTTAGGACAATATAATTTATTTATAGGAAATTATGTTTATCTCATCTATAGCTGTTTCATTGAATTTGTTTACTTTAAATAAAGGTCTTTTTAAGTAAATAAATATTTGAAAATTATTTTTGTCTTTTTTTTAAAGATGTTTTTTTATTGCTTAACTGACTCTTCGGAACATATTCCGTTTTTATTCATCAAATTCTACAGAATTGCTTATAACCTTATTCGCTGAAAATTTTCAAGTTACACTTTGTTGGTAACAGTTAAATTTTAACATAAATCTATTCTAATGAATGAAATAAATGAAAAGTACACAGATATTTTGTCCATTGAATACTGTTCCAAGTTGTACAAGAATTCTGTTATTTAAGTAATAATATAGTTTATTCATTGGAAATAGTATTCATTATATTTATAACTGCTATATTCAATTTTTTTTTATTTTATGTAAAGAAAAAAATATTTGAAGAATTAATTTTTATGAAATATATCTGCATTTTTTGCTTTTTAACTCTAACGTTTACTACTGCTTTAATAATATTCTTTTGCAAGATACTTCATTTTATCTCTACAAATGCTTGATTAGTGTTTTTAGTTATGAAACGTTAACATTTTTTAGACCTTGTTTAGTTATTATTGAAATTTATTTTTAATTATTTTCTTCCTTTCCAGATCTTTAGATGAAAGGCTTTGAATCAGCACACTATTTGTGATTATTAATAACGATCTCAGGTAATGGAATTTTTAATTACACTATTATACATTTAAATTGGTAGGAATTTATTAAAATAAAGTAATTTTTTTTTGAAATTTTTAAAGCCATATGATTCAAGTAATTGAGTGCTCGAACTGTTATTTTAACAAAGTATAGCAATCATATCTTTCTGTGTACAATGTTTTTAGAATGATTAATTACATGCCTGTAAAATTATAAAATTTTAATGTGAGCATAGTTTTAAGTACCGTTCGCTTTCTTTGGTTCTAATGGACTGGAATTTAGAATGGGGAAGGAAATAAGCGCATGGAAATGAAGCAAAATGGTCTTAAAGTAAGCGATATCAAATATTTCATATACATAATGTGTAATACAATGTACACAAGTAATATATTTTCTTATTTTATATATTTTGTTACTAAAATTTCCATAGGGACTCACATTTTAAGGAACATCTTTGCCACTATCTAAATAATTAAATAATCTAAGTTACTAGGAATCTAATCTAATCTAAGTGAAATAATTACATTATTATATATACTGTTGTAATAAATTACTTTTGTACTTATTCATTTTATAATTTTGTTCGTTAGCTTTAATTAACCAAATATTTTTATTTACGTATTTAATTTAATTTTACAGAAGTTAAAAACAATCTAAAAATTTTTATTAAAGTTTTAGCCTAAAATTTAGTTTTTAAATTTTCTTTTGTGCATTAACTTTAGTTCTATTTTCATTAATTTACCTTATTATTTTTGGGGACATTTTCCTTTGTGTAACTTTATTAGAAGAGTAAAAAATTCAACGAACAAAGGATTAGTTTTCTTTGTTGAATAGCAATCAGAAGATGTTTTTTCCAACAATTTTACTTGTTAGCTCTTAAAATCGCCTGGAGTCTTGACTCACTTAATATATGTCAAGTGAGCACACACAAACAGTAATTTATTAAATTGTCTATGCAATTGTCTCTGTACTTCTTTCTTGTGATGTTTCTCACTACATAAGAGAAGCAGTCATAGCGGCGAATTTTCATATTTAGACGCCACATAATTTCTTTGTCTTTATTTTCCTTGGAATGCCAAATGAAGCAAACAAAATCATAGAATCGCAATTGAAGGGGGATGATACGTCTGCTAACAACTTGGCTTTGTCATTATTCAGTCAATGGTATTGCGCTACTACAGACTTGTAGTTAGAGGAATGATAGAAAAGTTGAGATTTTGAACTGTGACATCTAATTTCCAAACTTTAATTGTAAAGCTGTTTGTAACGTTTTTTAATAAAGATAAATCCGCAATTATCTTTAATTTGTAATATTTAAAAACTATAGATTATTCTTCGGTAGGGTATTAATATATTTTTAAAGAACTATATATTTTATGTATGTATTTATATATTATATATATATATATATATGCTTTGATTTTCCTTTTTTAAGTGATGAGTTTGTAGATAATGCAGAAGTGTCGCAAACATATTTAATGAAAATATATATATGGTCAAAATTTTAGTACATCTGATAGTGTTACCGCTTGTCAATCTTGGAAAATTATCTCCAGAAAAGAATTAATCATCAAAAATTAAACTTTTCAATATACATTTGTATTTGTTTGGTTATATACATTTTTGATATTACCTAACAAATAGAAGTGTGATATATAAGATAGTGATATTTAGACTAAAAGAATTTATTTTGAAAATAAAGTTTAAAAATTCTCATTTGGGAATCTGAATATTTTTAGATCAGTTGAAAAAAATTCTTTCATCATAAAGAGTTATAATGACTTCGAAACATAGTATTACATCGATAAAAAGTTTTTACATATCTGAATCATTAAAGCATTTTCTCCACATGGCATGAAAAAAATACGTTTAATGATTAAGTATGGCCTGTGCCGAGCTCGACCAAAGTTCTTTCATTCATTTGAATTAAAATATTCACATACTGTGGACATGAAGCAACGAAGTATAGCTGTCAAGATTTTGGATTAAATGTCGCAAAATCACCGAAAAAAATCTTTTTTGAATGCGCTCTCCTTGAAATTAAGATCTTTGCCTCCACTCGAAGAAACGCAACTCCATCTTGAGTTTTGATGTCCCCTTTTAAGGAAGTCTTCCTTCTCACCATGAATATTAATGTCATTCTACTTCCAACATTGTCAACGTGTACTGAAAGGAAACCATTATGCGCTTGGAAAACAAAGCTTTTTGCTTGAAAATTTAAATATTTTGGAAAACTCCTACCAACTTGAGTTTTGAGCGAAACCATAAATCCCGGAAGCCGAAGATGAACAGGTATAGGAATTGAGGATTTTCATAGAAAGAATGAAAGAGAAGTAAGTGAGAGTCTTTATACTAGAAAAATGTGTATAATTATATCCATGAATCCAAAAAGAATTTAAAACTCTATGTTTGGTTTAAATTGTATTGATGATTTGTTAGGAAATGTTACACAGATATAACAATGTCCTGAAAGAATGTAACTCATGATTTTTAGATTTGAGAATATTTTGTGTGAATATTCTTTTTAATAACATACTTTTTTATGCATGTGTGTCTATATAAAGTTCCATTTTTTATTGACTCTGATTATACCACCAAGCCATAAATTTTAAAATTATATATATTTGATTTTTCTTTTTTTTATATTTTATAACTAGATTTTAAAATTATATATACATTTATTTTTGTCTTTTAAAGTATTAAAAAAATTTGGGTTTAAGAATTATTAAATTATTAATTGAAAAATAAATAAATTTTTTTTTACAAAAATCTTATTTGCGCAGCATGTCCTTTTTTGGACCTTGCGTCATAAAACCTAACCAACCAGCCTATACCACCAAGTCGAGCTGTTAACTAAATGGTAATCGCTCTGGCCTTTAGTGTTCAACAATATGTGGATTCTTTTACCCACTTTAGGCCTTAGTAGAATTAGATCTCAAATGTAAAAAGTGAATATATAGAGTGATAAACCAACCAATTTATGCAAGTAAATGCGCGAAAACTTTGTAAAAAGATATTCTCTGAGTGAATTTCCTTCTTGTAAAGTCATCAAATGGTCATTTTTCTAGATTTCATAGGTATATTCTGAAAAAAAAAATCAACGTCCCAAAGTTTTGATTTTGATCGAATGAAAACGTCACTTTTTTCGAAAAATGACAATGTTTCATAACTTAGAAATAATAATAATGAAAGGGTAATGAAAAAATCGAGAGAATTTTTATGACTCGTTCCTGAGGCGTCTCTTCCTTTTTATTGTTATGATTCCCCCTTGAGTGAAGAGTGCCGATGTCAGTAAATTGTTGAGCGATAAAACACTCTTCATAATCACTCCAGGTCACTTTCCGTAGAAACGGCACTTGAGCTTTTCGCTCAACTTGCTTGTTTGTTTTCACTTAACAAAAATTTGTGCAGCCCTGCATGTCTCTCCCCTTTGACGCACCTTTTCCCTTTGATCCCGGGCTACCACTCGACGTTTTCGATTGTAGATGGAGCTCGAGTCGAGCTTTTGAAGTTTTCCCCTCCGAACCAAAAATTTTATTTATTTATTTTTTTCATCTTAGACTATTTTCTAATTATGTCGGCCGAGGCCATTCTTCATGCGGCTCCCCTCTCTCGTCAAGAATTCTCCCGCCTTCGAGCTGCAAGATTTTTGCGCGGAAAGAAAAGTTCGCGCTCCTGCAATTAAATACATACCGCAGACTAATTGAAGCAGTAAGATTAAAAACCTTTCGCTCTGGTTTCAACTATTTATGCCTTTTCCTGTTTACCGGAAAACGTATTTCTGAGTGAAGCTTCCCATCCAGGAACAGTGAGGGGAAACGAAAAGATGGACGGAGAGAGGAATTCTTTCAAAATCAAAACTTTTCATTTAGAAAGAAAAAATGTATATGAAAGAAAATTTACGGCTGCTTTAGCTCCTATGGACTCATTTCCTTCTCAGACTTTTGTAACTTATTGAGTGATGACGCTTTTATTCCTGGAAGGTATCCTGTTGTGCCGCATTTTACTGTCGAAGGGATGTTTTCGAGGGGATTTATAAAATATGGATTCCACCTGTAACATCCATTCGGGTTGGATTAAAATGCTCTTTATGAATCTAATCTCCTATTAATTTGTTAACATGGAATAAGTTTTGATGTCCATAATCATTACCAATGTTATTTACTTTAAAGGAATTAAAGAAAGTTTTAAAATAATATTGCATAGAAATGTTTTTGAACTCTTTACCTTATAGAATGTCCTTTCCTTTAATAAAAATGTTTAAATCAAAAACATTGAATATATGTCCTCACAGAAACATAATATAACCGAAAACCCGTATAATAAAACTAAAACACCGTTATCTTAAGGCATGTGCTGAAATAATCCAGGTTTCAACATATTAATCACGAGAACTTGGAATATTTTGTAAATGTAATAACGCGTACCTTTAAATTTTAAATTAAACTTCTACCAACTACCAAATTTTCAAAAACAGAATTTTTTTTTCAACTGGAAGGAAACTTAACATTTAAGTGGACAAACACATTTACCAATTGTAAACTTCTAGAAATTACCATTAATACATCTTGATAAAACTTAAATCACTGAAAACATTTCCTTAAACTTTTATAAAAAGACTATAATTAACCATAAATAAGTCATTATATTGGATATTATGGTAGTTTTGCGTCTGTCATCTTCTACATACTAGAAATCAATTTTAAAATGTACTTTTCTCAAAAGCAGGATGATTTCCTCTTATATATATCATATATATATCATGTATATATATATATATATATATAGACTATATCTATATATATATATATATATATATATATATATATATATATATATATATATATATATATATGGAAAAGATAGCATAAACTGAAACTATCCCGCTAACATATTGTATTTTATTTCATCATACAGCTATTAAGTTTCTTACATGAAGATAGATAACATTTGTGTCATCTGGAAAGGTAAAATTTTTATGAACAGCAGTCGAGGTCGATCTTGAACTATCTAAAAATTCTTCATATTGATGGATATTAGGTGTGTTCACAATTTCTTGAAATACTCTCTCTAATTTGAAGTTTAAAAAAATTGTCAGTTTAATTAGCAATCTCTCCTCTTATTTGAAAATTACCAGGCATTAATCGGCGCCGAATTCAAATTAGTGGACGCATCTAATCCTGGACATTAAATATATCCTATTGTCTTAGTCTAGACTACGTAATTCAACTATCGCGCAGTATATTACATGATTTATATCCATTCATAATAAATAATTTATATCTCAATATTATATGTTCTAGAAATTCATATTGAGATATCGGTAACATTCTAGTATAAAATTTTGGATGAAACCCAAAGAGATAGTTTTCGAAGTTAGTACAATGCCAACATCTACACATTTCTCTGAGGATATGACACCCCGCATGAGAAAGAGAAGGATGTGAACTACTATCTCGCTTGAATTAATGATATATTCAATAAATAGGAGGGAAACTATATCTAGGTACATATTCTTTTCTTTTGCATCGTGTTCCTAGCACGACAATCCGTATTCTCCACGCTTTTAGTTTTTACCGATCTTAGATTTTCTATTGTTACTTTTTTTTTATTAGTGCTGTGATTGGAGCGACTTCTTACTTTTAACCGTAACGGGTTTATTAGTCTGTGTTTTCACTTCCTGTTACCATTGCGTCGCCACATCATTTACGATTTTCTCTTCTACCACTGATCATGTGGCAGGAAAGACATGTTAATTTATAGTTGTGTATAGAAACTGTTAGTTTTCCCGAAAAAAGTAGAAATTCTTTGAAGCTGAATATGAGCTCTCTTCAAAATCTTACAAGTTTGGGTTTAATTATGTTGTTATGCTTAACTTTGGGACTTGCGGCATTATTCGGAAAGAATAATATAATTCTCATAACACAATCGACAAAAAATTATGGTTTAATACTCAAGGATGGTTGATACTACAGACTGCCAACATTCTTTCTTCCGCATAACTGGTAGCAAAAGTAAAGTTCATAAGTGATGCGTTAGCAACAGTAACCAAAAATAAATGAATAAATAAAATTAAAATCACAAGAAGAAATTGTGACACACATCCAAAGGCACACTACGGTTAAAGAAAAGAAGTCGCTCCGATTAAGGCTCTAAAAGATGAGAGGAAAACAAAAATTGAAGCTGGCAGAAACTAAAATTGTAGAGAAAAGCAAACTTTCGTGCCAGGAATGCAAAAGAAGAATATGTGATTGCATCCCACTGTCTCTTGATGAACGTAGTTTTGTGAAGCTTTGTGCACCTAATATATAACAAAGATTATGTGCTTTTGAAAATTTTTAATTATTTGCTAAATTGAGAATTATTTTAAGTAATTTATAATATATATATATATATACACACAACACACACTCCATTTTTAAAGTAACCCATATATTTCGGAACATGCATTTAGGCATAATGATTAATTTCTTTATTTCGACATCATTATTTGAAAATGTTTTTCTATATGTATGCAAATATTTACGTTTTAGTGGAATAGTTAGATTCTACTAGAGTAAAATATATTCGAACAGGTTTTCACTTTTCTTGAACTATTTATTTCTAGGAATGTTGGCTATTTCAGGTAGGTATAGAGGTTACGTATTAAACTTATGCCCATAATATTTACGTATAAGTTATTCCTTATGTGAGATATGAATATTGTTGATGGAGTTTATATTTCATTATAATTATCTTACGGTTTTTGCCTTTCTTAGGATTTTCCTTTTTTCGCTTTTCAAAATTTTTAGAATTATATTTCTATATGTATATTGAATACTCTGTATTGAATATATTGAATACAATCGCTGGTTATGATGAAATTGTTGTATTGGTGTAATACATACTAAATTTAAACTACTTTTTTATTATTTTTTTGCAAAGAAATGGAATCCGAATATTTAAAAGGGAATTATGTATTCTTCGTAAAAACTAAAGGTTATACTGCTTTTTGTCATAATTCTTAAATGTATATTTTTTTATGTAAAATGATCTATAATATATCATAAATTTCAATGATACTGACATACTGAGAATTCATTTTAGTCTGTACTCGACACTACTAAAGCAAACTGAAAAGAAGGTATGGAACGATGATGATTATCAGAAATTTGGTACATGCTGTCGACATCTCTTTATAACATAAAATTTAAACAATTATAATATCAATTTAAAATATATAAGCTCATGCATTGTTTTGATGATTAAGTTAGACGAACACCAAAGCATTTGGTTATTCTCTATTTGTATCTCTGATGAAATTCTTTATATATATATATATATATATATATATATATATATATATATATATATATATATATATATATATATATAAAGAATTTCATCAGAGATACAATACAAATCACAATATATATATATACATTTATATAATGAAATGAACAATATAAATAATATGTGATATTGCAGGAAGTATGTGTATGTAGTACCATAATCAATCAATTGCTCAAAATATCTCCTAAATTTCTGATGTTGGGAGTACTGACCTTCTAATTAACAATTATTTCTTTTTTAGTATAAGCTTAATCTTAATTCCGCATGTATAAAATTCTACTTAATTTATTCTACAAAAAAATGTTCTCAAATTATTTCTACTTAAATTTTCAAGTGTGTATGTTTATTTCTTGATCTCATTGGAATCATCAATATATGCTATAAAAACGTTTTTTATCTATAGATATCGGAATGGTTGGCTGAGGGAAATGGCTCTCCGCCCGGAGAAAGTTTTTTCCTTGCCAGAATAAATCATTTCCTTCGGTGAGGAGCTTCATAATGCAGGTCGATAAGAAGGAAAATTATTTAGAACAAAGTTTCAGAAAATAATTAAAGTGTCATGCGGTTGATTGACCAGTCACAAAATTATTGTAAATGAATTTTTTCTGGATAATTTTCCCTGTCCAATCAATAGCAGTCGGTTATTTTTTTCCCTTCTTCATTTGTAGGCAAGGGCATTAGTGCGTTTTTTAATGGAAAATCGTTCTCGCTAGCCGTCACTCAATTAGTCCTTTGCTTCTAAGGATTTAATTCTTGGAATAATTCGTTTCTAATACATTTAGCACTCGGGGTCTGTTTCATAATGGTAAATCGAAGCTCCCTTATCACTTGCACCAATTGCCTGCGGAAATATTTAGCTCTCATCCCGCTGCGACACTAATGATTTTGTCATCGGCACGTCATCAAAAGTTATTTGTTAATCGTCCCTACGGGTAATTGATACCATACGATCGTTTACCCGGAGCTTTTCTTAGAAATGGTCACAGATTGGACGCAGTTATGGTTCTGGGGACATGAATTGCCTTTCGGAATAGGTCTTTTGCCAGGCGTTGAAATTAAAACTACAATCGCTTTTAGGGTATTCAAATAAGTAGAGTTAATCAAAAATTAAAATTGTATAAATGCTTGGAATAAGAATGTTTATTGGGTAAACCTTTCCAGGAACCGACAGTAATGACAACTAGGTAATTAATTATTAAATGAAAATCTCTCGCATTTTCATGTATTTCCATACATTTGTGATTCTAACATTTCCGTGTGTTTGGGATTCTAAATGCGTTATTATTTTACTTTCTTAACAAAGTTTTCGAGCCCCCACATTAAAAATAAAAATCACATTTTATTTTTTGCCAGTCAATGCAAAATAAAAATACTCCGATAATTGTCTTCAGTTATTGTCATTTATTATTTTATTTACAACGTTAGTTTATGTTACTACTGGAAAAATGCATTCATATTATTTATATTTATAGCAAATATATTGGGTATGGCTTTAAAATTTCCTTTGTAATTCATTTCTATTAAATAGGGAAAAAATTCTTTAATTATCTTCTATTATTTTTGCTTATTATTTAACTCACTTTATTTACATATTGGGTTTCTTTAATTATTGAAAATACGCGTGCTGTATGCAGATAATGAAGGCTAAAATCATTCGTTAACAATCAGCACTTTAAAACATCATTCATATATAATCATTATACTTGTTTTTTTTGTATACCTATTAAATTGATTCCAAGTTCTTTCGTCCTTTTAATTTATGCCTGTTGAATAAATATTTGCCTAAGATCACATTATTCACCAATTTAGACTGTTTTACTGCCGAATCTCAAATATTTTCATGAGATTTATTGGAACATCAACGAAATGAATGATTTCAATTAAGATTTACGGATTAAAATTTTGAAATATGAATTAATTGTTAATTTTGCAAAACTAATTATATAAAAATTCTTTGATTTCTCAGCGAACAGTTTTTAAATGGTGCATATTTCGGCGAATGATTTAATCTACCTTCCTTGATCTCTCACACAGTATGGATACAGTTGGATATTTAATAAGCAGGGGAAAGCTAAAATATTTTTATTTGCTTAAAAATTATATGATAAAAGTTAAGTGAAATATATATATACAGTGAAACATGTTACATAAGAATATCTATATAGAAATAATGGCTAAGAACAAAGAGAAAAAGTTTAAAATATATCATGTATTTTTAAACAATGAAATTAAATTCGTGATCTGATATGTTCACTTTGTTTCTCATCATTTTATTGATGAAAATGAACTTTTTCTTGATTTTTTAATCATTATTATTATTTTATCATTTAAAAATGGATAATATAATTAATAAAAAATAGATTTATTATTTTTTAAATGATTGAGAAAAGTGATGATTTTAGCAGGGAAATGTGATACTAAATATTTTAAATTGGAATAATATTTTTGTACACGCAATGCAGCAGGATTACCAAACATAACTTAATTTCCTCTGCAAAACAATGATGACCAACTTGTGATCTCAAGAGGTCATTGAAGAAGTTTGGCTACTGAGTGATTCTCTTTTTTCAAGATCTTGCAATTTATGTGATAGAACGGAATCATATTTGCCTAAAATAAGGTAATTTCATCGTCTAATTAGTAATTTTTATTTTGTGTGTGTTGTGAGTCAGAAAGTTTATTGAACAATAATAAAACAACAACAACACAGCTTTTGGCGTAAAGTAATGCTTTCATTTCCTGAACCGAAATAAAACTTTAATATATAGCTTTTACTATGACACTTATTTTGAATTTAAATGTGACAGCAAAAGCAATGTGTAGAAGTGAACTCAAAAATGAATGTATTAAAGTGAGCTCTAAATTCAAAATCGTCATTATCATGAATTATTTTAGACGATAACACACATTTATTACATTTCACACACACACATTTCCTCAATTCCTTTTAAAATATTACTTTTAGGAGTAAAAAAAAAATGAAGTTTTATTAAATTGTAAATAACTTCAGAATGATTTTTGGTAGAGTAGCGAAAACTAATCAAACAAAAAAAAGTAAATTTTATTCTTCAATTAAGAGAACTCAATTGATCAATGAAATTTAAAGCCAAAAAATTCATTTAAGGCTATAATTATTTACTATGTCTTCGGGGTGTGTGCGCCAGTGTTCCTTAAAACAGCGTCGCGTCACCTTCGTTGTAAAAACAAGCAAAGTAATACTGAAAAAAATATGCTTAAAAAACGATTCTTCCCATCAGCTAGCTCTTAGCAGCGGAGATGAGCTTTTATTGATTTCTTTTTTTCCCCACCCCCGACCGCCGCTAAGCGGCTTATCTTCTAATATATCCGACAAAGAGGCAAACTAAATTCTATTATGCACATATCAAGCTGCTGAAGAGTATAAGTTGCACTTTTAGATACACTTATCTTTGCTAGGAACTACTTCTGCAGTGGGATGCTCAAAGAAGGGGGGCGGGGGAATGTTGTGGCAAAAAAATAAGTTGTAGCAACAAAGTGAGGAAAAAAAGTATAAAAAATGAAGCTAAAAGGGGTTGCGGGTCGTAAAAAAAAATCTGGATGTGTTAATATGTAAAAAAAAAGTAATAATTATAAACCTTGTTTTTACGGTGACGTCACAAGTATAGAATATATTTTGAAAAAGTTACTTATATGAATGGAGAAAACAAAGCTTCTCGTATCCGGGACTTTTGTTGTTCTGGTTCGAAAATTCCGTTCTTAAAATAATTAGGAAATGTCTTTGTTTTTTATAATAATGAATATAGTATCTACCATTTTTTGCGAATAAAAAATCCAGTATTATAATAAAGTATAGTTTTAAAAGATATTGATTCTTATTTATTATTAAGTATTAGCTTTGCAATTTTAATAATTATAGACACATACATATTAGCTAATTTTATTACAATTTGTAATGAACATTCTTGTGTGATATTTCATGTGAAGTAGTTTTAGGAAATACCAGGCAAGAACATTTCGTTTACATAGTACTTTTTGATGTTATTTTTATTTTCCGACACCGTTTCCATACAATGGTACTATTACTACTGGCTTCACCTTATATTACTAGTGATATCTGTTTTGTAATCGTAAGAAAGCACCTAAAATTTTATTCAGTGGGCATTTAATTATATATTTGCTAAACATCGAAGAATTATCTAGTATTTGTCTGAAAAAAAGCCAATGCTACGCAGAAAATTATCGCAGAGAAGAAAACACAGACTTTATGCTGAGAACTAATCAGAATCAGCAGTGGTGTTGGAATGTTTCCCTTTTCATTTCAGCTTCTTTCCCCCAAACAACTGGAGGTAACACAACTTACATGATATCAAATATTTAATTTCACTTAGACAGTGCAAATTATAAAGAGCACAAATTAAAGTACTAATAAAATTAAATTTAATCTCAAATAAGTATTAAGTAAAACAACAAGAAGCTCAATTTTTAATCTCACTTCATTGAAATTTATTTGTGATCAATGACAACAACATATAAACTGTGATGCTTGATGTTATTTAAAAAAAAAATCAGGTGAGATTTCTTCAATTCGACCATAAAATCTCAACACAAATAAAAATGTTCGATAACTTTCCTGGAATTTTTCAATATCAGAATGTTTGTGTAATATGAAGTTAATAAAATTTAATTTTGAATATTGCAATAGTGTTTTTAAGAAAATTTAAATTGTATATGGAGATTTAACAGTTAAAGTATAGCTTTTTTAAAAGCAAAAAGGATGACGTATCGAAATGAATAAAACAAAAACCTTGGTAAACAAAATCATGAAAAAAAATGCAGTTTCTGAGAAATAACCAAAATATGCGAAAGATTCGTTCACTATATCGACTAAAGTCACGTGTTCAAATTCCTATACCTTTTCTGAAAGTGGTAGATGATAACCCGATGTCGATGTTTGTTGAGAGTACTTGATTCTCATTTGCCTTTCGCTGTTCAAGGGAGAAAAGAAAACTTTTTTCAGCGTTTCCCTTCCCCCCTCTTTTACTTTATGTTTTCTTTCCTGCTGTGGGGAAAAGGCAGTATTAGACGTCCCTGAACCGCTTTCATCCTTTAAGTTTGAAGTTCTTCCGCAGTTTGTGGTCACGTAAAATTGATTTTATTTATTTATTATAGATATCTTTCTATTTTGTGCAAAGTTTTTTTTAATAGAATTGAAGAGTTTTGAGTGTAGTTTCTAAGGTACTTTTTTTGTTCTCTTGGTGTTGATGTTTTGTTCAATCTTGCTCCAAGGTACAAAATAAAAGTCAGGTACGTGCGAACCATCGTAACAAACATTTTTTCGGTTCAAAAGTATAAAAAAAATACATGAGTATATTTATTGTATGTAGTACATATAGTATATTGTTACTGAGGTTACTTAGAATGGTACTTAAGAACAACCTAGACATATGTGGTTTCTAGATTTTTGTGGAAAATATCAACAGCCCATTACTTTACCCAGAAATTGCAAAATGTAATTAAAACTGAAAAGATTCCATTCAATTTTTTATTGTTGCTTAGAAGCATTTATTTGTATACCATAAACACATATTCTTTTAATAAAAGTGTCCGAAATTTACCTTAAAAAAGTAAATTTTATTAATTTATAATATTCAGGGGGATGTATTTTCATAAAAGCACATTCATTACGTCTAACACATTTTGCAATACGTTTGTGCAACATTTTGACAATCTCAACATTGTACAAAAAGTTTTATATTTTGTATTAACGCAACATTGATCTACATTAATAGGAAATAATACTATCCACATATGATACAATGAATGCTCCCTGATATAAAAGATATTTTCAAAAATATATTATTCTAGATGTAATAGAAAGAAATTCGGAAACATTGTCATCATTCTTAAAACCTAGAAACGCCAAGTGCTTTATTGAAATACAAAATGTAAGGAACATGTCATTTCAAAGTCAGTGGAAAGGAAAGAAACAAACGTGCCTTTCATTATAAAAAATCATATAAAAGCTCTTATTCTGAATTTACGTGTAGCATTTAAGAATGTAAGTATGTGAAATGCAACATGGTAGTTTACGGCAAATCAAGTAAAGAAAAAAAATTCTGATCTTTTGTACTTATCAAGTGGCTGGACATTCCAAACGATCATCATGCCAGGCAGTGTTTTTACTGTTGTTATTGATGTTTATGTGTTGTGGCTATTGGCCTTGGTAGGCTGATGCCCTCCCCCTAACACTTCCTGCACGACTGCTCATTTTGTCCTTGACTAAGTGAAATCAGGAAATTCTCCTCGGTAATCAATTTTGAAAGATAGAACACTATGTATTCATTTCCCCACACGATCAACCGCGTTTAAAAACCTTTTATTTCCATTTAGAAGAAAAGGAAATCCATTTTTTGGTCTTATAAAATAATACTTTTTTTAGTGAAGTACATAGGAGGAGAAATTACTCTGGGGGATGACCAGCAGTTTCTAAGTATATAATATATAATGTATATAATTTTTTTTTTTTTTTTTGCATTCAGTGAAAAATTATATAAATTTTTCTTATACATTTTCCATTTGTTCTTTAATACATTAGAAAATTATTCATTAAAAGTTTTTTATCCCATTTCATTGAAAATTAAAATATAAATCTCACAGTTATTCTTATTTTACTTTTCGGTTCTACTATAATTGTTAATGTAAGGGAATTACGCTCGTATTCACTAACAATTTTAACATTTCTATTGTTAAACATTTAAATATATCAGGGAGACACACACACAAACATGTACATACTGCTTTAATTTTCATGATAATTCTTGTTCAATTCCTTATTTTTCTAAATGTCAAATAAATAAATGTAGATACATTATATAATTCGATATTTTTTGCATTTAATTTTTTTGAAAATATTTCTCCAAAGCTGCAACACAATATCTTATATCATTTAACAAGACTAACTTATGTTATGCAGTGAAAGTCCGAACAATATAAGAGAAAACTATACTTCAAGGAATATAATAAAATAGGCAGAATATGGTAGAATATAATATTTAAAAATAATAGCATTGCTGATTTATAATTTATGAGATAAACATAGATAATGTATTTTTCTTGCGTTAAAAAAAGGAAATAGTTCTGTTATACTTTTCTTCTACATATTATATCACATGTTCAGTATTATACCACTTTTTTTTGTTGAAAAATAAATCGTTACTTTCACTGCTTAAATGTAAAAATAATTTGTTTTTTGGTTGTATTACTAGTAATCTTCACAGAATTAGAGATTTTGATTTAATTAAAAATATATACACTATCATAAATTTGACATTAGCACAACAATTAAAAGGGGTATATTCTTAGGAGAAAAAGAGATGTTGCTTGTTCAAGCGTTGTCTTATATACTCATACAAAGTGCTCGAAGAAAAACCTATCTTTCAGAAAGAAAAAGCCTTTTAATTTTTAAGCACCAAACCAGCATGTGATGTTTCCTCATTCCTGCAGTACTTAGAAACAGTACTGTGAAGCAAACATAACCTTACTTTTCCAAAATATCCGTTTTTATAAAGAGGGTTTCCTTCTTCGCAAACTACATTCCATTTCTTTCTTTCGCGCAGTTCCAGAGAGCCTGTACTCTATGTAATATTTCAAAACTTAAAAGTTTAATAACGGGAGTTCCCCTCCAACTTCTTAATTCCGAATGCGATAGAATTCCTGGAATTCTCTTCAGCTTAATGCAGAATTTTTAATTACTGGCGTCGTTACGGCAAAAGCGCTAATATAGGCAGGGAGGGGGCGCTGATTGCATGCATTAAAGTTGGAGCCTAAAATAAGAGAAGAAAAATCCCGCCCAACGGCCTCTTTGTCATCAAGTGATCCCTCATCAATGATACCGAGCTGGTCATTGAGGGCTACGAATGTTTGTTGGGCTCCGCAGGAGAAAAAAGGTTCAATGATTTAATCAACATTCACGTTGAATCCATCCCACAGTTTATTCCTTACATTCATCAGTAGCACCGCTAAAAAACCGTTTATCTTAAAATCTATTTCCTTTGGCTAACTGGTGTCATGCATGCATTTCATAAATTTTTTGATTTTTTATATAATGATATAAATACAATTATTTTGAAATCTCTACTCTATTTCACAGTGGTATTTGTTTATAATAACCTTTGATTTGAAATTCATCTATTTTCGTTATCAAAGCATTATCAATTTTATTCAAATTAATTTTCGTCTGTTACATGAATTGGATATATTTTGTATTTTATTAATACATGATAAAGAATAAACAATTTCATCCGAATAGTTGAAATAAAACAGGAGTTACTGTTAAAAAAAAGTAACTGCCACATTTTCTTTTAATTTTATCCTAGTATCACTTGAGAAAATGATCACATTGCGACAGATTGTGCTCTTCTTTACAGGAGCACTTCTTTTCAATAGTTTTTTTAAATTATAGTCCCGAAAAAAAATTTACGTTAGCTGTGTATTAGTATGTGTGTGTGTGTGTGTATATATATATATATATATATATATATATATATATATATATATATGCGTATATATATATATATATATATATATATATATATATATATATATATATATATATATATATATATATATATATATATATATATATGCATATATATATATATATATATATATATATATATATATATATATATATATATATATATATATATATATATTTAATAAAGAATGAAATAGTTAAGTAGATTTTACTTTTTTTACGATTAAATTATAAGCCGTATACTTTATTTCGTCTTGTTTTATAATACCTTTGAGAACTTTTTTTTTAAAGAAATATAAATTAATTACAAATTAAATGATAGTTTTTGAAGTTATATATATTTCATATAATGAAAATTATTCAACAGCGAAAAGCACTTTTAAAAAAAAAATCGTATTTCTTTCTAGATAGGCAATATCAGGTTTTCCACGATTTAAATATTAAATGAGCATTTTTATATGTAACGCACATGTCTGATTATGTCATAAACCGAACGAAGTTAATCATGCCTCACATTACATATTAAAGCAGTAAGGACATTGATCTCATACAAGTCTGCGGAAATGTAAAACTCTCTAGATTTGTTGCTTTTAACATTAGTATTCGTTTAAAATTAGATTTCTAAGTAAATCTCTAACAAGTGTTAAATATTTCAACCGACCCATTTTCAGAAATCCAGCATTATTGACAAGTATCAGTGTTAGAGAAATAAATGCCCACATTCTTTTATGATACTTCTTTTGGCATACATCAAAATCTCACTTTGGAAGCATTATCGTCCAAAAAAAGTATTTTTGACCAGGAGAGTAATAAAATAAATACACCCACCATCACCATAAATCTCTGCTATCAAAAGGGGAAGCAAAATCAGGTTAGCGTAGCAATTGGGATGTCTTCAAGCTCCCAATTTTGATAGGAATCTTTCAAGACTTAGTGTAAAATAGCAGTTGATTTGCGTGCGGCGGGATGGGAAGAGAGGTCCCCTGAAGTGTCAAGCCAGCCAGGTGTCTCCACGGTCCACTGGCGGAATGTGTGCCCGATGATGGTGTTTACCGTCACGGTAACCTTACCTTGGTTAGTCATGCATACATGATATAAGGGTCTCCATTTCAACTTGGTCCAACTGATTGTTTCAAATTGCTACCTAGGCTGTGGCACTTGTTGTGCACTCATCCGGACACGCATCTTCCCAACTGCATGACTCTCCTGCTTCAACTAAGTTTCTTTCCCCGGATGTGAACTTTCTTTTTTCCCCCTCCCGTTTCTCTTTCTTTTTTCTCGCACTTTCTCGAATTTCTTTTAATTCCTTCGAAGAAGAAATCAAGAGAAACTGACCCTCAACATCAAGATTAAAATGAAAACACTCCCTTCCTTTGGGAACGATTCTAAACATTACATTAATAAGAATGCAGAAAATTTGCTTCCTGGAAATATTCGGGAATAATTTTGCTCTGATCGTGGATTTGTTACTATGACTATTTTTTCGGCTATTTTATCTTAGGAATTTACTTTTCAAAAAAGATTATTTTTTAGTCGAAATATGTGCTGCACTTAATTGAGTTGATGAGCGTTATAAAAGGAATTGAAGCTCACTGATCATCCATCGATGCTAAAGAGAATTGACTTTTTACCTGATAATCAAACAGAACTTGTTTTAAGCAAAATAATAATTAATTAATCGAAACGGTTATTAATATACCTTAAATTGAAAAAAATTCTTGCTCTAAATTCTTTATTTTTTCAAACGAGAACTTTCTTAACATACAGATTCGTGAAATCAAGATACAATAGCTTAGCACCATAATACCATTTGAAAGTTATCTTATGTGAATCTTGTGTTCATCCTAATAGAATCCAATAGTTGCTTTGATCTGGAGTTTGACATTTCTTACGAATACAGAGCTTATTTAATAACATTACAGAATGCAAGAGCTATTTTTATTAAGCAAACAAGGACTTTTTTATAGTAGTAACTGAGCTTTGCAGTTAACAATCAACATCAGTTCCGTATTTAAAAGCTAAGAATACATTATACTTATTTCTTCTTTCTGGAATGGTTTTCAGTGAAATGCATTCCGTTATAAAAAATCATAATCAATTACTCACCGAATCACTTTTTTCCTTTCCAGCAAATTATATTTATTGTTGCAATAGAGATATCATCTTCCTTTCTTTTCCAATGAGGCATATATAATTAGAGAACAAAATTTTTATCTCTGAGGTAGTGAAGCGATTCGGCAAATCTCAGCAGAAGCATTAGTTGCGATCATAATTTAGAATTAGTCCACAATTCGAAACGGCTTATCGTTCCAAAGAGCGAATAACAGCTCTTACTAAAGTTGGTCCCCAAAATTTCATTAAATGAAGAAAAGACCACAACCAGATGTTTCTAATTAAGTTCTTAAACTTCATGGTTGCCGAGCGATACTTCTCATTTTCTTAGAAGAGGAAATAAAGTTTCAACATTGAAAAGGAGACGATAAAAAAAGGAAGATAAAATAAGATAGAAGGAACAACGAAAAAAATCAGGGTGCTTCATCGATTTGTCACTTACATTAGTATTATGATAGTTCCGGAGCTTTTGAAAGGGCTTGATGAAGCTAAGATTATGAGGAAAGGCTTCTTTTGGAAAGCTTCTTTCTCTGAGGAGGCATTCGAAAAGATGACTTCGCCATAGAAGAGAGATTTAGCTTTTAAGCTCTTTCGGAAATTAATTCTGAATGCTTCGCAGCCAGGATTTAGGAACGTATTCCAAATTGCATAACTCAGTTAGCTCACTTTAAATACGGCGCAGCAATCGATTCGCCATCTAATTCGTCCTTTTTCTTGAAAGGAAAACCTTTTCAAAATTAATACCCCCCTGCACCTATTTAGTGGCGTATTTAATCAAATGTTGAAAAGTAATGATGACTTTGGTAAAAAAAAAATTGCCTTTCAAGGTGACTGCGAGTAAATACTTCGGAATGACAAGATAGTCCAGAACTTTTCACTTTTTCGCTGCTTCAGAACTTTAGGGCTTTTAATAACTTTTTACCATTGATAATGTTTAGATTCCCTTTTTTCCTCATTTTAGATTTAAACTTTCAAACTCGGGCAATTACTAATAATTACTTTTCTTTGCATCAATAATGTCAGCGGAAAAGGAATTTGAAACTTTTTGGCAAAGAGTTGGGATGGAATACGCTATTTCGGTATCCACTGATGACTTGGTGTAAAGTTGACCTTTATTTGATTGCTCATAAAAAATTATCACAATTTTGAGGAAACATGAATTAAATGAAAATTTTTAATCCAAAGTATTTCGTAATGTTTTCATAATCTGATGTATAAAATCTCGAGATGTTCTTTTTAATTTATTTTAATGAAATTTTTCTGCGTTCTTTCTGTTATTCTAGAACAGCCGATGCCATAGTTTGTTTAAAAAAAAATCAAATATTATTTGACGAATCGATTACGTATCAAAATGTCTTTCTTTTTTATCGGTTTGTTTTTCCCTGATAATGTAAGGCAATATTTCTTTAAAATAGCAAAATATTTTCATATCTGAAGACTGTATACGTAATTAAATCCACCATAAATAACGAAAATATTATTTAAAAATTAAATTATTTTTCAACTTCCAAGCAATGTTTGTTATAATTTAGCGATTTCAAGAGGCATGAAGAATACTATTTTTCATTTGATATAAACTTTGGGTCCTTTTGAATGATCTTTTGAAATTTTATTCAACTGACAATTACTTTGGAATTTATCTATTTTTAGCTCAAATTTGTTAAACTAATAATTTTTAAATTTACAAGTAGTTAGGTTTTTGAAGGTTTCAAAATGTAAAAATAATATACAATTATTGAAACAATTCATTCTGCCTAAAATTGGTTTCCTGTAATTCTACTGTTTCTTAAATATATGGCATATTGTTATTTTTGAAATAACTGGATTCTCGGTTATTTATTTATTTTGTTTACATTTATTAATCGTAAACTTTTTTCTTTCTTTTTCAGTTAATGATAAAAATAGGTCGAAAAGAATTCATTATACTGTCAAGGATTTTAGGAAATAATTTGGAATCAAATTAACATTAAGTTAAATATTTAAAGTTTTGATAATATGAATAAACTATTTGTTGAAATTTTCATTTTTTATTTGAGTCCACTTCTTATATAATCCATGAAAATATCTTAATAAATTTTTTGAATTCTCCATTCAGAAAAAAAGGAAAAAAAATGAAAAATTTTTACATTTTATCGTAAGATATATGAAAATGATAAAATCATTTTTCTTTTAAATATATAATAATTTTAACATCTTACTTTAAGACGGATAAAGAATAATGGAATGGTGTTTTGTTTTGAATGTTAAAATTTTATTGCTAGATAACAGAAATTGATAGAATAAATTTTTTGTTGTGAAAATATTTGCAGCATTTCATCATGAGTAGGATCGTCCTCTAACGCGAGTATTTTTCTGTGATAGACTTTCTCTGGTTGGGAAATTTGAAGCAATTGACAAGTTAGTCCGATTCAGTGATATTATGACACAATTGTTCAATTTAAGTGGAAATACCGCATCTGTTCAAAGAATTCTTATTACATGCTATACGGTTGAAGCTTTAGTTCTGCACTCCGTTTAATGATAGTTCTGATTCCTTTGCACGCACACGTGAAGAACCTTCAGGTGTTCTAGCCCAGCGGTCAGAAAAAAAACTGTGGGCTCCAACCGGCGATGCCTTGCGCAGTTGGTATACTAAGTAAGGTTGAATGGGCCGCGTGTCCTACTTAGTATCGCCTTGCAGCTATCCTTATGTAACCATCACTCTCGTAAACAAGCCTTTGCCTTGATTCAAATGTTTTGAGACAGAAATATTAAAGAGGTTTTCTTTGATTGCATGAGCAAAATAAATGATAAACAATAAGTTTTTTCTTAAACTTTGACCTAGAGGGCTGATTTCCTGTCAGGCTGAAGGTTTTCATTTTTAATGGCAAATCAACGATCGGTAGTTTTTTTTAATGGATGAGTTTTATTTGTTCTACAGTATGTGTTATAAAAAGTTATCGCTCATAAATAAACCTTGCATTATTTTATTTGTATTTTTGAAATAGTATGAATAAGAGAATTATTTCAATCTCATTAAAGATGATAATATATCTGAAGTAAATGAATTAAGATAAGTAAATTAATATTAAAGTGAAATATTAATGGAACTATTCTCGTTTTCCGAGTGCCATGAGTAAATGCGTGCAATTGGACCTTGCCAGAAGATTTAAATTCGAAAGAAGAAGATTCTTCGCTTTAAAAATCAATAAGTAGTACAACATATGGTAAGTACGGTGCACAGAGTTACAAGAAACTAAACTCTATGAAAGGTTTTCGTCTTTTTCATTAAAAAGATAGGCAGCTGTTACCTGACATTTTTAAAGAAAAATATATACTTAATATCCAAAGAAATGTTAGAAGTTGCTGGTAATAACACCCCATGTTTATTGCAAAAGCTTATTACGACTTGCTCAATAGTGATATTAATTAATTTGATTATTGAATCTTGTTATCTCTGATAAAGAATCCATCCAGAATTTCTTTTGATATTATTTTATGTTTAATATCTTACTATTTATTCAGGAAAAAAAGATTTTATGATGTCAAATAGGAAAATAAATATACATTTAGCATCACAAATATGAACATGAATGATGCCAATGTACAGGGTGATCTTTTTTAAAGTGACAGTGTTTGGGGCATCCTGTAGCGCGATCTAATATAGCCGAAATGGCACCAAACTTGGTATTTAGACTAATCAAAACATGATAAAAAGGATTCCGCAAAAAAAATTTAGTCCGAAAAATCGCCCTTAGGGTATTTTGTGGCGCTTTACAATGTATAAAATGTGAGAAAAGAAAAATACTAACACATACAATCAAAAGTTAATTTATTGATTTATTACATTAACTTCTCCGGTGAGGAAGGTGAGACCACATTCCATGTGAGCACCGTTCTCAGAAATAACACCGTGCATTCTAGGCACAACGTTCTCATAGCCGTACGTAACATATCGCGAGGAATATTCCGCACTGTCTTTGTTATGTTGTCCTTTAGAATAGACAAATTTGATACTCCACCAACAAAAACGCATGTTCCGGTAATGTGAGAGGCATGGCAACTGGAGCTCGTTTACTTCAGCTGAGATTATTTGTCGGAGCTGTCTACTACTTGCTTTTATAGCCCCCATTACTGGCACTGTCATCGCACAACAGTTGCATTTTGCTTTGATACCCGTGTTTTACGCTAATTCTCGTTATTGTAAACTACAGCAGCGCCACAAAATGATTTTTGCCTTGCGGTGATATTTGGAACTAAGAATTTTTCTTCACAAAATTTTTTTCCATGTCTTGATTAGTCTAAATAACAAGTTTGGTGTCATTTCGGCTATTAGATCGCGCTACAGGAAGCCCCAAACACTGTCACTTTAAAGAAGATCACCCTGTACTTGAAAAGAGTATTTTTGACCCCATAAAAAAGGCTGTAAAAATGAAAATTATAAATCTAAACTTACTGTCTTTTCTGTACTTATGAATCGCAAAATTGCTTATTTCTAAGGATCATCTTTTACCGAAAATGGATGTTTGAGGAATTTGTGTCAGACCTATGAATACTAAATAAATTTCTAATTAGGAAATAAGTGTTTGGTTTTATCTCGTTTATTAATTACAAATATGAACTGAAGTAAATAAAATTATATATATATATATATATATATATACTATATATATATATATATATATACTTGGAGGGTCCTCGAACACAGGTCAAAGAAGTGAAAGTTTTGGATTTTCAGTCGTTCTTCATGTGAGTCATGTACACTAAGGATATGAAAGTGGTGTGATTTTATTTCGTATCCTTCGTGTATCTGCGGAAGCGCCTATTTATGATTAAATGAGACGATCAAGCGTCGGCGTGAGCAATAAATTGTTCGGAAAAGCGTGCGGAAGGCCAAAGGTGAGCGAAAATGATTAAGGAGCTTTAAAAAATAAATAAAAAAATTGGTTGAAAATCGGCAGTAAGCAACTCCTACCTTCCTATTCTTGGCACACTGTTGACGTTATCGCCAGTGCCAGGAATTATTATTCTTGGCACATTAGACCTAAGCGCCCGCTTAGATAAAGCTGTGTTTCCCTAAACTCTGCGAGCACGATCATTAATTAACAACCACCCCTCTTCTAACCTAAGGCACGCCCGAGAGAGGGGGTAGTATCAGGGCCAGACATTGTGATTGAGGGCCCCGCTTGATTTGTGGCCCCACCGGACAGGTCGCGCGGCGTAATTGATGAAGGCCCTTACGTCTATCCACCTACTTCTTACCTTCTGTTTTTACACCACAATTGAGGAATGGCGAAGAGAAGGGGGGAAATCGAAAGGAGTGACTTCGTTTTCCCTGCGATGCATCATGACCTCTTGTAGGCTACAATCAAAAAATCCCACTCTATTACATTTTTTGAAAGTTGTACTTTTTCTCGTTGACGTACCATATGGAACGTCAGCTGAGAGTTAATTCGCTAAATTCTTTATCTGAAAAGTATAAATAGATTAGATTTTTTATATTTAGAATGCAATTGTAGCCTGTTTCTTTGACAAATTAAAAGCAGAAAAAAGGATTGTTTAGGAAGGAATCGTTTAACAAGAAATACTACCAAAATTATAATTACCCCATACATCATTAAACTAATGAAAAAATGTGGCTCATTGAATTATAAATCATTTTATTTAATCACCCTATTAAAGCCAGATATTCTCTTTCACCACACATTGTGATGTTTTTTTTTTTTTTTTTTTTTCATGTGATTTAAAATTTTATTAGATATTAATTTTGTATTTTATACACTAATGAAAAGGTATATTATGATATATGGTACGAAGTACTTTTGAATGCTGCGGTTTGTGATTTTGTTGTGTTTCTGGTACAAATTTTTCCAGTTAAAAAGAAAAACCGAGTTAAGTATAGCATGAGTATAAAAATAGTCTTATTTTGCTCTTAGCTTAACGCGAAAGCTCACATCCGCAGTATTTTCGATGTCATTATTTGGTGTGCAACGGTATGCTGAATTTGCCACTTTTACAATATTTTCGATGTTGCAAATAACAGACTCGTGCAAAGTATGCTGTTGCCTTGCGTTAAGCTCTGTGGAAAAAATATTAATAATATGATTACTTGTGAAAGCTCTTCAGTCCTCCGAAGCAACTTAGTTTAAAAGCGTTATAAGGATGAAATGAGGAATGATGTCTGTCGTTGTTTTCGTCTTGTTTGCTGTCCTGAAAAATCAAAAATAGAGCGTTTTTTCCTTCTTTTTTGTGCACACTTATTCCGGTCTCTGAACCACTTCTTATTGTGCTAAGCACCGGTCTGAACCAGCATATGAGAGCGAGCAAGAAAAAAAAATCCTATTAACTTTTAGTTATACTTAGGCTAATTTTATTACTTTTGGGAGGCTTTCGGGGCAGATTAACGAAAGCTTATTTCTCATCATAACGTAATTAATAAGTGACTTAATTGCTGTTAACGAATTTTTTTGCCGTCATTAGGACTTTCAACGTGTAATTAATGTTCAGTTTCTGGCGTGCTAAAAGGAATGACGTTCATTAAGGGAAGATAGATTTCGAATTTGATTTTGGGAGTTTCTATCAAGTTTTGCTCTCAAACAGGAAGAATTTTTCTCTTTTAAGGACCATTTCCTCCCCACCCACTGATACTTATCAACCAATAAATAAACACTGTTTGTTAAGGGAAGAAATGTCGCATTTTTCCGATCACGTCCAGTTTAAAGAACGAAAAAAATGGTGCCATGTATAATGATATTTCCTGTGGAAGTGTGTTGAAAAAAAATAATAAAAATAAAGCCGTAGAAAAGCTGCGATCTGTATGATTAAAGACTTTCGTGTTCACCGAAGAACATTAAATTTTTCCCTGAGAGGAGGTTTATTGGGGTCTCTGTTGATTATATTTATACTCAACATCACATTTTAATTATAATTTTAATGTAATTCCTGTTTCTGAGTTTGTAACATATAATTTACTGAACTTGCCTCACATTTAGACAAATTGTACTTTTAATTGGTCGGAAATTTTTATTTATCGTAAGAATTGTAAGGAAGGATGAATAAATACTGTATACAAGTATTTGTGTTTCTTTCCTTTCAAGTTTGCGACCAAACTCCTAAAATCAAAGCTAACCGAATTACAAAGCAGAAACTTAGTAATTCGGCTCTCATTGAATTCATTCATTAGCTCAGAATTTTATTAAGTAATTAATTTTTTGTTTCAAGTCTATTATTTTGCTGATTGATGCTTTAAATTTTTACAAAAATATTTCGCTATGAACAACCATTTATTTATTTATTTTTACTTTAGATTTATGAAGGATTCAAGACTAATTAGATAACTCAATTTCTTCCTATTGAGTCGTTCAGAGAATAATTTTGTTTTTCCTACCTGGATCAGTTTTTTCGCTGCTGTAAACCAAGCTTTTTATGAGTGTGGAATCACGCCACTAACAGGAAATATCCAAATGTATTGGACTAGAATTGACAATCTACAATTTAATAAATAATTTCATAATAATTTAATAATAAATAAATTATTCGCTATATGTTTTTCATTTCGTTAAAAACGAAAGTATTTTCCGAACAGGCCAACAGAAGGAAAATATTTATTTAATGAAAAATGAAAACTTTTAATGAAAACTAAATCTCTTTAAATGAAAAAACTAAATAGATTCATTTATATAAATTTCAATCCATTATCTTCTATTCTAATATGCCTGAAATGAGTCAGGTTGTTGTTGCTCAAGAAAGTAATTATTAAGTCCCCTCAATACCGTTACAATGGAATATATTTAATTAAATGTTTAAAATTAATGTTTAAATGCATAATGAGGAATTATTTATGTAATTAAAATCGTTGAATATATGTAATTTTAAAAATCTTCAACAAGTGAAATTCTAATCATCAGTAATCACATTTTTATGCTGCATATCTTTTATTATTAATATCTTAGTAATAAATGATATGCAACTTAAAAAGACAACTACTGGAGTTAATTTAGTGGATTTTTAACTATTGATTATATATTCTAGTTTTTATTATTTATTCATTTATTAAGTATATTTTTTACTCTTATGATCTGTCTTATGATCTCTTAAGGATTTCATTCAATTAAATATTTAAAAAAAAAGTCAAACAGAAAGTGGAAGAAAATATTCGCAAATAAATAAGTTTATTTTATAAATAAATAAATTTATAATATATGATACATTTTATTTATTTAGAATCAAATATATCTGTGAATGAAAACTAATTGACGAAGTTGTTGTATGCAATTCATTAATTTGCATTTAACATCCAGTCATTTTTGAAACTCACAAGGTATATTGTTTATTGCATTAGCTTATATTTTCTAATATTTGCTTGGTTTTTAATCCATTTAGGTTCAAAATTTTATTTCTCTCAGTATCATTGTTTTTGTTTCATAAACATATTTAGCAAATTTATTATATTTCAGAATTTATGAGATAAATTTATGCCAAAATAAAATAGTTATGGAATTAGTAATGTTTTTATTGTGTGATATGAAACAATTTAATGTTATACAACACTCCAAGATAATATTAATTTATTTAATCAGATTATCAAAAATTATGAATAAATCTTTAAATATCTGATCAACCTTTACTTTAATGATTATAATAATTTTTTGAAGTAGAATTCGGTAATAGTTTAGCGAGAGTTATAGAGGAATATTTGGAATGACCAAAGGCTGGTTGAAGGGTTCATTGTTTAATCAAATCATGAAGCGTCATCTATGAATCATACGTAAGCATCTTTCTTTCAAACTGATTTTTTAAAATGTTTGTATGAAATGCATTTGAATTCCTTATCAATGAAAGGCAAATCTTGTACAAACTTTGTTTCCTCGAGATAAAGGAAGCAATTCTCGGAAACTTCCAGAACTCTCCTTCGCAATGTTTCTGGTGAAAGTGTCTCAAGGAGAGTTCAATAGTAGTTATTGAATGAGATCATCCCAACTTCTTGCGCAAGAAGCCGAATGCTGCTGCCTCCCTGGCACCGCTCCTTTTCTGAAGCTGCTTTCAGGGCCTCTCATCATTTTAATACGTATTAATTGCGATTTCTTTTTGATAGGTTGGGACGCAACGTCCTTTGCCGCAGTGAAAAATTGCCAAACCTCCAAGTGTCAGATTTCTGGTGGTCGGGGATCATTATTAATGACCCATCACGCTTAAAGCTTCTAATGAGTCTTGGGGGATAACACATTCCGACCACGTCCAACTAGAATTTCTAGGATTCCTAGTTCTCGGCTTTTTCTACTTGAAAACTCATCTTAAGGAGGGCGCGTTCAATAACACAATTATCCATTTCTTGGCGAGTCACCTTTTCCTTGTTGCTTTCTAAGACTTTCTGCCCTCATTTTTTTTTTGTTTTCAACGTATTACTTTTTAAAGGACTCACAATAAATGGGTGCTGATACACTAAATTGAAACCACCAATTCTTGTGATTCGAGCCAAATTCAGGTACTTCATTTGTTAAGTGAAAGCATCATTAGATAAGATTTTGCCTCTTATCGTTTCATTAACTTCCAATGCAAATGAATAAAACATTCACAAGGACTCTCTTCATACATCCATGGAATCTGATACGCTTTTATCAGCTGACTGATTTTCGAATCTCTCATAGACTCGAACTGAACGAAAGGTACGAATTAGCATTTGGAATTGATTTTTTACATGGCATTTGATTGCATCATTCTTGGTCTTCATCCTCTCAGATAGTTCTTGGATTTATTTGTGTCCAAAAATATTTGTCCGCATTGATTGATTTCCCATTTCCATTCTGTAATCAAATAGAAAGAGGCTATACGATTTAAAGTACTTATTAATAATGCTAGTGATGAATATCGTTTTCCTATTAGAAAGTGATAGTAATGGGAAAGGCTTTTCCTAATTCTTTCCGCCAGAAATGTGAGAAGACGCCAGAGTTGGAGATGGTATCTGATTCCATTCCTGCCTACCAGAAACACTTCCTTAATCCCTACACTGGAAGGCATCTTGACACTTGAGATATCGCTCCTAAATACCAGCGATCTCTCGCTTCTTTGACCATCTTATTCTGACCTGCTTGCCAGACCTACTGAAACTTTCATTCTGAATTTGCTCTTTTCTTTCACACAGATGCCGCGCCTCAATTCTTATTTGTGAAAAAAATTCCAAAGATGTTTTTCTAAGAATGTTTTTGGTGGAATTTCTTTCTATTTATTCGTATGATTTATGAGAGATTTCTGAAAAAAATTAATTCTGGGAAATAAAAGGAATGTTTCTTGATCAATCTGTTTGAATTTCAGAAATAAATGTGAGGCTTTTTCTTTGATTGTTTTATTAATACCTGTTTATATTTTATCTTATAAATTGCACCAATTGTTTTTAAATCATATCTATTTGATTTCATTGCTATTCTTTTTTCGTTTTTTTATTATTAATATTCACCTAAAGTGCTTAATGAAATTCGCGGTTAAAAATCAATTTTAATTAATTGAAGTATATAAATATAATCTTTTTGAAATAAACTGTTTAAAGTCATTTTAACATTTCTATTCATAAAAAGAGTTTCCTAAAAGTATAACATTAAAAAATTTCTTTTTAAAAATTATACTTCTATACAAAATACTAAAAGTTTATTTCTAAACTATATTTAATTTTTAAGGCTGTAAAAAAGTTATATAAAATAATTAAATTTTTTTAACTATTTTTCATGTTAAATAAGAAATATAAAAAGAAAATATTATATAAAAAGCTCTATATTTATTATTTGTGAACTTAATTACTTCAAAGTATTTATCATCTTATGACAATCATTTAATTCCCTTAAAATGTAGAACATGCTAAATTGTATACATACCAAAAATAATGAATTATGGATCTTAATGTAGAGCAGTGTATGCTGTCAGTTCAAAGCATATTGTTTGTAAAATTTAAATCATATTTATTTGGAATAGCGTTTTATTTTTATGAAAAACATTTTTATCAATAGTAAGACAACTTTCAAATTTCCAATATATTTTTGTGGTCATATATACAGCGGAATGTATTTTAATATGCTAGACTTGCAAAGAAAAAAGAAAAAAAAACACCAGTTACTTAAATCATTTCAATACCTCTCAAAGAATCCAATAAATCCCTTACACATTCGTTTTACTTGATGATATGTTTTTCTTAAATATCATAGTTAATTTCGACACAAGGCAGTTCCTCCGAAAACATCGTGACCCATGAAGCGACTGTGTTTCCAATTCGAAATCTTTTATTGAACACAAATAGAATGCAGCCTCATCGATCTCCTGCTGTGAAGAAAGCTGATTTTCTTCTGATCTAAATCTTCTCAGATCTAACATTATGTAAATTCTATCAAAGGAAAAAGAATGGGTAAAACGTAATGATATTAAAATTCTATTACAAGAGAATGATGAGGAAATATTTTTGTTACTTTGAAAAAACTAGTTAAATAAGCTGTGTTTTGTTTGGTGAAGGTGCTTGGTAATGGATTTAAATGGTCCCTTACTTTTGGAAGGAAAAACTTCATTTCGGATAGAGTAGAATGGCTTATCTAAATCTTTCATTGTAATAATCTAATAAAGTTGCATGCACATACTTTCTTAAAAATTTTTGAAATATTACGAGCTTCTTCTGCTAAATACTATCTTGTTTATGTAATTATTCAGAAAGACGCTGCTTTTACTATTTTTTCCAGGCTGTCATTTGAAAACGTGGACCGGAATAGTTAAGGTAAATTCTTTTGTTTTGTAAGTGTAGTGGAGGCGCGTCTTGCAAAAAATGATTAACGCCGGCGAGATTAAAATTTCAGATATGCACGGCGAGAAAGGAATCTTGCTGCGCTTTCTGGTGATGGGTAAATCCATCTTGGAGCGCGGGCAAAAACTCCTTCTCTTGCCGCGCTCATGCCTAATCCGGGACACGGACCTGACATGTTGAGAAATTGTGCCCGAATACCAGAAACCCCTGTGTGTTGTTTTCCTTTCATTTACAAGAATCCCTGAACTCCACCTGCAAATAGATGAATAAAGGGGCGACGCATTACTCCAGTGACAGTCTTCGGGGCGCTTTTTACCTGCGTGCCTTTTTCTGCTGGCTCAACTGACGCAGGAAAAACGCGCGCTCTTGATTAATACCGAAAACAAAACAGGCGCGCTTTTGATAGAGTGCGTCAAGATTCCACTGATGCTCGGCCTAGCCTTTTTCTTTCCACCGGGAGGGGTGGGCAATTTTGCGACACATTTCAACCCTTCATCGAAAATATTTCCGTTTTTAACCGCTATTTATTAAGTTATAGGTGACAAGCTCGATTAAAAGAGTTTGGAGAGAACGTTCGTGATTTATGGAAGAGTGCAGATGATCTAATGACTCTCTTTTCTCACCGTGGCGGAATGAATCACTCCAATCGAAAGCGAGTTCAACAAACATGGCCTTGCAAAAAATGATTACCATTGCTTTGATTTTTTTCTTTTGTCAGGCTACAGTATTTTTATGTATATATATACATATATAGTGCTTGGCCTCTCATTTATTAGATTATATATGAGTTGTATTGGAGTGATAATCTTTATTGTAGAGATGCAGAAAAGATATAAAATGATCCCATTCGAAATTTTGCAGTGAAGATACTTTGAATCAAATGTCCTGAAGTGTTTTTCACTTCTCACTATAAATAATAAAAAAGTGTGAATGAAAAATGAAAAACTAAATCAGTAAAAATTAAAAAAAAATTCTTTAATTTGTTTCATGCTTCAACAACGGTTATAAAATAGTGAGTATGGTATTTATCAGTGTTTAGCCTTTCGGTTCGAATCTAAATCATAAGAAGAAAGGAATATGTATAAGACTGAGAGATAAGTCTATTTTGTAAGAAAATAATTAGCTGCAATTTAATTATATTTGATATTTTAATAACCCAAAATTTGGCTTTACTGCTGCTAGGTTATATCACTGCGAAATAAATGTCTTTGCAAATGATAGAAATTTCATTTGTGAAATAATTTATTTTTTGACATTTGTTTACAAACTATGTCCAAATTAGACCGTGTATAAATTAAAAGTTCGTAACTAGGATCATTTTTTACTTAATCGTAAACCGTTTTTAAGCTATTTTTTAAAACTATTTTATTGATTTTTATAATCCCAGTACATTTTTTTTCATTTACATAATTCAACTTTTTCTAATTTCATTTAAAATGTTTCAAAATAAAAAAAGATTTAACTTTCAAATGCTCGAACAATATTCCACTTTTCTTGCATTCCTATCATCTGATGAGTAAATATTATTAAATGAATTCTGATGAATTGAAAGTGAATTGATTATAGTTCCAAAACAAAACGTTACAGTCAAATACGATCATTAAAGGTATTAGAAATTGTATTTGTAGAAAAAAAAACATTTAAAATAGAATTTTTATTTAAATAGGGGTGTATTTTATGCGGATTCAATTATACCTGTCTTAATTTACTTGAAATCCCGTTGAAAGTGCAAAATTTTTGTAAAATAGTTGAAACTTTATATTTCCAACAAATATAGTTTACTTTTAAGAGTATATACACGTAGCAAGTTGAGCGTTTTCAGCGACTTTTACCTTATGTCATTTGTTTAAAAGCGAATAACTTGCTTCACAATGTCGAAGTTCAATTCAGAAAGAAAATAAGAAGTGAAGAGGCCCAAATGAGAGAGAGAAAAAATAAAATTTCTCCTACCAAAGAAAATAAACCAATGGGAATAAAAGGAGACGCTCCCTTCGGCCGAGAGGCCTACCTCACCGGTGCTGGTGTGTGTCAATGTGCATGTAGCCCTTGAATTAATGTAGTCTCTCTAACCCAATCCTTGAATCTTAACAGTCATCAAACTCGTTTTTGCACCCTTCCAATTTTGGGGCAGGGGAATTTGGGTAATATAGATGAAACCCAATGTCATTTCCTTCCATTGATTTCTGCTCACTTTTCAACTGGATCTCCCAAATACCCCTCTTGATTACTTAATCGATACTCCTATTGCGAAGTACCTTGGGTACCCTTCTCCCTTGCCTTCTCCGTCTTCTTTTTCTCCTCTCTCTTTTTCTTGTCTCATTTGCAGCCCCCCCCCCGACACAAATATCTACCATCCCTAACCTCTTCTCTACCACAATGTTTTTCCTTAGACTTCAAACTCTTCCTGGGCCTTGTTGTACATGCTTGTGGATTGCTTTTTTCCGAGGTGATTTATTTCTGTCATGATTCAATAAAAAGTCGAGGCAACTCTTTCGGCTTTGTATTAGCCTCATATTTTATAGAATACAATCGAAATTGGACGTAATTTTAAAAGAGTAACCCTTTTGTAGGAATTAATTCTTAGTCTTAATACTAGAAATCTGTGGTGCAATGGATGGGAAAGTTTCATAGAAAAATCATTTTCCAGAACAAAATCTGTTACTTTTCATTAGTTCATTGGATACATTCTAACAATAAAATCGAACACCTTTTTCGGATTTAGAATATGAATACTACACCTGGGATTTTTGTGAGTTCATTCAGGAAATCCAAGCAATAAAAAAGTTTTTAAGTTTATCAGTTTTTTTATGCTTCGAGATGAGGTTTAGGATAGAAAATTTATTTGTATTTCAATGAATCTATCCAACGATACTTACTTGAAATAATGAGGTTAATGATATCATCTGTATTTCAATAAACTAATGCGACAATACGTTGATATGATTATACGACTGCTATGCTAAGTTAAATTAATTTAGTTTATGATATAAAATTCCTCAGTATTTTATCGAATGTGTGTGTGTGAACTGACGTTCTTCTTTTCATAAATATACCTCAACACTTTCTTTGGAAATTATGAATTAATTCTAGATTTGTGAAGTGTATGCATGACTTTGATAGAACTTCATAATTTCTCTTTACACACTACCAGAAATAGCTCTAACATTTTCATGTACTTATGATAAATCTAACTAATCAAAATATTTCAAATGAAAATATTTTATTGAAAAAATCCCCAGTAGATGTGGAAATCATTCGATTCAAGGAATAAAATCAAACTTACATAATCTGCATGGGGAAACTAATTGCAATTATTATTACAGTGTTTGTAAAAAGTATGCTACAGAAGAAATCTATCTTTCAATTGAAATTAAAATGTTTAGTGGAAAGAGGAACTTCTTTCTGTAATTCCACTACTCATAATGATTTTCGGTTGCAGAATTTTTTTCTCGCGTACTTATCTTACATCTCCACGTTTCTTGTTTTTTTTTTTTTTCTTTAAAATAATATACGACACAAAACTTGTTTAAATTCTTATTCTCATCTTTTTAATCAAACAAGTTGCCCTAAGGAAGAATTTGAATGACCTATCGTATGCGAACTTAATGACCCACTAACGAAAGTTTCTAATTAAAATATGTTTAATGAAAATCACTTTCTCTTCGCCATCAAATACAATTCTTATGGGAAAAAAGTTTCTATGTCTATTTCAATGTTTTAATTTTGCGAGCACTAATCACTTTTTTTCACCTTTTATTGTAAAACGCTTCAAATTGCAAAGGAAAAAAAAAATTGAAATCTGAATTTTTCGCCACTTTAAGGGGAACTGCGGAAACATCTATCCACACCCAACTGTCTCAATTGGTGTTTGAGAGTTAATTTTTTTAAAGGGAAGTATTAGAATGTAACTGCGCATATGTCTGTATGCAAGTGGGCATATGTTTTGTTATCATTTGACTCAAGTATTCTGTGATGGCCTTAAACTTCGACAGTTAAATCATGCATATATTTCCATTGACAAAAATATCTAAAATAAGGTGACGCATGCAAGTCTTTGAAGTTAATTACTGTATTTCTATAAAAATTACGAAAATTAAAAGTTCAAATAGTCGCCATGTTCTGCAATTTGCATTTAGTAATTTAGTAAAATGATTTCCATACACATGACAATGTACAGAAGAAAAAATCCACTGATGCACGGCCCAAATTAACTGATTTTGATCTTTTTTTAAATTAAGAGCATGCATTTCTCTAAATGGGCATTATATATAAAATAATTTTGCATTCTATATATAAAAAAATTCTTCTTAATATTTGAACCAGATACATTTTATTTTGAAAAACTAAATTGATAGCTGTCGATAACACATAAAATATTGATAGCTTATAGTAAAACTAGAATAAAAGAAATCCATTATTAATTTCATTTTTAATATGAGCTCTTACAATTTGTCTGACATATACGAGAAGAAATATAATAACTCAGAAACTTCAATGCTTCATAATTTTATTAATTTTCCCTTTTTCGGTGAATTTTTTCCTTTACATGAAGAATCTTTTATTGTGATTTAATTATTGTAAATTAAATCCCCTGGGATAATCAAAGTTTTATCCCAAGGACTGGATAAAATTTTACATTTACTCATTTTTATTCGAATGCATTGACTTCAATGATTTTCAGGCTAACGCGCAGCACATGATTTTAAATTCTTTAACGAGTACATATCTGTGACTAACAATCACAAAAATACCCTTTAGACAGCGATAACGCTAGACAGAATCTATAATGTATAAGAATTTTGAAATATAATAAAAACATCTTAAGTAATAAATTTGATGTTTCATATTTCAAACATCTTTTATTTATAAATTATTGATTTCTTTCAAGAAAAAAATCACACAAGTCTTGTATGGTGTAGAGTGTAAAACTAATTCTGTTCTTTTAAGGGAATAATAATCTCACACCTGCCATAAAAATCCAATGCTATAAATTTAAATGGAAATTAATGAATGTAGATTAAGTAGGAAATCTGCACGCCTTAATGTTTTTCAGGCGAACAATTAAAATTTGGTAATTCAGATTTTCATTATTTTGGGTCATAAAATTTATAAATGTAACAAATAAATATTTCAAAGATGTGCAAAATTTTGAATCGCTTAGCGATCGCACTAGAAATTCTAAGTTCTTGTAAAACTTTTTGAACACCTTTCTGCCGATTCTTCCTGAACAGTTGGACTTAGTCAAGTATCGAAAAAAAAAAAACGCTGAAAATTTCTAAGTACGCTACAAGATAACAGATTGTAACGGTCCTTCATTTCCCAACTTACTGTAATAGGCATTTTTATCATTAAACTATGGCTCGCGAAGATATCACGATTATGGATGCCAAGAAATCTTGTTAATTAATATATACTTTAAGAACTACTATAGTAGTGTTTTCCTGTTTCAATAATTTGGATAATTTAGGTCCATTCTAATGACCTTGAAACTTGTTATCTAAAATTGCAATTATTTTTAATTAATCAAGTATTGAGCAAAAAAATCCAAAACATAGTGTTCTTGATCGAAAAATGTATTGCAACATATATTGAGCTGATAAAAGCAATCGGAGAATGACATCTTTAGAAAACGTGCCTTGGTGATCAATTCAAACGTGAGAAAATGTCAAATGTGAGAGGAGGAAAAAGATAGCTGCATTAGTAAAAGAGAGAGAGAGAGATGGTGTCAAAAGAGAGCTATGTAATGAAACAAAAAAGTTGACTTCATTCGGAAAACATTGTGATTAGTGACATTTAAATAGAGGTAATATTGATGGATAGAATTTCAATTATCACGATCTTTTAAAAGAAACAAAGGTCATTGTTCGAGAGACACCATGGTCGTAATCTGTGATAATCTTGGGTATATTTCGTTTGAATTATCTAATATGAAAGTAAATTTGAAAAAAAGGAGAAGGAAAAAATCGTCAAATCACACTGAAGTGATATTTGATATTATTATTGGTCCTAATCTCTGAGATTATTGGTGGTCCCAATTGGCTTATCTAGCATCATAATGCGTCAATGCATACTTTAAGATGCACTAAACAATGGCTTATACTGAAAGTATATTAAGCATTTAATTAACTGGATGGCATATATTAGGGGCATTTTAATTGTTTTTGTTTACAAAAATATATCCCTGTAATATTTTGTTTGATCAATACAACTGAATAACTTAATCTTCTTTCTTTTCAAAAATTATTTTTGTTAAAAACGCGTTTAGTAAAAGATGAAAATTGTATTAATAAATATAATTATTTTATATATTTAGCTGAAATTTTTTCTGTTATTTTTAATCCTTTGAAGCCTCTATATAAAAATAATCTCTGGTTTGAATCAAGATTATATTAAAAATATTTCTAAATTATTTAAAGTAGATCGTAACGCGAAAAAATAACCAAATAATATGTCTATAGATATTTTCTATTTGTTAATAAATTGTATAGTAAGAGAGATTGTATGAATAACAAGAATATAATACAGCGTAGTTTAAAATTAACTCAGTTTGAAGAAATAATATCGAGAATTGATTCCACTCTAGTATGGTATTCTAGCAATTTATTCTATTTGTTGTTCCCTCAAAAGTTAACAAAAGCAACTGAAAGAAACTTCACAGCTAACATTTATTGACAATTAATTGCACGCGTGGAATATTCCTCAGTTGAAAATTTCCAAGGCAAAGAGCTTGAATTTATTTGCAGAAGGGTGATCTCTCCATTCACTTGATTGGACGAAAGGAATTTCTTGTTTAGTTAGATGTAATGAAAAGGCGCATTTCAGGGAAGTATCAAATATTAGTGATCGCAGATTTTGACGTATCTATTTTGGATTTAAACGTTTTCACAGTAAATTCTATTAAAAGGATATCGCATACTAATGTTAAGGTTTGCGGTTCTAAAAATATACAATTTAAAATTATACTTAAAATTTGAAAAGATATTAAAAATTTTGACATTTTATTATTTGACTGTTTCCTAATTTTATTTAATTAAAATTGAAATTTAATTTGTGATTTGTTAAAAAAATCATGTAAATAATTATTAATTTATTAATAAATTTTACTTATAACAATAAATTCAGTTTTATTTATATGAATAACTTCAATCACTATTAGTTTTATGTGTGAGCCAATTAAATTGCTTTTAGTACAGAAAATACATTAACTGGAATTATCAAAGAGAATGCTTGTCATGTCATTTAAATGGTGCTCTTTAAGAGATAATTAAGTAAAATTCACATTTAAATTAATAATTGTGTTTCAATTGCGCCTAAAATTTAAAATAAATCTGACATGTTTTATAGATCTTAAAAGTTTTACTACAGTGCGTGAAAAAATATTTTTAAATTAAGGATGTGTGCCTAGAGTTAAAATACAGTTATAACTAATTCATGCAAATTATCATTGATTTGGTCAAAAACTGCATTCGCTTTAACAGTAACTATTTTGGGAAACTTCTTTATTTATCACAATTAATTTTCATATACGTTTTAAGTAAATTTACATGTGCATATTATTTATTTCCAACAAATTAGCAGGATTCATTTTTTAAGACGTAGTTTTTCCACTCTTTCTGAGAATTTCATGTTTTTTTCCCTTGCTTGTATGAATAAATTAAAATTTCGCTCTACTGACGACTTTTACAAGTAGGTGGGCATTGTAAAAAATGTCTCATTAATTGCTTTTACGTTTAATTATTGATTCAGTATTTGAAAAAAAAAGTATGACATGAGTATGAAGGACATCCTAACGCTGTTGCATCCTTTTCTGGGAATTAGCCTCCTCCTGTCAAGGAACCTTGTATTGGATATCACGAAAAAAATACTTATTTTAACAATGCATATTTAATTTAGAAAGAATAAAAGCTAATATTTTACACATTTTCCCCTTTCTTTTACTTTATATAGGATTACAACTAAAGATTTGCCATTCAATATTAATTATTATTGCAGTTTTATTTATATCGGATATTGAACTTATGCAAATTATTCTCAAAATTGTAATTGAATTAATTCAGTAATGTAGTAAATTCATAAATTAATTAATTAAAAATTAAAAAAATAATTAATTAAAAAATGTCAATTTATGTGACAAGAGTTAATTTTACCTATTACCTTTTTATCAAACCTTTCTACCTATCCTATACTGTGTGTAACTAAAACACCATTAACGTGGGTTTTGCAACTCTTTCCATAAAACATTCTCTTCTGCTTCATCCGCGCGTGTTCTAGAAAACTTTTTGTTATAAATTCCTTTTTGATCCCTCTTCCTGAAAGAGCACCTTAAGCGGCCGCACGCCGATCGGCTGTTATTTCTGATATCAGAGAATCGATTTCTATCAATTTTATTACATTATCGAAACTCCATTAATCAGCAATAAAATCACTCGTAAATTGGGAATATTGACACGACTGTTTCCTTGAATAAAATTGAATAAGAAGTGGAAGCCGGGATAAAACTTCTTATCTAAATATGTGCTTTCTCTAATCTTTCCACCTAACACAATTGTGCCACTGAGCTAATCGATGATTCATAATTTGATCTGCAAGCCAATGAATTGATTATCAATAAAGTAGTGGCCTACATTGTTCTTGCAGCTTTACTGATAAAAAATCGATTGATTTCATGTGCTTCTGCTTGAGCTGCGAATTCTTGGTTGTATTGATAGCTTGTAATCCGCTATAAACAGTCCGAAACTGTGGTCATTTATTAAAATAGTTCAATTAAATGCGTATTCGTAAAAATTGCTATTCTTCAATAGCCAAACAGAAGAAACTTTTGAAAAATCATAATGCATACATACTTTTAAAAAATGTGCTGCGGATCACGCTTCTCTCATGAGAACGGAAAAAAAAAATTTGGAACTAAGCTATACTGTTGAACTGACTCTTCAAAAATTAACTTCTAACAAATATCTCTCCTCTAAAAATAGTAAAAATCTTATTCCAGCAACAAAATTAGTTTAAAGTAAAAAAATGTAATAATAATAATAATAGATATTTTTATATATTATATTCATTACTTTTCTCAGGATTTTACTGCATTATGTTCCTTAAATATCATATACTTTTCTCCAAACTTGATGTTACTTACGCGCATTTGGAAAATAAAATAAAAGTTCTTCACATCCAAAAAAATATAAACATTATTTATTATATAAAAGTTACTGAAATCAGTGCATGTGCAATTTTTGCTCCGTTTCATTTAAATATTTTCAATGTTGATTTCATGAGATATCCTACATATTGTTATTTTTCAAACGCTAATTAATGTGTCTATACATATGTGGCTACAGAATTTTTTTTTACTTCTGTGTGAGAGAGATTTTTTCTTTTTAATCGGTTTCCTCCATTAAAAATATATAAGTTTATCTTATATATATTTTAATGGAGGAAACCGATTTATCTATGTCAGGCCTTGTAGCTCTTACATAAGTTCAAAAATCAGTGAAAAAAATTATTTTTTAAGTTTTTGCTTTAAAAACGACATTTTATCTTAAACAAAATGATGAAATCGGAAGTATGTAAAGCCTTCATATACAAATTCCAAAGTTCTATCTCAATTCGCGAAGTATGCATTCAGTAAAAGCTTTCAATATAAGGATTTGAAAGATATAGTTGTAAAATTTGAGAAAACAAAGATTTTTACTATTCCTCCAACTGTTATGCACATTTATTATTATTATTCATAATAGTGTGAAGGGTTATTATTGTGTATGAAAAATTCATGATTTGTGTTTATATATATATATATATATATATATATATATATATATAAACTACATAATCAGATAGAAACTCAGAGTTATGATCTGTTAAATAAATGTTTAACAGATCATAAAAGTAAAAATAAAAAAATACAGTAAAAATAAATGTTTAATAATAAGTAATACTTATTATTAAGTAATAAGGTTGACGATACCTTACACATTGTGTTCTGAACACTTGAACTGGTGCATCAAGCTATGGTGTTGACTTCTCCAAACTTCGAAACAATACTCACGAAAAAATAGTCTAATATATATGCATATATGTTTGGTAGCCTGGAAAAGTGGAATTTAATTGGCATTTTTTTATCTTCACAAAAGTATTATGATTAAAAATACTTTACAAAAAAATTTGATTCATAGATAGAATATTAATTATTTACACATGTTTTTTACCATATAATTTACTTTAATAATAGCTCGTGCTCTTATGTATCACTATTTTTTTTTCTTTGAAATCGTTTTTTATGAAAGCATAGTGTAATTAACAATGATTTAAAAATAGAAATTATATATTGCATATTTTCCTCAAATAAATTCTATTTTTAGCACTTTTATGACTGTATTTGCATCTTAAATTTAAAAATAATCTAACAATTATTCCCAAGTCTTTTAAAGAATGAGAAAATTTTGGTACAAATTTTCCAGCATAAATTTTCTAGGAGAAAAAACATCCATTCAAGGTTTAAATAAATGATGAAAGTATATGTTCATATATTGAATTTCACTGAAGTTAGAATTTTTTAGTATAGCAATACTTTTTAATTAAAAAAAGTAATTTGAAATTCAATTTCAATTTGCTGTGACTGACTTCTGAATTACTAAATTTTAGTTTGCTTTATTTTTTTATATAACTCGAAAAATTTTGTTTCGATTCCAAACTTATTTTTCTGTGAATTAGCTCTAGAAATTGATAATGCTTTATATCGTTAAATGAGTGCATGGGAGTTTTCATAGCTTTTTTTAAAAAAAAAATATTTTTATTGACATGTAAGTAGGACATGTTATCTGTAAACGATTTATCCAAAATGCTTATCATTCACTGCAAATAGTTTCGAATAAATAACTGAATAAAATTTCATAATATTCCGCTGCATCCAATCGCAGGCATTCATACTCTGAATGTTTACTTTTTGAAATTGATACTGATTACTTTTACAATGTCAACTTAAATATTTTTCCTTTGATATTTTCTCTCTTGATATTTTTCTTTCTATAAATCTAAAAGTGATTTTATATCATTTGCGTAAGAAGATTACATGAATACTTTTCTGTTTCTAGGATTCTTATTGCCTTAAGTTAGAACGAAGCCTAATTTCCATTTCTTTCAAAAAGTAACTGCCATTTTCACTTATGGTTCGACCGCGTGCAGGGAATCCAGGTAAGTTGTTTATTGATATTAAAATTAATTATCTATTGATATATATATATATTAAATGCAGAATTTAAAATCATAAAAATAACATTAAATTGTGCTAGTGAAGAAGCTCAATTTAAAAACTATTGTCGCAGAGTTAATTAAAACAAATATTGTTTTAAAAAACAAAAACAAGTATAGTAAATTAAAACAAGTATTTTAACAGTAGGGAGTGAAAGAGATTAGTTATAACAAAGTATTAACGTCTTTGGGTTTGCCTATGTTTAATATAACTGATGCTGTTTTGCCACTGTTTAATATATGAAATATTTTTTCTAATAAGAAACATTCAGCTTCAGGATAAGATGAATGTGTTCTTATAAGGGGGACCCTTATTGTTAAGTAATGATTTATTATATATAAAGATAAACAGAAATGTAAAACATTTCTTAAAATAATTGAAAATTTGAAAAAAAATGATAAAAATTTTACCTTATGATGGTTTAAATGGTTTTTTTTTTTTTTTTTTTTTTTTTTTTTACCTCCCCGCCACTATTTTGGCACCCGAGAGCTCTTTTGACCTGCAGTTTAACATGGATTCGCAATCACAACAAAGATTCTCGTCCGAGGTCAGAATCAAACCCGCGAACAGGGGCCAGAGCGCTACCCTTCAGGAGCCAACTCGTTACTTGAATGAAAGATAAGACATTAACATAAATAAAAAAATTAAAAAAGAGAAAACACCCTTTAGAGTGCAGGCTGGTGAAAGATCATTTTGATCGCAGTCACTTCTGGTGAATTAGATGCTGTAGGCTTGGACCTGTCTTGGGAGGAAAAAAAAACAGTATTAAAAAATTGTTTAAAAAGAAATTTAAAGAGGAAATTTAAATGAATCCTGTGTGTAGAAGTCCAATATAAGAAGAACAAAGCTTACCAGACCGTAAATTGCTCTCATATAAATTAAAAGTTTTTAAAGCACGGAAAAAAACAACATGAAATTAGGTAAATTTCTTAAAATTTTGTAATGAGAGGAGTTTTTTTTATAAAAATTTCAATGCTAAAACCAAACTAAAGAAGAAGTTAGGAAAAACTGTGAGTGAATCACTTCATTGACATCATGGTGGAGTTTTTTATTTTCCTGATTTTTTAAATGTCTTTCTGAAGCTTGCCTCTATACCGGCCTTCCATTCTGGTCTGAAAATCGGGTTTATATTTTAATGTACTCATATTTCAAGGGCTTGAACAATTTATGCCTGTTTGAGTAACGTCTTGCTTGATTTGGTTGACTAAAACGGTGAGGAGACAATTGTAGAATGAGGAATAATCTAAAGGCTGAAAGGAAATATTTTTTGAAAAAATGAAACTATAATCAGTATTTTAAGTGAGAAAATTAATAAAATTGTTGATAATATATTGCTAGAGTAGGATTTCATGTGTCATACATAAATACAAGGATATATTAATTTGCAGTGTTTCTAAACATTTTTTGTACGAATAAATAATTGAATTCTACACACTTTCTTAAACAGTATCTTAACTAATCAGCTTCATGTTAATCATTTTTCTACTGTTAATTTTGTAAAAGTAACTAGAATAACAGTTTACCCAACCAAAACATTTTTGTGTTTTGTATACTTAAATGAATGGCCATGAATTTTCACATAAAACGATTTTCTTTATTGATTAACATACAGTTAGATAAAAATAGCACCATTATTTTGGAAGTCAACAAAGTATTAGTAATTACTATTTACCCAATTAATATTTAGTGTATTTTTTAAAATTTATAAAACATGGTTTCTTATCTGCTTAGCAATATATATGTTACTCATTTTGGGTTCATTACTATGTTAGAAATTCTAGCTTTTCCGCGAAATATAATTTTACACTTTTCGTAAATCATACTTCCAAAGAAAAAATTAAAAATCTTTTATCTATTTTTTTATATATACTTTCTCCTCCAAAGTGGGTGATGGGCGAGAAGAACTCTTAAGAAAATCCCTCTAATTTAGCCGAGAATTTGTAATTTCAGACAGTGAGTGTTGTCTCTGTCCTTAAAACTGTGAAATAATAAAAGCTTTTCAAGTCCTTTGGCAACAAACCGTCCCCGCGAAAATAAATCACTCCTGCGCTCATTTTTATCACCTGAATGACATAATAAAGGCCGAAAATTCATTTCTCCCCCGCTCATCTCAATTGTTCGACAAGGTATCCACTAGATCAGGATTTAAGATTGAACTTGCCTTCCGTATCCAGAAATTGAAATGTTAAATGGTGTGATGTCGTTATTTTAACTTGCCTTTTTTTACTCTGTATGCTATTCAATTTCTATTATACTTTCAGATAACTTCACACGTGAAACGATGCTTTTATTGCAAAATAATTTTTGATTCTAAAAATTAAAAATTTTATATCTAATTTTAATATTAAATTAAAAGCAAATTTTAATACAAAATTAAATTTCTTATATTTAAAATATTAAAAGTTAACTTTGAATAACTTTTTTTTCAGAGCATAGCAAAATATTTTTTTATAGCTCCTGACAAAAATATTTAATTTGTCGAGTAGTAAATAAACGAACATTTAAAATATGAAATAACTATATCATAGATAGCTTGATTTTAATAAAAAGGGAATCAAATAAACTTTAAAATTATAGTACATTTTTTGACATTTATTTATATAGTTTCGTAACTTAACGTAAATTTTTATTTTTATTTTTCTCGTAGTTATAAAATTATAAAAGTAGATTTTTTATGAAGAATATATAGCTGTGTTCTCACCTGAAATTCAATAAATAAAATAAAATAAAAACGAATGACTTACTGTTTGTGTAAAAGTAAATAAATAAAAAAAGTGATATTAAGGACTCTTAGAAATCTTGCATCCTTAAAAAGTTTACAATTGAAATTCTGGTGATTTGTCTCGTGTTCACTCACTTGAATCTAAACTCAAATAATCTTTGTGCAAAACTGTGAAACTATCAGTTTTACTGACAAGTCATATACATGTTTAAGGCAACTGATAGGTGATAATTACATACATATTAAATGTACGTATAATTGACTATTAGCTGTGGGAGACAAATATTAAAAATATTTTGATGTCTAGACCATTCAAGTTGCTTCTGGTTAAATAATATTCGATAATGAGAAACATAATTATTCTTATATAATACTCTTATTATCTAATATAATATAAATTGGTTAAGAAACATCCAAACTTAAATTAGGAAAAAACAATAAAATCTCATTTTAAATGAATAATTTAAAAAATTAACGAATTTTGTTAAATTATTGTTCAAGTTAGAATTCCTCAAACTTTTATTAAGGTCTAAAAAATATTTTTTTGGGAAATTATGTATGCATTTTACATATATTTGAATCAATCATGAAAATTTTGATAAGCTTTTGAAAATAATTTTAAATTGTCTTCATATGTCACGAAGAACTTTATAATTTTTGGAGTTTCTAACTGATGGTTTCTTAATTTCACAAAACAAGGGTAAAAATGAAAATAATATTTTTTATAAATGTAATCATCTGCTTCAATGCACTTCTCTGATTGATTTAGCTGGAAATTATTGAAATATGCATTTCAGTCGAACAAAACATTTTAATTAATTTATTTTTAGCTGTGTCAAAATCTTACTATACTACATAAATCGTATTAAAAATAATACATTAAGAAAGTTAAATTGAATCTCATTTTTTCCCATTTTACTATAGAAACTTCTTAATAAATATTATACTTTTATACATGTCTGCGTTTTATTAAAGTATTAACCGAATATTTTTATTTCTTAGGGTGTAGGCCTTGGTCTCGTTCCATGACATTTGTTAGATTAACAAATATTTTTAGCTCATTTACAGGGTTATTGATTAAAAATAAATTTGCAAATGTTTTCAAGTTTCGAGCTTACAAGGCGGTACTGCAAAAAAGTACTTACAAATTTTTAAAATTTTATTTCATGGACTATACAACAAATTCTCTGTAATTTAATTATAAGAAGTATAAAAGGGTTTATAAATATGAATATTATAAAAATTAAAGAAATGGTTACAACATTTTGTATCTTTATACCATTGCACAAATGCTTGATCGTTATTTTTTTTCCTTCATTCTGCGTTGTTTTATTCTTAACTGTTCCAAAAGGACTAACTTAATAAACTAAGAATAAAATTTTTTTATAAAAGCTACTTTAATATAGCATTGCATGATAAACTAATTTTGTCAAATTTAAGCTGTCATTATACAATAAATTTTAAGAGCTGCCATAAAGTAAAATAATATTATTGGTGTGTGTTTTTATTTACTATTTTAGTTGAGTTTCTAAGGCGTCTAAATAATTCACAGTGGTATAAAAAAAAGCTATGTATCTAGATTATTTTTGTAACAAACAACGCGACTTTTAAAGGGCTAGATTAACATATGGACTATTGAAAATATTTCTATGACAACTAAAAAATTAGGGTTGCAAATCGTAATATTTGTATATTTTTAAGACAGTAATAATTTCTCAAAACAATTAAAGTATTTAATGAAAAACTTCACAAATGTGCTCCAATAAATAACTACCTCTGACCAAGTATAATTTTAAATAAAGCCTAATTATTTAAAATGACCTATAAAGGTAAGTTTAAATAAAACCTACCTTTATAGATAATTTTAAATAATTGAAAGTTATTTACTGTTTTAATTTAAGATGTGTTGGAATATATATGAGAGAAATTTCACTAAAGTATAGTTCTCAAAAAGAAATAACGAAGATAAATATAATTCTTATTTTGTAACTACAATTCTGTAAATGTTACTAATGTAAAATATTATTTCTCACATTTTCTCTGTTTAACATTACTGTTGAATGTATCGCATTACAAACATTGTGTTGTTAAGGTGAAAAGAATTTATATTCTGTATCTTGTTAGTGAAAAAAAAATGTTTCAAAAAATAACTTTTTATGATCAATTAAATTATCACCTTCATTAAGTTGTAAGAATTTTACTTCTGTGATAAAAGGGATTTTGTCGTTTTCTAGAGGGTGATAGTTTGAAGTGTCAGTAATAACTTCTTTCGTTCTACAATGTAAAATTCAAGTATGTGGGACTAGTATTTTTAATTCTGGAAATGTATCCACACAGAAGGGGGAACGCGGTGAGCGCGGTCCACCCTCCCAGCAGAGGTCATTGCCTCGATGGGGGAGAGGGGTTGCGGCTGCTATTTCCAGCTTTCGTTTCTTTTCTGAGAAAGGGTCGGGTGCTGCTCTTCCGATGGATTTTTTTGGCTCTTTTCTCTTGCGTTCTCGGGGATCTAAAAAACATTGGTATAAAAAGAGCTCCGTGAAAAGGGGTCTAAAAAAAGTTCGGATAAACGGGGGGAAAAATTAAATGCTCTAAATAATAATAATGTGTGTTCTAACACATCACACACAGCCATGTCCTTCCTATTCTCTTTCTTTCTTTTTTTTTTTACATTCGTTTCCTCAATGCAAGTGATGTTCTTTTAGTTACCAAAGTATATTCACTAAATTTTAGGTTTGCATATTGTTTTTACCACACTTTTCATTTAGATCTTTTTTTTTTTACTTTTCTTTTATTAGAGTTTTAAAAAAGCGTAGTTAATTCAACAGGATATATTCGGTTCATCTATGTTAATTTCATGACTCCCTCACCACACCATTAAATTTAAAAAAATGGAATTATTGGATTAAATTAATTATTCAAATCTCACTATTGAATTAAAAAAATAAAATATATTATTTAATTGAATCAAAACAATGAGCTAAAAAGCATTGAATGCAAATCTGGAAGTTCTACGTTAACTGTTATAACATTCAGTTAAACAGTGCCAGAATTGTGTATCAACAAGAAAATTACTCCATTTCTTCAAACCAGACCATAGAATTAAAAATGGGACATATTACATGAAAGTATGGAAACTGTTGTATGTGAAACCACACTATTGGATTTAAAAATAGAAGCATTGAATGGAAGTATGTAAACTCAAATCTTGTGTAAGTATGTGGACTCAAATCTTTGATTTAAAAAAATGGAAATACACAAATGAATATATGATATTATTAAAAAAATATAATTATACCCAATGAGGAATTTTATATTTTATGTATCTTATATGAGAGAGTCTTATTGGCACTCTTATTGTAAAATAATTTTTTGCATTTTTTTCCTAGTGTTTCCTTCTGTAGTTCAAAAATCTTTTGCCCAATATAGATAAAAAAATATATTTAAAAAATATGAAAACGAAATTTTTCAAGAAACTATTGTTTATGTTGTTATTTATCACTTCAAATTATTATTACTTCATCGTCAACTTCAGAATAAAAGTAGCCAAGACTTGAATTGACATTTATTACCTCTTATGATATTAATTACAAAAATATTGTTTCTCACTTTTTCATGATATGTTCATTTTATTAACGAGTCCTCAGTTTGAGATGGTGGACCGAATATATTTTTACTTATTTAAATTCAAATCCCCTCTTACACATAACATTCGATTAGTTTTCAATACTTCTTATACAACATAAAAATATAAATAGCATGTGTTGACGTCATCATAACCTGTATCAATTTCATCTATTGTAATTTATAGATGAATCATATTAGACAAATAATTCACTATTTGATTAGCCTGATACCGAACTTTATTTAATGGGTTGGCAACTAAGTAATTGCGGATTTTTTTTAGAAAATCAAAGACAATTTTTCCATGGAACTAAATAACTTTATTCTGTAATGTATTGCCCATTTTGATCAATGACCTTTTGCCATCTTTCAGGCAGCATCATAATCCCACGTTCATAAAACTTCCGGTTTTTATTAGAAAAAAAATGAATCAGGTACGATTTGACATCATTATTATTGAAATTTTTACCATTCAAGGAGTTTTGTAAAGATCGAAACAAAAAGTAATCAGATGGTGCAAGGTCAGGCCTATATGGTGGGTGTGGAAAAACATCCCAACTAAGCTCCAATAACTTTTGCCGAGTGACCAAAGATGTGTGTATCCTTGGATTGTTATGATGGAATACAACACCTTTTTGATTTGTCAATTCGGGCCACTTTTCTTCAACTGCATTGCTTAATCTCGTTAGTTGTTCAATATAGACATCAGAATTGATCGTTCGGTTGAGTGGTAAGAGTTCAAAATAGACAATTCCTTTGTAATCCCACCAAACTGATAACAAAACCTTCTTTTGATGAATATCAGCTTTTGATGTTGTTTGAGTTGGTTCACCTGGCCTGCTCCACGATCTTTTCCGCTTCATATTGTTCTAAACAACCCATTTTTCATCGCCAATTATCAGTCGTTTTAAAAATGGATAATTTTTATTACGTTTCTTTAGCAAATCGCAGCTGTTAATGCTTTGCGTTAAATGCGTTTCTTTCAGTTCGTGAGGAACCCATGTATCGAGTTTTTGAACATAGCCAAAGTGTTTTAAGTGATTTTCAATACATGTATGTCATACATGAATCTTCTCTGCAATCTCACGTGTTGTACTGTGACGATCCGAATCGATTATTGCTTTGAATAAGTCGTCATCAACTTCAACTGGACAACCAGAGCGTTTTTCATCTTTGAGTGAAAAATCACCAGAACGAAATTTGGCAAACCAATTTTGACACTGCCGTTCTTTTAAGGCTTCGTCACCATAAACAGCACATAACTTTTTATGAGCTTACGATGCGTTTTCGCCTTTGCGGAAATAAAAAAGCAAAATATGTCGAAAATGTTCCTTTTGATTTTCCATTTTTCAACGAACGTCAAACGAAAACTACGCAACCGATCAAAAAACTTTTTTTACTAATTGACAGCTGAATTGCCAACTATCAAATAAAAAAATGTGTTTTACATTTGTACTACGTCTGCAAACCTAAAAATTCAACTGAAGCCATCTATGAGTGAAATCCGCAATTACTTAGTTGCCAACCCAATAGAATTCTAAGAATAATTTTTCAAATCCCATTTTTTGAAACACGGTAATAATAATTAAATTATTATCACACTTTTAATAATATTGTATTATATTTTTTAATAGTATTATTGCTTTATTTATTTTACGTTGACTTTTGAAAGTTCGTTTTTTAGCTACTTGCTATTTTCATTTATTATAATTAATATTTTGTGGTTTCTACCATCCTATGTGTTTCGGCTTTAAAATATTTTATATTTTGAAGCTATCTTAGATGGGCATGACATGCTTGTTTCAATAGTTTCTTTATTCAAAATGAAATTGGTTTGCATAATTCCTGTTTTATTTTTTTCCTTAAACTTTTCAGCCCTTTTTTTTTTAAATGAAAAACTTTTTTTTTCTGTGTGTTTCAAACTAAACTAATGAAATCTCAGTTTCTAAGATAAGTTCTAAGACATGTTCTTGAAAGAGATGTAATGGAAGAAAATAAAATTGATTCATTAAAGTATACTTGAATGATTTTCGATATTATTAAATTTTTTCAACAATAGAAATCTATAAATATAGCTATTTCTTCATTTCACTCAAAAAATTTATTTCCAATTTCCGTACTGAAATTAGTTCCAAATAGATTCTGCAAGTTGAATTTCTCTCTACCACAGGGATTAAATTTAGCATCCAACGTCTATATGAAAAAGTTCAGACTTTTTATTTATTGCACTCGAATTGTGTCAAAAACAAAAAATTAAGAACATTCTTTACTGTGTTTCATCCTATCGATTGACTTTATCTGTGACTAAAACTATTAGTCAGTTTTTTTCCATCAATTTTAAGAAATTTTCAACCATTTTTTTGTTACAAATCAAATTTTTTTATGGTAAATTTAAGAGAAATGCGAAACTCAAAATGTGGTTTTAAAAAATAATCCAACACTATGAAATAATTATACATTATTAACATCATCTCCTCAAGAGGTGTGGAAAGAATGGAAATTGCGTCTTATGTCGCACATTGTTTTTTTTTTCCGTCTTTCTTTTATAGAATAGAAATTTCTACCAGCCGAGCTCCCGCACGATTTGCATTTCTAAATATGTTTCAGCCTAATCCTAACTTTTCCACCTTTACTTTTTCGGACTTTTTAAAGTTACTGATAAGTAAATTAATTTCTTTTTGATACGCTATTAAAAATAAGGGACTACACCACAAATAATAAGGATAAAATTAGAAGCGGCTAAGGGAGAGAATGCTTTTTTTTAAGTAGGTTACTGTATTTCGCTTCTCTTTTATTTTACTACCGTTTTTTAATTTCATATTTCTTTTAAAGGCTTTTTTTTTATTCTAAATGGGAGGAAGCTCCGATATTTTTTGTCGACTAGGAAAGCCATGAATGTTCTCCTAACAACAGCTGGTAAACTCCTGAGTGGACAACATATCAATGTTGTGGAGATTTTTCTCGCTTATTTCGTCATCAAGACATTTCAGGTGTCTTCTGTAACTCTGACAGTATAAATACAATGTGAAATTGATTACTAAATATTGAAGCAATTTGCGCTGGAATTCATGGAAGATTTTTATTTTTATTAAAAATTGATTGAAGATAATTTTAAAAAAATCTTATTTATTGATTTTATTAATAAAAATTGTTTCTGAAGTACACTTCAAATATTTTTAACAAACATAGTCAAACATTACTTAAAATAATAATCTTTGAAATCATAATTTTAAGTAGTGTAATAATATATTGCACTCATACATACGCGTGCCATAAAACTGATGTGCTGAACTTGCTTAGTTTTAAGGTGTCAGTTCTACAACGGTGCAAGTAGAATGTTCTAAAAAACAATTTTCTCTGGTTAATACAGTTACATTCAGATAAATTGGTTAGTTCTAATTTATCTGAATGTAACTGTAAATTTTTTATCAAACAAATAGAGAAAGTGTTGTAGAATATTGCCTTTGAAAAAATGATACACTTGTTCTTCGAAGTTGTTGTTGAATTGTTGAACTTACTATAAGCTACATTCTTAGAAGAGGAATTCTAAATAACTAGTTGAGGAATTTCTATCTAGCGGTACTGGAAATATTTGTGTTTAAAAAAAAATCACTGAACCATTTTGTAGAGATAACCATAGTATCTAGCTCTAAGTGAAGGGATATCTAGTATCTGAGTCATACCACGTCTTATTCCATAATGCATAGCACACACAAATAGGGAGTGGAAATTAATTTAGCAATTTTGCTCACAAATTTTTCACTTTTTTAATATTTAAATCAGTGGAATAAAAGTAATTCCTCATTGACAACTAAGTATATTAAGTGCGTTGTTATATCTGAATTTTATTATTTAATTTTATATTTTACAATTATTTAGCAGCAGTTTCCTCCGCCTCCTCTCCCAAGTATGCTTCAAGTTCATTTTTTTTCTTTTTTGAAGTTTGTATGTTGAAATGGTAATAACAGTAATTCTTGCCTTTGGAGATTAAAATATGTTCTATCCTTTATCAGCTTAAATTTGGTTAAGAATTTATAAATCATTATTTGTATATTTTTAATAGATTAATTAGTTCGCTTTTTTTAATTTAAAATGATATTTTAATTTAGGATAAAAATTTTTATTTCATTTTTATAATGTCATTTATTTTTGCTGGCAAATAATAAAAAAAAGTAATGAATTCTTCAAAATAGGACCGAATTTGTCACACTACAGTAACTGGTCGCATCTAATAAAAAGAAAATAATGACCACGAAATACCTTTATTTTCTTTTTGTGTAAACAAGTAAGAGTACCTGTGAATAAATATATGCTTTCCTAATCGGGCATTAAAAATGAGCAAAGTAGAACAACACGATTGAAAAGATTTATTAAGCCCTTTTCTTTTAAATAGCTGCTATTTTTTTCCAACCTTCGATGACTCTTTTCTGAAAATTGTAACCTATATTTTTCAAATAGCCGACAAATTAATTTCACTTTAACGAAACGGAAAAAAAAATTTTTTTTCTAATCACAGTATATAAATGCTCTTGAAGTTATTCTGCCGTTATGTACACTAGTATAAATTGTTTCGAATTTTTTCCTCTTATGACTCGGAAAAAAAAGGGTATTTTTTATGCCTTCACTAACGACAAGTTAAGGGCAGGGGGGAGAAGAAAATGAGAAGAGATGGGTGAAAAAAAGACCCCTCCCCCCTCCACGAAGAGGGTTGCTAATTTCGGCTTGGTTTACACCTTCTCCACTAAGCACGCTGTGACGTCGAATTAACTGACAATGCTCTCAGTCTTCCTTCACCATTACGCATTAATTATGAACAGCTTCATTACGTATTCCTAGTATCGAGCGGCCAGCTAGCCCTGACTGGCGGGGAGCTCTTAAAAAGGGGCGGATTCTTCATGGGACACACATACACGCACGCACATACATACACACACATCACTGATGGCACGCGCCGCACCCCTCCCTCCCACTTCACCTCCGCCGAGTTTTTCCCCTTTAGCTTCCTTCGTGATGAAGCGCCTCGAGTCGCTGATCCAGCTGTATGCTCTAATTGGCTGACTAAAATCTCTTTTCTCGCCAAGAACCTTTCGCCAACTTTCTTTCCCCCCATTTTCGACTCGCATCGAACATGTCCGGTTTGAGGAGCCTTCGCTATGACACTTTTTTCTTCTAAACATCGATTCATACAAGATGGTGAAAACTTTTTCTACCAGCGAAATAAAAAGAACACATTCCGCACCCTTTTTCGTCCTATCCTTTTTTTAAATACGGTTGAACCAAGTTGAAGAGCGATGCATTGGGAAAGGTCTTGCAGATTGCTCTCGTTGGTCAGCACGCGACATTTCGGCTTTAACGCCGCACTCACTTATTTCTATCAAAGACAAATGTTATTAGGAAACTGTAAGCTTTCTTTTTTTATTAAGTTATCTATAATTTCACCCTAGGGAGAAGGGGAAAAAAACACCCGTTTCTATTCCCTTGCATGTCAAGTATAAATAGTTGACGCGCTTTCTGTATTTCTTACGTTAAAATGCTCATTCGCCAGCGTTTAAAGCTCGGAACGACTTTCAGGCCTTTTATTATTAAAAGGTAATGAATAACGGTCTCACTTAATGACTCTAGATTTGTGGGTTGCGCGGCCGACTGCGGAGGGAAAAGAAGGGCTCCTTCGTGTTAATGAGTGGTTGGCTGCTGTTAGGTATGGTTGCCGAACTTTCTCTTCACTAGAGATTTCATTCAATAAGCCTCGCTAAGAGAGGGAAGTAACCCTTTCGCTAATAGGATCCGAAATTTGCCATTGTTTTCGCGATTCAGATTTTACGAAATTTATTAGAATTAATTGTAAAAAAAATAAATAAATAATTCATTTTAAAAAAGAGAGTTAAAGAATGTTTAATAAATTCTATATTTTTGTCATTATTTTTTTTAATATTAAATTTCTATAAAATATGTTGTCAGTGATTTCAAATAATTTTGTGAGCTAAACATACGCGATAAAAACAATGAAATATTCAAAGGAATCGTTAATGACCATTTGATCGCTTTCTGTCTCGATCTTTATTTGAAGAGAAATAAACTGGAATTTTTTTTCTCGGAATTTTATATTTCTGATTAGTGTTTACTCATATTTTAAAGCGAACATAAAGTAATTTTGTCACAATATTGATACAAGAGAAAGAAAATTCCACTTATTTGATATATCAACTGCTTGAAAAAATGAAAGAATGAAAATGAGAAATGAACGGGAACTTATTAATGCTCTTATGCAGTGTAGGCCGGAATACATTTGAGCGCCCCTTTCCATATTCTTATAGGTAATGATTTAATCTCTTAATTTACTGTAATAAAAATATAAAAGTTTCTGAGCATGCATATTTTAAATTTTGCACATCCCAAGTGTAATTATAATATAGCATTTTATAATCTAACTTTGAAAAAAATACTTTGATTTGCTAAATTTATTCTTCCTTAATTCTTCGACAATATTTTAATAAATAATAATAATAAAAATAATGGGGGATTTCACCGCGCTCTTTTTTATTCTCTGCTTAAACTGGAGTAGCCTATTTGATAAATAAACAATTACAACTAGTAAAAACAATCAAAACTTTTATTTTTATAATAATTTTGAATCATAAATTAAAATTCGATTGTGCTCTTAACATTACACCGTATTTAATTACTACTTTTTTATTAGTTAAATTTGATTATGTATAGTTTCATGAAATTTTACTGAGAATATATAAAAAAGCAAAAAATAACGCAAATTTAGCCTATCGAAAGCTATCTTGAAAACAATAAACAGTTCTTTATTTTGAAGGAAGGACGTGCACTCGAGAACATATTTTCCGGAATTATTTTCTTTTCCCTTTAGATGTAAAGCGCACAAAGAATTTAATGGAGTTTGACCTTGTAAATAATCATCTCACCTAGAATCCAAAAGTTGTTAAGAAAGACGATAGATGAAATTGAATTTTATAGGACGCCTGCGGCCTTTCTATTCTGTAATCAACGACCACCTGTATCGCTTCTCCTTGTCATCACTCCCCTGTATTTGCACCCTCCTTGGCTGTCACTCAAACTGCGGATCGGGTCATGGCTTCTTCTCCTCTAACCTCTTATTAAGAAGTAAGAACTCTGCTTCGGATGCTAGGTGGTCTATAAAGCGATCGCTTCCTTCCTTCCAAACAACTCTTGGAAATCAGAGGAGCATCTGCATTCTTATTTGCATCCAGTTCTGTCCTGAAAATGGGTTCATTTTTTTAAAATTTCCAGTAGAACGGATTGAAACGATTTTACCGAGAATGAAAAGACTGGTTGAGCATATTATATATATTTTTTGCAGGAATGAATTATATCGTGGTAATCATCTCACTGTTATTATTGTCTGCTAAACATTAATTGTCACGAAACGTGTTCGTTTTACGTAATCCTTTGGAAAAAAAATTTCCTCCATTTGTCAAAGTAATGTAAAATGGAGTTCATTAGTGACCTTTCCAGTGAGGAATAGAAATTTAAATGCGCCACCTGGTGCGAAAGGATTTGCAGCATTTTTTGCGTCGCTGCTGTGAGCACAGCGCGTGTATCATAAATAAATGGCTATATTTTGGTAATGACGGTGGGAACTGCGATTTGCAAGGCAAACGAATGGGATAAGAAGCAATGCCTCACTTTCTGAAACAGACAGCAGATAATCGCGCATATTAATAAAGTTCGGAGTACCACCCACCGTTGTAACAAATTGGGGACTTCTTTTGCCGCCAAATGGCCCTAATCTTTCGACGGCACCTGAAATTTTGGCGGATCCTTTTAATGAGGTCAGAGCTGTTGTCAGCAGTGTCTCTAGAGAAAAGCAGGCGCGCCTGACAGTGACAAACCAAGTTTTTCCACCCTCCCCGAAATCGAGTATAAAAATCGTCTTTTCGACGAGGGAAAAAATCTAGGTCTGACCTAAGAAAGGTGGAGCTTTTCAAGGGGGGCTTCTAAATTACCTCATCTTTAGCATGTTCGCTAAACGGTCCTGCTAATTACTTAATGGCACTTACTTGCTTAAAGAACATACATACTTTTTTTCCGGCTATCCCAGTCTCTCGGCCTTCTTTCGGGGAACGTTCATTACCAAGTCGTTAATTTGTCTTCTTAATGAAAAATTAAAAGGTTTACCACTAATTAGCGTCTTGTCTAGAAATGTGGCCCTTGCAATAAGTCAGTCAAGATAGATATACGTCCGCCCTGTCTACGATTGTCCCCTGGTCTTCCTTATCGCTCCCTGCTTTTCTTATTGCTTTCGAATGGTCTTTTTTCCCCATTTGGCTACTTGATGAGGAAGACAATCTCTCCATTCTCTGAAACGCCTAAATATCATATAGGAACATCTCTCTCTGCTCATTTAAATCCGTTTATTACTTCAATGCTTCATTGGTTCAGCATCGTATCTAAGAGATGCTATTATGATGATTGGTATACATATAATCTAAAATAAAAATGTTAGAAAATCAATTTCTTCCCTCACAACACGCTTTCTAAAGCTTTCATTTACACGAACATATTATCTTTTTTATGTCCTTAAATAGTTATCGTTGTTGCTTTTGAAATTTAATTCTAGCATAAGCAAATTTTTAGGCTATAAAAATAAAATTTAACTATATTATTCACAGTTAAAAAAAACACTAGATTAATAAATATATTAAATGTTAATATGGTTAAATTTTGAAGTATCTTTATTTGTAAGTAGGAACAGCATATATATATATATATATATATATGTGTGTGTGTGTGTGTGTGTGTGTGTGTGTGTGTGTGTGTGTGTGTGATATATATATATATATATATATATATATATATATATATATATATATATATATATATATATATATATATATATATATATATATATATATATATATATATATATATATATACTGTTGCAATTCTATAATTACTCAATTTGTACAAATCATAAAACAAAGAAAAGAAGCAAAGTATTAATTTTAATTTTTGAATGAGAAATATACCTATATATGAATTAAGATTTCATTTTCGTGTCATAAGGAAAAAATTAAAAAAAGTGAATTCACAGTGAAAGTGAAGTGTACGAATGCGGTCAATTGTGTACCCATTTGATCTCGTGCCGTTTTCAAGTCCACTTTTTAAAATTATTGGCGATCAGATTGGCGCTGCTTAAACACAGCTTGCAACCCTTATCACGCGATCTCTGTTTTCTATCACACTCTAAATAGTCACGAAGTTCGTCTTCGACTAGAAGTATCATTAAGGAAAGTCGCATCTGACCCACCCACTGCCCCTTAACGACTTTTTTTTGCCTTCTTGGATAATTTTTAAAATAGCTCATTTGTATGGCTGTCTTTCCCGTATTTCACAGACATCGAAAGGCTTTGGTTTTGAAGTCTTCTTAGAGACTTTTTTCTTTCGTCTGTTCTGCCGCTTAGAAAAAAGAGCACCGCCAGATTGGTCGAGTCGCTTATTTGTTTCTAAATATTTTGTGTCAAACAATTTTATAGATTAGGGAATGTTTTTCCCGAAAATTATTTTGATAAAAAAGCTATATTTTATTAACGTTATTAGTAATTAAGTTCATTTTTTATGAAAATATTTTCCAACGAAAACTAGCGTTTGCTTGCTGTTAAACTCTAGAAGCTGCTTTTTATGTATGCTTAAAATATATATATATAATGATAGTTAAAATGTATAATGATAGAATATATAAAATATATAATGATAGAAAAAATTAGTGAATGACTCTAGCCACTATTTTTTTTTTGTGAAAGGCCGCATTACACTTAATAAAAAATACATCATGTTGCATTGAAATTCATGAAGATGTGTGGCAGGGTATAAAGATCAGTGTTTATTCTGTCATAAAAGGAAGACTTAAAAAATTATATTCAATCACTTGTATATCGATGAAAGTGTGCACATGTACACTTAATGTATTTTTCTTTTTACTGTATTCCGAGATTTTCTGAGCTCAGTTGGCAGATGAATAATTAATACTCTGGAATTCACAGTTCAGGAAACAAAATGTATGTCTAACATTTCAAAATTTAAAATGTTAGTTCCATACGTATGTAAACAATATAATCTAATTAACCCAAATGTTAGAAAAATTACAGAAGAAAAGAATAAAGAAGTCTCGCGGCAAATCTATTGGTCCAATGTTGTTAAACATGAAAGATAATGTTCAATCTTCCTCGGCAGCCATTTCTATCCTTGTGTGTACAGAAGAAAGCAAAACATATGCTCTTAAATAAAATATATGCTATTCGCAAGATATTTTGCCTCGTAATTTTAAATTATAGTCCAATGATGGGATCGACCTCTGACCTGGCATCTCTAATCCACACTAATAGATGAGACATCGGGCTTGTAAGGTCCTCTCTGTATGACTGTCTTCAGGTATATAAACTGTTACAACTCGATCACGGGAAAGAAAAAACTTCCTCAGTCTACCGTGGTCAAATGAATGCTATTCAATATGGTTCGCAGGTTTTCCATTTAAAGAATGTAGAAATTCATTTTCAAGTTTTTATTTTATAGATTCCTTTCCAATAGGATTCGGACCAATGTTTGTGGTGCATGTATCTCGACTATGCAGTCAAATGATAACATTTTTTTTTAATTTACAAAATGTATCCTGACTTATATTACAACCTTGAGTTATCTGTGTACATTGAAAAATTATAAAAGTTTGTAAAGCTATCGAAGTCCAATTAAACGCGCATAGTAACGTTGGAGGGAGTAAATCTTTACATATGATGTCACGTGCTCCTAATGAACTCTCATTTAATAAGGAATCTTAATAGCCTTCTAAGTAAAATTCGCAGATGTGGAACGTCTTCCTCGAAGAGCGCTGAAGTTTTTTATTAGAACTGTTACTTGATACATGTAGTTTCCATTAAAAAATAATAAGGAGTATAAAATAGTTACGAGCAAAGACTACTTTGAGAAAAGTGATTAAAAATGAAAACTGCATAGGGTTAGGGATTTCTTTACGATCGAAACTATTTTATGTTATTATTATGGGAATTCATTTATTAAGAATAAAAATTTCGATTAAAAACTTATTTCCATTTTTTGTCGTATTTGCGCGTTTGTATTGACTTTGGAGTAAATGCTCCTGCTACATGTTATCTTTAAGTTTAATCAAGTAAAAAACGATAGATTTCGACTGAAAAGGGGGGTGGGTTTAAAATTTTCTCGAATTGAAAGACTTTGGGACCTTACTGATCTTTTGAAATGCAATGAACAGATACATTTTTCAATATTGGCTGCAAATTTGAAACCAGTGATGTATGTTGTTTGTCACTCCGTGATCACTTTTTACTCGTGAAAGCTAATTCAACCGGGATTTGTTGCTTAAAGTGTGGGTTATGAAATACTACAATAATCTATATCCATGGTGAGAGTCGAACTGAAGTAGAACGCTATTCTTCCGGCTTCTAAAATTATAGAAAACATTCCTATTTATATGATCTTAAATAAATTTTGCAAATATGTAAAACTGAAAACTAATATGAAAGTAATTTGCAAAGTATTATATTATTTTTAAAAGGAAATTTTAGGAAATTCACCTCCTTTGAATGCTATGAAATTTAAAATTTATGCACACAAATTTTTCAGCGCAAATATGTGAATATTATTTTGTTTTAATAGAAATAAATGCCGAAAAAATAATATAAATTTTAATGTTTCAATTTACTAATTCATTGAATATGGGAGTGAATGATCTTTAGCTGAACATTCCAAGAATAGGAAATCGACGGAGCCGTTCACTAATAGGATTTCACAAAGTATATTTTAGGAATTTTTTGTGCTCATTGGAATTAAAAATTTGCTTGAAATAGTTCACCTCACATTTCAAACTGGAATCGCCTATAAAAGTAATTAAATTTGTGATTATAAATTTTTGTTGGAGTAATTATTTATTTCTTACTTTAATTTTTAATCCTTTCACAAAAAAATTTCTTTTTTAAGTTATAAAGAAATTTTTTAGTGATGGACTAAAAATTAATATTAGAAATAAATCATGCGACAAGTATTATGATTAAATTGTAAATATCACAAAAGTTCTAGTTTAGAAAAAATGTATTTTTCTATTAATATTCCTCAAAATCTTTAAATGATGTACTTTACAAATGGTTTTATTGAACAGCTATCAAAATTGGAAAGTTTGTGATTAGAATCGATAAGTGTGCAGCATATTTTATTTCAATACAAGAGTCATATGCTTCTAAATGGATAAAAATCGGTACTTTTGGAGATTCATGGTTGGTATCTGACTAAGCACTGGGTGTGTGTTCGTTCCCCCCTTCTGAAACAAACACTCTTTGAGTTGTGTCAATCGTAGCTTTTCTTCTTACTCAGACGAAATGTAGCCATTCAAAAGAAGAAGTTCATTTTTGAAACCTGTGGATTTTCAATGTATGAAAATTACTTTGAAGTACAGTATTTATTGTTGTTGTTTACTAATGACACTTGGACAAGCCAATCTCACTATGCTATGCGAATTAAGTCGATTGGGAGCGTCTTTCGTTTTAATCAGAGCACCATGAATGTGAAAGTACGACTTTGCTCTACACACATGCCATAGGTACCCGTTTATAGGGTAGGCAACCATTCACACCTCATTCATACAAGAAAAGGTTAAAGACAGGATAGAGAAAGAAAGCCCATGCCCGAACCGGGATTCGAACCCAGGACCTCCCTATCCGCAGTCAGGCACGCTGACCACTAGACAAGCTGGTCGGCCACAGTATTTATAAATCTCTTTATCACAGTGCAGCCAAAGATACAAAATTATTACAATATTTGGCATATCATAAAAGTTTAAGGCTATGATATTCAAACAGTGCATGCCTGATTAATGTCAAATGGGAGAATGAGCGTCATTGCAGTTTAAAAAGTCGAATGAAGATCCGTTCATTTCGATGAATAATGTTTTGTTGGCGAAACGATTTTTCGAATAGAGCATTTAGGTTTTTGCGTTTAAAGGGCTCTTATGTCATGGAATTGCTTATAGAGTTTTAACGCTGATCAATAATTAACCAGATGCAATATGCAAACTATGACGAGGATTATTAAAAAGTGATTTTGAGCCTTTATACAACGTAAAAAGTTTGTTTCTATTTTAATGACAGTAACGAATTTTAACTATTTTTATACTGGTTGCGTACTTTATCATCCCTTTAAAACAGGAAATTGATATAGAATGGATATTAAAGTACATGTCATATTTTAAACGCATTGAATAAAAAAAAGCTTTTTACAGAAATGTGAAGAAAATTGAAATATCCCTCTCAATTTTTCAAGGGCTGCTACTGGTGCTGCCACCTATCGGATCGTTGAATGGAATATCGGTTCATTGTCGATTTGATGTTTATCCTGCTATGGAGCCAATCACCTCATCAAAGGGACGATGAAAATACTTTAATCTTTCTATTTCCCTTTTTCTCTTGCAATACTACCTTTCTGCTCCCCTTTTTACTTTAACCTCGAAATATTAAGAACCGAAAATTATTTATGAACAAAAATAATTCGTCAATTTTTTTTTTCTTCTGAAATTGTGAAACAAGTAACAAAAGCGTAGGATGTTTTTATAAAACTCCTTTAATAGAAACCTTCACTGAGCACACAGGCGTTTTCGACTCACAGAGAATTATGTCTCATTTTTAAAAATTTAAATATTACCTTCTCTAAATATATTCATGTGATATTCATTTAATTAAAAAAATATATGTAGGACATCAAAAAAAGAATGGAGATTGTGTGTGACGACTAACTTAAATTTAAATTTCTTTCAAAATATTTTCTGTTAATTAAACTTAAAGAGCTATTTGTGCCAATTTTTTATTCATACTAAGAAATGACTTGTTATATATATATATATATATATATATATATATATATATATATATATATATATATATATATATATATATATATATATATATATATATATATATTATATATATATGAAATAACTTAAGAATCAAGGAAATTAGATTTCATAAAAACATATGTTTTGGCTAAGAAAATAGCCTGTTGTTCAAAAAGGATTTTCTGTCATAGCCTCCTTTTATGTGAATATTGTTATAAAAGAAATATTATTTTACTTCGTGTCTTTAATAAAACATTTTTTCGTCACAAGATGGAAAAGCTTTATGTAAATGTGTTTTGTTGTTGTGAAATTTGTGTCATACAAGCATTTGATTTAAATCGAATATTCTATGAATTTGTGATTCAATGTGGAAATGTTATTTGCATTCATTTTTAATAGCAAAACTTTCATTGAATCGGAAAACAAGGAAATGCAAATTGACGGAACTTCATTTTTCTGAGAAAGAGACATTTAATCTAAAATATAAAATAATGTAATAAAACAAACGTTTTTTTAATTATATAGAAAATATTACGGAAATCATTGTTTTACATTAATTTTTTTTCCTAATTTACCCATTTTTTGTTAGTTGCTATGTTTACAAATTTTGATATCTTACAAAGACGAAGAAAACAAATGAAATTTATACTCAAATTTTTTGAAATTAATTTATTAATTATTTATTTCACTGAGAAAAAATGTCACATAGTATACTTTAATTTCTTGATTGAATTATTTCTAACTTCTACTCTTAAGGAACAAACAGGATCTGAAAAAAGTGCGTATTGTAAGAAATGATCATTTTGAAATATTCAGGCTCTGAAGTGGAAAGCGGAGAGCTGAGTAGTGAACAGCTTCTCTATTCGTGTATTCGATTCCTATCATGGAGGTGAATATTAGTAATGGTTCGAAATCCACTTTAAAGGCTGGTCAAGCTGACCCTTGTGATCAAAAAGGGAGCGTAGAATGGCGAGCCAGTGTCGTTCACGAGGCTTCTGAAATCATATTGCTGACTATTCATTGGAAAGTGAATTGAATGACAGATTAAAATGTATGTTGAGTGGATGTTCAAACATTAAGCTATACTTTACGAATCATTGAATTAGATGTCGCAACACACACAGTAAAACTATTTATGCTTATGCATTTTGAATTTGTTTGAACGACTGTTTAAATTAAGAATTCGAGATATTTATATATAAATTAAGGGAAAAAAAGAATAAAAAATCCAGTGATTTTATTACTTTTTTTGTTTATTATTATTTATGAGGATTTCTGGAATTTTATTTTTCCTGAAACTTTCATCCTTCCAATATACCTTTGGTCTTTGCCATTGATATTTACACAAAACGAGTCATTGTGTTATATTCTCCAGTTGAAGTGAATGGACATTTTCTCAAAAATATTTATTTTGCCGCGTATTTACTTGGACTAAAAGAAACGCGGGGTGAATCATTCGTTTACATTCATTTGCTCACCTAGTTAAAAATAAATAATGGCACAAGGCATTCCTGCACTAAAAAAGCCATTTGGAGTGAAATGCACAAGAGGCCGTGCATGTTATTTCCGAATTGTGTTTTAGAAGAGGTTTCCACAGATTTTTTCCCCTCTGTTTGGTTGTTTTGTTTCTGGCGCCGTTTTTGCTTGGCTAGTTCTTCTGCAGACTAAACTAAGACATTAAGTGACTGGTTACTGTTTGTATTTTGCCTTTCTAACATATGTAAAACGAACAAAGAACGAAGCAGTTTCGAAATAAAATATTATGACAAATGATTTTTTTCGCAATAACTTTTGAAATATGTTTAAAAGTTTCGTATTTTTTTTGAGTCCCCTTCAGTGGCTGTTCTGTAAACAATGGAATGATCATCTAATAGTTCTTGTATTTATAGTTTGCCTTTCAACATTTTACGAAATTTGTTTTCACTCTTCAAAAGAGTAAAGCATGTTTTGTTAACATGTGTTATAATCAGTTAACTTGATACATTGATAAAACGTTCACTGGATGTATCGTCACTCATTTCAAGTCGACTTTTTTAGTACATTCACAAGTGGCTTCTTCTGGTTTTTCACTGAGTTTTATTTCATGCTATGGAATGAACTTGTTTTTCAAAAGAGATGCTTTCAAAATAATTCATATAAAAATTCGTCTGCACATTCAATTGATCAGTTAATAAGCAACAATTGTTAAGTGTTTATCCTATTTCGGCATTAAAATTGAATCATACTGAATGAATGCTCTGAATGTGTTAAACATTTTGCTGCAAGAGAGTGCTTGAGGATAGATCTTTGACCTCCCATTCATCAATGACGTATGAGAATAGAACATTAAAATGAATATTTACTCGACTAATGAAAGGGTAAAGCAATATATTACAGTAATGACATTAAAACTAAAAAAGGAAAGAAAAAAAATTAGAGATTCAATGAATCGAGATTTCCAGAATTCAATAGTTTTTAATAAATTTGTTTATCTATTTTTCCTTAAAATTCTAATTGTACTGTAAACAAGAATATAAAGATAGAATGTAAATGACCCATGTTGAAATATTCAATAATGAGAGGTTAAATTCATCCCTTTGGATCTCCCCTTTTTTTGCGATTATTGAAGGAAATCTATATCCATTTTCTGTCTGTTTATTAATAATGAGCTGTGAAGAAAGTTTTGATTGAGAATGATTTCTTTCTGATGCCTGCTATTCAAATGAAATGACGTGTACGCAGCCTACCAATAAGGCTGCTGCACACTTGCTGCTCAGAGCTGCAACTTTCCTGCAGAGCGGCGAATCATTGGAGAAAGTCGATGACAGGGTTTATTTCTCTGAAGCATGAAATGATATCGCTTCTATAAAGACGCGTGAATTTTCTTCTCGCTGTTCCGCGCCGTGAGCAGCCGTCGGCTTGTCTCGAACCTTATCTCATTACACTGACTTCCCTTGGCTACTCTGTCTTCGGCATAATTATAGAGATCAGGATAATAATCCCGTTTCCACAAGATCTGCCTTTTACGCGGGATCCAAAAGAGAAGTCCAGCAAATGGCTGTCTTTATTTTGTAGGCTGCCAATTGGGTGAATGTTCGCTTCTCTTGCAAGAAATGTGTTCACTCAAAGTATCATTCACTTCTTTAATATCCGCTTAAAAACTATCTTTATGCGAATTTTTCTGTGGCGCATATTGTATGCACTTCAATATAATTTAGGTTCAACTTGAAGAGATTTATTTTACTTACTTTATTTAAAAGATTGAATTCGAATGATTGAATGAATGGAAAACCATGTCATTGGATTCGTAATATAGCAGGGGATACTTTTTTCTTTATCAATATTTCTAAAATCTGCTGTTTTAATTCTCTGATAATTTTTACTGTAAGACATTTTGTACTGGATAAATTTTATGTTGGTACTAGGAGAAACATTTGTGATCGCATTCAATAAAAGCAATAGTTATGAGTATTGAAACTTACATAATTTAAAATATATACCATTATTTTATCATGAAAGTTCTGAAATACGTAATTGATAAATATTTGGTATTAATCTAAGTCTTAACACCAAATTTTTAACAGTTCTAATTATTAGCAAAATTTTTACTGTGCAAGGAATTGCGTTTCTGAATAAGCTTGTGTAATTGTCATATATGTGGACCGATAATACGCATGGAATTGTGCGTTGTTTCTTCCTTGATTTGACATAACTTGTTTTTTTTTACTTAAGAAATTCACTAACTACATTTTTTGTAAAAAAGTTTCTTTCAAACTTCATTAGTAAGTTCAAGTATATGTTGAATCAATTCTTTATATGCATTCAGTCATCATTTTTCTAATTTTCCAAAAATCCAGAAATTTACTTATGCAGAATTTATAGGACGAGAAATTTTCCGTGTTTCTGAAAATCTGGATTAAATGGTATTCATTTTAAATATCTATAGATCAAATTTTTGACCCATAAAACAATCAAAATCGATGCTTCATCATAGAAATTACTTTTTAAAATTTAACCAATACAACTAATCTAATATTTATAATGTACAATAAATCAATGTTTTTAGTGTACAAGTAGACCAATTTCTAAGTCTTAGAATTGGGGTTTCAGATAAAAAAATAAAACTTGCTAATTGAAATTCAAAGTTTATGAAGTTCTGACTCGAATGGGTTGTCAGGACCGGATAAGGGACGAGCTCTTTCAAAACTACCAGAGAATGAGAGCTTGTGAAATACATGCATTAAATAGAAATCACTAACGACTGAATTTTTTTCTTTTTGGATATTATGATACTTTAAGTATTGTTAGTTAAGCGTGTGTAAATGTCACATGTGTGGACTTATAATGCGTAAGGCTATTTTTTTGTATAATTGAACATCATTAAAATCATAAGAATAGAGGCGCTATCTTTAATGCACTCATTCGACACGCAGTAATCTGAATATTACGTCATCAACATTTGATTGTGCATAGTTGACACCCGAACGGTCAATTTCTTCTTTAAGATATTTTAATACCCACTGTTTACATTACCTTCCAGGAGATCATTTTCATTGATAATAAGTCGTATCCATGTACGTATCGCAAGGGAGGAAACCCGGAGAATTTCCAATCACCTATTTAAATAATAGTATATTTAGAAATTAAAAGCGCAGCATCCATCTTCCGTTGTTCAACAGAGGCTGAGATTGAACCATAAATCTTGCGCCCTGATTGGTATATTCTGCTGCCTCATCCCTAAGCCACAGTGAGTCCTATGTCAGAAATATTGAAATAAACTCCAAGCGTATGAATTTCAAAAATGAGTTTTACAAGGACTGCCTTTTTCATCTTCTCTATTACTGTATACTTTCTTTTGAATTTTGAATAAAATATGAAGTATTGTCTTTAAATTTTCATGTACACAGCACTTTACAAGGACAAATAAGTAAACAGAGATTTCATAATATTTATTTAATACTTAATTTGTTTCTTCAATGGAAATTTTAACGTATGAATGGAAAAAATATACCATCATTGCTTTATTGTATGCGCTTTAAAAACTTATGGCGAAAAACATTTCCCGTGAAACAGCTCTCAAGAGATTTACAAGATTGGTGATAAAATATCAGCCCAAAATTAAGACTGAAATTTTGATTCAATACCTTTATTAAATCATATGTATATTAGGTGTTTTGATAAAAGATTATATTTATTTTTTTATTTCGAATATTTTTAAATGAAAGTGAATACATTATATTGGAAATTTATCGTTGTATTATCTTGGAAATAGATTTTTATTCTTTTGATGTGTTATTGATACTGAAATTACTTTTTAAATGATTTTGTGAATAAGAAGAAAATATATTTTTTAATTCAATAATTATTTGCACTTTTAAAATTTTGCTATTTATTTCAATGACTCTCATTTATACATTCATTTCATGAAATTCAAAAAACAAAAAAAAAAATAGTAGTTTTGAAAACAGTTGTAGAATACTGCAAAGCAGTACTTGAGTATTTTGATTTGATATATCGCATTTCATTCGCCTGTTATTTTTCCTAGAATATGAACTTACTAATGAGAAAAAAAAGGGCTTCAACTCACAGCTAAGGAAATATAAAATCAAATATTTTTTCTACCGCTTAAATGATGTATGACGACTAGTGGAATATTCTAATTTGACTTTATTTGCAAAAACTTTGTGACTGTTTGAACGCATGAAAGACGGATTTCGAAAGCAAAAATGAGAAATCCTCTTCAAAATCATCCTGTTTGGGAAAGTGCCTCGGAATATCAATACCGGTGGGGGCGATCTTTATGTCTGTCAACAAAGTCAGCTTTTCAAAAACGCCTCCGTTTGCTCTTGTTCGGTTATTAGGGAGACTTACACCTGGCTTCCGATCCTGGAAGGTTATGCGAGACAACCCCATGGTGAAAGGCAGTAAATAGAAAGCTTCCCTTTGCTCTGATTCTGACAGCCAATATCAGGAAGGGGAGGGAACGAGCGTCACATCAAAGCAGTTTCCGAAAAGTTGGTAACTGCTATGGAATTGAACTCTCTTATCATTATTTACATTAATTTGTAGTTCTACAAGCAGAACTTCAATATTTTTCATCACTCATTTGGCTGATCTGTCCACGTGAATAAAGGTTCCATATTCATTCCTCACCATCATTTACCTGAATCACATTGGCATAACTTACAGTAAAATTATAACATATTATGAATCGCGGGATTGTCAGAAATCCGTTAAGGAATAAAATCTGAATGTTTAATTTCTTGTCATGATTGAATTTGACTTCGTTGCTCTGCAAGCACATTGAGTTGTATATAAATTTATCAGCAAGTAAAAGTTGATTATTTGATGTTTTTTCTCATCGTTTTTTGTCCGTCGTATTATAAACGTTATTGCTTATAACTTACCTCGTAGCTTGATAGAAATTTGTTTTTGGATAAAAACAAAATATCTGTTGGCCTTTTTCTTATTTAGTTCATTCAGTTGTACTACAAATTTTATTGATTTTGACATCAATATATTTTTTATCATACTTCGGAATTGTCAGAAATGCATTAATGAATAAAACCTGAATGTTTTAAATTCTTATTAGTATTTAATTTAAAATCTTGTTCTATAAGTTGTATTCAAGGCAACTTATACATGTATCTCTTGTACGCATTGGCTCATTGATACGCATTGATAGAAATTTCTCAGCAAGTGAAAATTTAATATTTAACATTCTTATCACTATTTCTATAAATCTGTTGCATTACAAATAATATTAGCTATAGCTGTAATATTTTTCATTATGGATTGGTTATGTCAGAAATTCATATATATATATATATATATATATATATATATATATATATATATATATATATATATATATATATATATATATGAATAAAAATGGAATGAATTCTTTTCCTGATTTATAATTTAGTCAATTGTTTTTTGCACAAACTATATTAAATACACACACACACAACTTCTGTATTTTTCACTAAACACTGGTCGTTTTTCATTAGATATTGGTCAGTGAATAAAAAAATGAAATATTTAATGTTTTTATCATGATTTTATTTAATCTGTTGTATTGTAACTTTTTACATGGATTATAACATCCTGCATTGGGCTTGTCAAAAATGCATTTAAGAAAAATAATTGAATATTTAAGCTTTTATTTTACTTATACCGTTGTACAAATGATCAGTATTTCTCATTAGGCATTCTGCCTATCAGGAATTCGTTAATGAATGAAGATCCAATATTTAATTTCCGTACCATCATTTCGTTGAATTTAGGATGTTGTAAGCTGAAGGAATTGCAATATCACGCGCATATTGGAGCTTTTAAGAAATTCGTCAGTGAATAAAAATTCGACCGGGGAGGTTGCTACTGTTCGGCATTTCTCGACATTCAACGAACTTAGGAAATTACTATTGTACAAAATAATTCAATTCATGAAATATTCTTTGCAATGTTAACAAGTTAAGAGTTCCTTCACTAAAATTTAATGAAACGTTTTTCTCTCTCTTTCAAATTTGATATTCTACAATAATCATTTAGAACCGTGTTCAACAAAAAATGATTCTGCTTTCAAATTAAAATTAAAAGCAGACTCATTCTTGTTGAATGAATCTATGAATCATTTAAATCATCTATTAAAAAGATTTTGCTTTCATTTTTTTTTCAATTCTAGTAATATTTACTTTTATCTCCCTATTCATAAACAAGAACTATGTTATTTATTGCTTTTGTTGTTAGGTTTCTTTCTTCAAATTCTTTCATAATACGCATTTTGAAAATAATAATAAGTTTTTACAGCTGTTGAGCCTGTTAATGATTCTAAAATGGATCGGCTAGTTGAAGTAATTTTTTTCACTCTATGGAAAAAATTTTTGACACAGTTTTTTTCTTAACTTAATTTTTGCGGTTGAAAACTACTTGTAACGGAATAGATTTCCATGAGCACGTACTCACATGCAGCCAAAGTAAAAAATATTGCTAAGTATTGATGAGGCATATCTTTTGAGGACTAAAAATTATAAACCGTATTGGTTTATGTATTTCGAAACCTATTTCTTCCATGCGAAATTAAGTTGTCTGTCCTCTTTTTTTCTTGAAATGAATCATAGTTGAGTAAATTTCAGACAAACGAACTAATTATACATTTAAACTACACAAAGTTACTTGTAATAGCCTTGAAGATTTCGGTTCGCAAGGAAGAACGAACTATGGAGAAAAAAAGATATTTTTGTCCATTTATTTGTGATTAATATATATGTTGGCGAATTTCACTGATTGAATTTTATTTAACTTGGGTCATTTAATCACACACAATCTGCTGTTTGTACTCGTCTTGTTCCAGTGAACACAGCCTTGACGAAAAATAATAGCGAATGAAAAAGTCTTAAAATTGAAGCGGGGTCGCAGCTGATATGTTTTTGTTCCCGCTTTTGAAATTCTCGCCCTTTATTTTGACAATCGAAAAAAGAATTTTTTTAAAAGTTCCGTACGCACCTGGTAAGTTTTCTCTGAAATAGAACCCTATAATTAAGAGCCATTCTGAATTTCTTGCGTGTGTTTCGGGAGATTTTAATCAACTTATTTAACCTCCTCGGGCCTAATGAAGCCCGGGTACTGTGCTTGATTTAATTAATTTTTGATTGGTTTTTTCTCGGCTCTTGGACAGCGTTGTATTTGCTTTAGGCTGGCCTTGTTTGCATCCAGTGTGACTCGCACAAATGCAATGATAACCGTAGTTTTTAATTTTCCTAAACTGTGTAACTTAAAAAGGAAGACTTAAACAAACTTTCCAAGATTTTTTTTTCGCCTCCCCCAAGTTTTTCTTCTCGGTTTATTGCTAAGTTTTTCTTCTATTTGGATATTATATTTTTAAAAAAGAAAAAAAAAAAAAACTAAATAAAGATTTTTTATGTTTTTAACAATGTGTGTGTTGAGTTAGAATTTGTCTGCCATTTTATGCATTTACCCAAATGTTTTATTTTAGTTAATTAATTAATGAATATCAGAATGCAGTGGTAATAATTCATGGTTCCCTAATTTTTCTTAACACACTGACTTTAAGAAAGAGCAGTCATGTATTTGCTCTTAAATAATGTTTTGTTTGTAACTGCATTATTTGTTCGTCATTTTTTATGCTATCTGAAGAACAAAGTAAATCTTTTGCAGAACGGTACATTTTGTAAATTTGTGTTACGCGTATTTTTTATTTCAGTGTTGCTGTTTATTGCATTCAGATACATTTCATAAATGTAAATTTGAAAGTCATTTGTTAGATTTCTTTTATTTTTACAAAATTTACGTATTTTGAATAATTATCCAAATGGATAACATTACATTCTGTTAGCGGTTCAAATCTATCAACATTTAAATGAGAAATCATTAAAATATTAATTCACTATGTGCACATCATAGACTGTTGATACAGTAATGAAACAGGAAAGATTGGTAATCAATGAATGGTTCGATGAAGAATGAAGAGATGCCTTGATGTTGAAGAACTTTGAATAACAGACAATTAAACTAAAAGTGTACAAAACAATTACTCGTTCCGTGAAGTGTGCAAGACTTGGACGCAGAAAGGTATAAATAACTTATTAATTTTTGAACGGAAACTCTACTTAGAAAATTTTTTGTCTATTACAGTTAAATAATTGTTAGAGGAGAATTAGAACTAATGATGAATTTGAAGCTCATATCAATCATAAAAATATAGTAAGATTCATCAGAGCACAGAGACTTTCATGGCACATTGAGAAATCCCCTGATAACTAAGTAGTTACGATCTTGCATTGGAAGACCACGTACAGTTGGTCAAGGAGTAGACTAATAAAAAGGTGACTTGAGAATGTCTTGAACGACTTTATAACTTCAAAGGCCTCCAACTAGAAAATTAAAGTCAGGGACAGACTGAAGGTATATTGTGAAGAAGGCTAAAACCCACTTTGGGCTGTAGTGTCTATAAAGAAGAAAACCATTGTAGAGGAAATAAATCACAATATTTAATTTATTTTATACTGTTAAAATTATTTTTTTCCTAAATTAACAAACTTCATTTATGAAATTTAAGTCTTAAATGCATAACTTTCTCCCTATTTCTCAGTGTTAAAATTCTAAGATCGAATATCATGAGAATGAATGCTTCCACATGATTTTGTAGTATTTGTCAAAATACTGGTTGAAATGTTGATTTGAATTTTTTTAATTTGGGATAGTTTATATTTTGTGTGTGAGGGGTTTTTCCATGAACAAATTGTCGGCTTTGCAACAAACTAAAGTAGTTCATATTTTCAATTTTCAGTAATACTCTTAAGCTTTTGAGTTTCAAAATCTTAATAGAATTTATTTTATTTTATGCATATAAACTGAAATATCAGCTCAAGCAAAGCAATTAATGCTATTTTCTCCTCTCTCTCTCTCTGCTAAATTGATTTAATAGCCTGTATTTCATTCTGCGTATGAATTTATTTAATAGCATTTGTTATTTCTTTAATTCGCTTTTTCATACAGATGAAATAATTTGCTTTTGAATTTCACAGTAGTTCAGCTTAGAAAAAGGAATAGTAATTAAATATACTATATACATCGCAAGACATACTTAGAATTCGTTTTTGTCCCGATTTTATTTTTCCCATCAAAAAACCTCACTGAGCGAGTTGTCGAATGCCAACTCTTCAGATTTTTATTTCCAGCTTTTTTATTCTCATCTTGGACATGGGTGTTTGCAATTCCTCCGAATCAAATTTAAACTCTAGATCCCTGTCAGAACATCCCTAGTTTGCAGAAAATGAATTTAGGATGACAAATAAAAATCGAAGTAGGGGAACTAAAATGTGCGTAAAATGCATGTTATCATTCTTACGACTCCATTCAAATCTCACTCAATCCAAACTTCTGCGGCAAGGTTTCCTTTATTTTCTGTCAGGGAATATTTTTCAGTTATTGAGGAAATCTGGACCTGAAGAGTCTCTTGCGGCCCTCGCGCATTCAAGTATAGCCAATTCAAGTGATCTCTGGTTGAGTGGTTTCTCAAAACACGGCTGACCAACCAGTGAAGTAATGCACTTAATAAGCATTCTCGACCGACATGCACCAGCGCTTCAAAGACGTTTGTCCAATGCCAAACCGCCTCTAGATTACTCACTCATTAAAACTCGCGACAATTTGTTTTGTGCCGTTCAATCCCTGCGCTGAATTCTTTCTGTTTTTCCTGCTGTCTTTTTTCCCTTTTTGCGAAAACATTTTGTTTTTAATAGCAATGCTCGCGACTCTTGCTTGTTTACTCCCCCGAAAATCCCCGAATCAGTCACCCCTTCTTCTAAATTATGGGTCATAATACTTCCGAAGCTCGCGTGCTTATCTTCGCTGCTAAATTATGGTTGTGTTAACGAAAGCAATACGTTACATGTTTTAAAGACTTTTTTTTTCCTCCGTCCTCTTTCTCTTAATAAGGATTTTCTTCTTTAAAGATCATCTGTCACATCATCTATTTCTAATATAGCACTGAAAAATAAAAGAATTAAAAAAAATTGAAAGAAAGGATATATATATATATATATATATATATATATATATATATATATATATATATATATATATATATATATATATATATACATACCATGTAAATGTAACAGAATTTATCAGTTCAATATTTGTAATGGGGCAATTACATCTGAAGTTATTGTTTACTATACGATGTAATTTTCCAAAATATTTAACGTTATACTTATTTGAATTTAATATATTAATTTAAATATTTATGATGTATATTTAAAAAAAAAAAAAACTTTTTGTGTTCCTTTTTTTTCCGATATGTATATGAATGTACACACACTTATATACTTGTACATATGTATAAATATAAATTTGCATGGTTGTGTGCGCGCATATATATTAGCAAAATCGGCATCCAATGTGATTAATTATTACTTTAAACTCTTAAAAACTTACTTCCTGAAAGAAATGTAATTTAAATTATATTTAAAAAAAACTTTGAATGATATTACTTTAATGTAAATGCTTCTGTCACATAACACGTCGTACTCTTTGTTTTAGATTTTTTAACATATCAAACTCTTCAACTAAAACTCAGCACGATTATTGTCGATTTTATTTTTTATGTTTGTGATTCCATTTGTAAGTTATTTTGAAACAAGTTTCATTCGAAGAGCGACTGCTACTCAATTATTTATTTAAAAATCTGCACTGTGTAAAAGTTGACAGTAAAGAGATTTTATATTTGAAATCTATCTCTGTGTATCTACACTCATGATTTTAGAATTTGAAAATGAATGTCGTATTTACAAGTGTGCGAGAGCGACATTTTTTTACCTATGAAAGTGAGTGTATATTTAAATATAGATATATCTACATAAATTTTATTAAATTGTGTCTGGAAAAAGTCTCTTTTTTCTTTCGAACAAACAGATGAGCGCCTGACGGGTTGTTTTCCTCATATTCAGAGCCCTGGAGACATCTCCCAGGAAACATGGATTTTGACTTTTTCTCCAAAATCATTAAGTAGGCTTCATTTTGAGGCCATGCAGCCTGCTTATTGGAATTTGACACGAATGAAAGGTATTAAGTTTAATTTGCTGAGAATATCAGCAAACAGAAAGACATTTCAAATGAAAGCATCAATTCATATTAATACTAAAACAAACATAACCAATTCCATTCAAAAATGAACTGTACAGAAAGACTATGGCTTTTATTCAGGGGAGTATCAAAATATTCACCTTATTTGAAAAATTAAATTATTTCAATTTCTGTTATTTTAGCCGTTTTTGGAATGAATTCGAGTATCGTGAATTTAATTAGGCTGATAATTAACGTGAATATAAGATTGCAACTTGTAGAAATATAAAATATTTATGAATACATATATGTTAGTTTTAGTTTTAAATATCGCATTTCAGTTTTTAAAATTATATAAATATAAGAAACAAACATAATTAATGAAATTCTTTTTTGACACATTGCAATATTTTTAAATTAAAGTTTTTGAATCAGTTATGAAACAATAAAATTGATTGATTTTTTATATTTTTGTATTTTATAAAAAAAAATTTATAGTTTCAACTGAGATGAGTCAAAAAACATTGTACTTGTATATATTAAGTAAAAGGGACCAAGACTTCAAATAAATTCTTCAAGTTATATGTAAATACTCTCTTAATAATTTTTCGTTTTCTTGTAATCTTTAATTTATAGAGAAAATATTTTTAAACTGAAAATTTATATTTTAAAATCAAATTCTGATTGATTGATCTGTTGTTTGCTACAAACATTGTGTGTAAACATATTTATTTACATAAAAACGGAGAATGTAATTCATGAATGTATACATTTCACAAACATATTTTCCGCTACAAAATCTGATATTACATTTCCTGTAAAAAATCTGTCGTGAGAATTATTTGGTTATTGGATATAACACCTATGACTGGAAAAAATAATCGTGTTTGAGAGTATTATTTAAACATAAAATGGTTTCCTAAGTTAATTTCGTTCTTAAATTTTATATTTCCACCTTTGCATTTGCATTTTAAATTTCCATTATTTCCAATCATTTTTAATGCTTATCGATAAAATATAGCAATTTATTGCTTACAGCATAAATTAATTCTCAGAAATACGTAAAAATTTAATTAAAATCATTTAATTTATTGTTTACTCTTAACTGGATTGCTAAAAGAGTAAGTTTCTGTGGAGGGTGTTTCAGCTAAAGGATATTTTTGTGATTTTTTTTTCACAAAATATAACAAAATGTTGCTTTTATTGTTATGAAATCAAATTTTACTTTTAACATTTGAGAGCTTTGAATATGAACGGGCTCTCCGAGGTCTTGATAAAGTAAACTTAAAACATTGCCGTTCGACAAATCGCGTCCTATAGCATCAAAAATGTTACACCTGTTTATATATTTTCTATTCATTTTCACAGTATATTATATATTCTTGTGTGTAATTGACAATCTTACACAGTTTGTATTGCTTTTTTTCAATTAAAATGAATGTAATTAGTTCTCAATAAATGCTTGAATGTCTCTTATATAATCCAATCTTAAAACTTTTATCATTTTTTGAGAAGCCATTCAGTTTAGAAATTGAATATACAGTTATATATAGTTTTCATCTCTCCCTCTCTCTTTTTAGCTCTCTTTTTCTTTCTTTCTTTCTCTCTCTTTCTTTCTCTCTCTCTCTTTCTCTCTCTTTCTTTCTCTCACACACCCACACATATACAGCTTTCCAAGGTGAATGTTTGAATGAACACAAACATTTAAGTGTTTAGTAATTTAAGTTATCTATCAGTTTGTAGCTGTGACTCCCATCCTTGAGCAGACTATAAACCGACCGATTAAAATTACCACTTTATATCTTAATCATTTGTTAAATTGTTGAACAAGGAAAAAGCATTTTGTAAAATGATAAAGAAGATAATATATGTATTTCATTTTATTGCAACTCTTTTAATTAAGTTATTTTAAGGGTTTTTTTTTTTTTTTTTTTTTTTTTTTTTTTTTTAAGAAATCAGCAGAAACAGAGCAACAGCTTGTTCAAATACTTCAGTAGTCCTGGAGACAAAATTTCTCGCCAAGCTAAGAATCTCATCTTGACCAATGATTGGTTACAGGATGTTAGAAAGTTTCATGTATATGGAACGGAACATACTTATCATTTCCAAAAAATGTAAACCGTATTCATCAGACACTTTGAAGTGAATACAAACTTGTTTTTCCATAGCATTTTATTGAAAAATAAGACTTGTTAAAATTAACTAAAAGCAACCAAAATACAAGAAATATTTTTATGAAACAGCTGGAGCTGAAGAAAATTTTATATGTACAAGGGGAATTTTTTTTTCCTTCTATCCTTGATTTACTTGTAAGATGTCAAGTTTAATTCACCCAAAATTTGAAATAATGCGATTAGTTCTTGGTTGTTTTAGATAATTGCGCATTATAAATCGAAAAGGAGGCAAAAGTGTTTCAGTAATTGTTTCAAGAACAAAGATCGATTGTGAGAAAATATATACTTTTTACAGTTACTTGAGACATGAGTTATTAAACATGCTAACTTGTTATAGTACATTCTCTTTTAATACACGTAAGTTGTTCTATTTCCAGCTGCAAATGTATCTCTGTTGCTTAGCTTATTTACATGCAAACAATGACATTTAATCAAATATTTTCCTATTATTTTAAGTTTTAACTATATTTTAGCGAGTTCCTTCTGTATGCTAAGGTAATCTTATTCAAATATTGTCTAACATTCTCTTGTTTGTTTTTCAGTGTTTGGTTGTTTGTTATAATTATCAATGTTCTGTATAACTGCCTTAGTCATAAAGAATTCAGTGTTGTATGAGTAAATGTTTGATTACAAATCCCCATGAAGGAAGATAAAGGCTAATCGCATGTGTTTAATGCTTCTTTAAATTATATTATTTACAAACCATGAGTTGTTTAAGGAATGCCTTTCCACTTCGCACGAATTAAGTTCTTAGTTTATTCAATAAATTTTTGTTTTCTTCATTTGCAGCTGCCATTTCTAGTTCTATTTCACCACCATCGAGACATTTTTTAAATTGATGGCATTTCTTATCTTAAGTGTATGAAGTAAAAGCTCGGCTTGTATATTTAAAATAACTGGTGATTTCATTTCTAAAATACTCAAAATTAATTTTTTATATATACAACTCACGTTGTTGGTGTTATTGTTACTATGAAATTTGTCCTTGCCAAACAAAGTTAAAGTTATGCTTAATAAAAAATCACTTATTATGTGAAGATATTTTGCTGATTAAAGAAACGCAAACTGATAATGTATATGACTGTAATATCTTATTGAAGGAATTCCAGCTTTATAATGCCGAAAATATCAGAAGGTAAAATTTAAATTTTCGCAGAATATCAAATCCACATCGTATCAAGCATTCGAATTTCGATTTCTTTGATTTTTTCTTAACGTTAAGAGTTGGAATAAGTGAGGAAGTGCTCACCATGGTCTCGTAATGAAACGGCGGTATTCAGAATTGAACATCATAGGTCCGATCCAACTCTCGACAGAATACGCTCCTGCTAAGTAAAAGTTCTGTTTCATGGCAAAGTTCAATCATCCCCTGCGCGATGTCAAACAGTATTTAAGTCAATGAGAAAGGTTCTAAAATAACTTAACAATTTATCCTAAGCTTCATTCAAGACTCAGATTAAAGCATAAATTTAGTTACAAGTCGCTTATTTGGTTAACATAGTTAAATCTGCTTAATTTAAACGGAAATATCACTAAATATATTAAAGTTTTATATTTTGTAAAATATTTATACTTATTAAAACGTTGCAATTCATAGGTTTCACTCAATGAATTACATCTTAATATGAAACATTAAAATATATTTTAAAAGAACAGTTTTGTTTTAAAATGTATATACAAGGGAAATTAATTTTAGATGAAACAGATTTAACAGTGTCCGTTTTGAAATCTCTATCGGCATAATTCGAATTTTTCTTCTAAGATTCGGAAATTCGAGTACCTCATTTCTGGTGCACTAAAAATGCATCGCCTGAAAATTATGTGGAGAATTAAATTCTCTGAAACCCTCTCTTCTGGCGCTAAGGAATGGTACCATGTGTGCGACTCGATGAAACTTGAGAGTGGTCGGTTAGTATCGTATGTGCGAGGGCAGATGTGTTGGAAGGGTTGGCAAGTCTTGTTATGGCGAGTGAACTGCTGAGATTGACAAACGCAAATGGTATTACGAATGGTACATTCAACCCTTGAGATCTAACGGAAGGAACTACGGGTCGTAGGCTGTGTGACTTGAAAGAGTTGAGAAGAAGCGAAAGGGGAGATTCTGTGAGGGATTTCCGTTCCTTGAAATTTGAGCTTCATTATAGTCTTGGGACAACACTCTGGTTGGCAAGCTTTTTCACTCTCATCAATTTTCACTTGTAATGAAGCGATAGCAATGGATGCCAAATTTTAAAGCAAGACTGGTTTTACTGTAAATGTCATTAGGATAGCAGTCTATTGTGTATTGAAGAGTGACTTTCTTTCTGACAATTAGGAAAAATCAATTGGTTCGAATAAATTAACGAAGGCAAAATTAGTTTTTGATACTTTACTTGAATAAATCAACGTTAATCATAGATAAATAATCTATAAATTTCAAAAAATATGGAAAATTGAATCCCATTTGTAAAGGATTTTCATTTGATTATAGAAATATATCCTTTATGTCGGATTTTCACACGAATGGAATTAAATAATAAATAAAGACCGATATATTAATGGAGTTCTCTTTCTAATAATCATTAGTGAAACCTGATATACATTCATTCATTAATTCAAACAAATATTTGTTGATTATAAATTAATAAATAATATTCGAAAATGATTTTAAATTAAACCCTACTTCAAAGATTTATTTGATAATAGAAACTAATCATTTATATCAAGTTTTCGTTCTAATAGTTCTCGTTCTATTAATTCTAATATACAGAAGAAAGACTACGCTGTGTATTGTGTATTAAAGGTGATTCCTGTTTAATAGTCATGTAACACCTGGTATTTTTGTTAATAAATTCAAGCATATCATCGTTGAATTAATAAATAATCCATAAATTTTAAAAAGTACTTAGAGTTTCATCCCATTTAGAAGAATTTTTTGACAACAGAAATGAATTTCTTATATTGAATTTTCGTTTTAATGGAAACGTATATAAAATTGGAATAATGTACAAAATCGAAACTTAATTTTTTTTTATATTTTTGAAAGTTTTCTTCTAACATTCAGTTAAAAAAATTCCGGTATTTTTGTTTTAGTTAATTCAAATAGATTGAATATAAATTACCAAACAATCTAAAAAATTTAATAATTAATTAAAATTGAATTCTATTTGAATGAATTTCATTCGACTATAGAATTGTCCTCATTATCAGAAAAATTTTCTTTCCAATAGGAACTGCACTTAAAGTTTAAAAAATATATATATTAATAATAATTTGTAAATATTTGCATTTGTATTTCCAATCTACAGATTTCCAAAATTTTATTTTTTTAAAAAGAATTGTAAACATTAGATACGAAAAATTCTCATCTGTTGTTGATACTTTTGATTTGAGATAGTTTTATGCTTTTCTGAAATTTGATTCATAAATATTTTTGATGATAAAAGAGAAAATATAAGAGCTCTATGAAAATTTCGGTCTTTGAAAACTTGAATTTTATTCTTTACAGCCATTTCTATGAAAATGATTCGGTTTAAATTTTTTGACACACCTGGTGATCTTAATTGCCGTGCGTCCATCTTTCTAAGTACCGATAGATCTCATGAAGGATGACCAATTTTCTATAAATATTGGACTCTGTCTTGAACATAATTAAATGCAAACGCTTTCATTGTGACAAAATTTACTGCAATTATATTCTATTTAATTACTATTTTTTTTTAACTTATCTAAAATCTAATTTCTTAGAAAGCTACAGTTTGAAAATTGTCAATTTTGAGAATTTTTATCCTTTATAACTATCTATGTATTTTTCTCTGAATACTGAAATATTTCGTGTAATTGTGTTATATCTAATGGACAATAATATTTTATCAATATTAGAATGCATTTTAAATATTTTTTTCTGAGGTGAAATTAGTAAGAGTAGACATCACAATTAAGACCTTATCGCTCGTTAATGTTTCACAATCATGAGATGCCCAGTCTCATAGAAGCATTTTTCAGTTTTTAACTGTTTATACGTATTAATTTTTCTTTTCGGATATATATATATATATATATATATATATATATATATATATATATATATATATATATATATATATATATATATATATATATATATATATATATATATATTTTTTTTTTCTTTACTTTTGCATTAGCCAAACCAAAAAATTTCAATATATTTTTGCTATACATCAATTTTAATGTCAGAAACGTAGGTTGATTGCATTTATTGAAGGAATGTGTTTTCATCAGGGAGCAATTGTTAATAAATAAAAATCTTATTAGTGCCAAAACAATATTACACGACATTAAAAGGAATTATTTATAAATCTTTCTATAATCGAATCCATTTAATATTTGACTCCATATTGGATAGCTTCCTTGATAGTCTTTGCAATATATATTTAGAATATATTAGCGTTCAATTTTTTGTCCTTGGGAGAAGCTGATAATATAGAACGCACTGCATCTATGGAAGAAATTATCTACGATTCCAGTCTTAAATGTATGCCTTCGAGAAAATGTATGGATTTTATAAATTCTCACTTATTATAGCATAACTTATCTAATGAAAGATCAAACTAATAATAATAATTTGTCATATTTAGTAAATAACCTCAAAAGCGTATGTTTCTAAATATTGTCACCTTTTCACAGACTGTCATCTTTCTTCTGCTTGCAAAGACGTTATTAGGCTTTTTACGAATGTTGTTTTGTGTTGTCGAACTGTCTTTCAAAAAAAGAAGAAGAAAATTCTCTCTCTGGGTGATTCGTAAAGGATTTGTAGCTTGTTACCCGTCGCAAAAATACCTCTGTGGTAACATAACGCTTTTTCAAAGCCACCAGAGCACAAAAATTTCAAGCTAGAAAACACAATCGTTCAAAAAACGAAGTTAAACTAGTGAAAAAAATTCACAAAATAAACCCACTTATTCGAGGCGAGTTTAAAATAATTCGATTGTTAAATTCCGATTCTTTTCCCCCGCATTGTTAAAGCTATAAAAAAAGAAGAGAGTGTGACATTGCCTCCCCTTCTCCTCTCCCCCCTAGAGACAATAAATTCCCCAAATAATTCCGCCAAAACATCGCATTAAAAAAGAGGAAGCGAATAAAAAAGCGACTCTTTGCAATCTTGACACCTCCTTAAAGGAAAAACAGAAGGTTTGGGAGACCAAATAAATGAAATAAAATAAAGTGACAACAAGCTCAAAAAGGTTCTCCAGCAGCAGAGATTTCAATTTAACAAGCAGTGGCAGCATCACGTCTATTTACTAGGGAGGTTTTTGTAACCATGGCTACTGTGCTCTGCCTTCCCACTGATTGCTTTCCCACACCATCTATCACAGTTTGATACGAGAGAGACTTGTTAGTTCGGCCGACGCTGGATTAAACAGGCCCAACGGTTGGCCGCTTAAAAGCCCGACGTTTTCCTATCTTCGGATGGTGGCACGTCTTGCGGGGACCCCACCACGAAAAGAGCCGCTTTTTGCAGATCTCTTGCAATTCTATCCTCCCAACTACCGGAAAAGCGCTTCTTTTCATAAAAATATTTACTTGCACATCTTTTTTTTAAATTTGAAATATTCCATTTTTTAAATCATCCTTCTGGTGATTTTGTAGAAGACATAATATAGCTATTGTATATATATCTTTAAAACAAATAGAAGTAATTTGATCCGACATAAGGTATTCATTTATATTTTGTATTTAATTTATTGGTGGTTGTCATATTTTCGCTATATTTTATTTTTTATTGAGTATAACTCTTTCGGTCTATAATAAAATATAATACTTTATTGATTTTTAATGAATTGTACATTGTCCCACTTATTATTTCACTGTTTCTTCCATTTATGCTTGGGAATGAAAATTAAGTGAAAATACGTCGCTATTTTAATTTGAAATCTTGAAACTATTTTGTGCTTTGATATGAAATTTTGAGATGCAGCCTATTTGATTGATTCGAAATAGTTCAATTATACCGAATTCTCTTTGATACAGTAGAAAAAATTCATTTTTATTTTTCAAAAATAATTCTGAAAATGTTAATTTTGAATATTTTTCACTCATTAATCATGAGCTGAACTGAAACTTGATTTTTTTCAACTCACCATTTTTTGTGGGAATTTATTCAATGTTTGCTACACCTGTTTCCAATAGCTTTTGGTAAGGCTGTTCACTGAAGCGCAGGGGTTTGAAAATGGCACTATTTCAATTTTTTAAAATGTCCACCGTTGAAGTTTAATGAAGGAGGAAAAGAAGTGATGGTGAAGAACTCATCTTGCCATTTGTGAACTCTCCCTCTGCTAAGACGTAGCCCTGCGTACAAGTGGGAAAAACTGTATGTCACGCACACAACTGGCAGATGCAGTGGAGAATTCCATCGGAGTAGCACGTGCTGCCTCCTTTAGAAAAAGAACGAAACAGGGGGGAAAAAAAGGACTACACACTTGCTTCTTTAAGTTCTGTTCGAGAGTTGTATACGTCAATTCGCACACGACACGCATTTCAATATAATCTCAATACATTCTTTTACTCCAACTCCTTTACATTTTGAAACCAAACATGTTTCCCCTTGGCTCTCAGATTACACGGATTACCCCCGCCTCCTTTAACAAGGGAATCTTCCCTGCGCGAAGTAAAAACTCAAACCTCCCAAATCTCACTGCTTGTTGCTCAAGATTTGCTTTCAAAGGTTAATGACATTTTTATCTCTCAAGTTCTCGAGAAATGCTATCCAGATGCCTCAAGTGTTTTACAGGGCGTTCTTGAAAGCGAGATACTGAAAAAATGGCCAAAAAAGCTTCCTAAGAACCCAAGTGAACATGCTCTCTCTATATTCTTTGCTCACAACTATTTTAAAAAGGATGCAAACATTTGATAAAATAAAACTTCAGTATCATATTCCTATTATATGATTTTAAAAGGTCTTGTCACACATTTTAATCATATAGCATCTCGTAGCTTTTATATCAATACAGATTTATGTAAATTCCTCAGAACGAACTTTCGTCATCAACTAGAAAGACGTTCAATAATTTTAAACTGAAACATGTTTATATATATATATATATATATATATATATATATATATATATATATATATATATATATATATATATATATATATACCGTAGTTATAATTTCCTGTCTTCTTTTTATTCACATTTTTTCCTTCTCTATAAACTCTCGATATTTTTCTAAAAAAAGAAGGTAGTCTATCTGGGTAAAATACGTCTAAAAAATGTTCTTTGAAAAATTAAGACGTGTAAAGTATTTTTAGTTGATTCAAACTAACAATTTATTCTGCGTAAAATGGATTTTATTAGTGCATATATTATTACTGTATTCAGCAAAACTAAATTTAATCCTTACACATTTTTCTCTCTCAGCTATAAGTTAGAATTAATTTAGAAAACTAAATTTTAAAAACTGTTGGATATGGAAATGGAAGATGACGTTATCACTTAAATAAGAATTAATATAGAGTAAAAAAAGCTGACAGCAAATAATAAGATACATAATTATAAAATACTAGCCGAAAACATAGTGGAGTAATTTATCATATAATAATAACTTTGAAAAATATATATTAATTTATACATATTCAGGATAAAATTGTAAATATAAACCCTAAAATATTTTAATTATAACCAGTAAATAGCTTTCAAATCAATTATGCTGTTATATATATATATATATATTCCTCTGTACAAAAATATTATATAAAGTTAAGTTATTTTGGAAGCAAATATTTTATAATAATTTATTGAAAGAGCAAATTTTAGCTGTAGGAAATCACATTTCTGTATTTTCTTTCAAGAAAAGGAATTGACAACCGTTTACACACTAATCAAACTGTCTTAAGTTTCTTTTTACTTAGTGGAGTGTATGTCTATTTTAAAATCTTATTTTCGATTCGAAAATTTTTAAATCAATAGTTTTCCTGATGACCTTTAGCATCAGGAAAATCATTTTTTTAACTATTGTATTATTTTAGCTTTGAAAATTCAATATTTGAAAATTTTTCTAATTCGATTTTCCTTTCATTTTTTGTTGCCTAATCCTTGCGGTCCCTCCCTTCCTTCCGTTGCCTGACCGCATTCTTTCCCTAGGAGGACGAAATGGAATGAAAAATTTGCAATTAAACTTACAAGATTTATTAACATTTTTCAATGAAAATTTGCGTTTAATTTTTGAATTGGTTGACGTTGTCATTATTTGGTCAATAGAATTATTATAAATTGTAATTTATAATAATAATGATTTTTAACTTAAATTTATTATAATATACATTACGTGCGTGTATAAAATTTAGTAGGTAAAATTTGCTTATTAATAATACAAGAATAAACTTTTTGAACGAATTGCAGCGTTCGAAATGATTATCAAATTTAACATTTGATCAATCGAAATGAAAATTAAATTCGAAAGTTATTGAACTCAAATTGTCAAAAATGATGAGAATATATTAAAGGTTATTAAATGCATTGGTCTCTGTACTTAAGCCTACTTGTTTTTTTTTTTCTTTCATTCTTGTTTCATTTTTTTCCCCAAAGAGATAAAAAAAAAATACTTGAATGTGCCAGAATTGAAGAAAACAACCTTGTTCAAGTTGATAACAAAGATTCTCTCTAAAACAGTACAATATTCATCTTGAATAAATAGTACTTGACCAAAAAAATGCATGAGTGCCGTGAAAGAAGACATACCAGAATACTTCTCCAATGTGTGCTTCACATTTTACAGATTACTTCTACTCTTTTTCGTACATAAACATTAATAAAAAAAGATTAATTAGAAAACTTTTTTTTAGCTTTACGTTATTAATTAGTTTAGTTCAGATGAAGAGGAACATTCTCTCAGTTTCCTTTTATATTTTTATGCTCAATTCTGAGTAGTAAGTGCTCAGGTCGCACTTAGACATGGCTTCACTTCATTGTGCATTCATTGAAATAAAGAGATAATTTCAACCAATGAGGAGATGAAAATGAGTCTATATTACATTGGATAAGAATGATTTAGGATGATATTGGATTAAACATATTTATCTTTGAAGCAGTTCACATTTTTTCCCAGAATTAATTTAATTATTAATAAAAAGCTGGATGAATTAAGTTTCAAATCTTCTTAATATATTGGTATATTTTATCAACACTTCAGTATTTTTTTTTTTTTGACTTCGCCAAGCCTAAATTTATAAGCATAGGACTAAAAACTGTTCATAGTAAAAAATTATAAAAAATATATGTCGAAATGTTTTTGTCATACTATTTTATCTTCTTTTCAGTATTTTATCTAAAAGATGGGCTGTAATTGTATCATGGATTAGTTTTAAGAAAAGTTATTGTATTGTTCGCGATAAAAATGAACGTCTATCAACTACTTTCATTTACTTATAATGATGAAACATATGAAACTTATTAAAAATCTACAACTATGATGGCTTATAAAAAATAATGAGTTTAATTTTGACTGCTTAATTATAACAAATTTAGTGTATATATATATATATATATATATATATATATGTGTGTGTGTGTGTGTGTGTGTGTGTGTGTGTGTGTGTGTGTGTGTGTGTGTGTGTGTGTGTGTGTGTGTGTGTGTGTGTGTGTGTGTGTGTGTGTGTGTGTGTGTGTGTGTGTGTGTGTGTGTGTGTGTGTGTGTGTGTGTGTGTGTGTGTGTGTGTGTGTGTGTATGTATCGTTTCCGAAAACAAATTATTTAGATCTAATTCATTACATTTTCATACATGAAAGAATTTCCATTCTTCTGGAATGAGAAATCATTCCGCTTAGTAAAGAAAGTCACTTTTATGGATAGCCCCCAAATGAAGAAGAGGGGTTTGAAGATTCCCCTCTTCCAAAAAGAAGAATTGAACTGAGCACGAAAATCGTGAGAGGTTCTTCATTATGCACAAGACAGGCTAATTAGTCGGGAGGTAGAGTTTGTAAAAAAAATTTCACCCTAGCAACTAGCGGATTTTCAGTGGAACAAGGTCCCTTACTGCAAAAATATTCATGAGAAGTAAACACACACAGTAGGATATGACTTCCAGTAATATCCCTATTTGTTCCGGAACTCTCCCTCGGCTAGCAGGGGTCGCCCGAAGTGGTGTCGGCCTTTTTCTTACAAGTAGACCGAAAAGTACTATTTCAAGCAGGTAAAAAATAAATCCTATATCTTTCAGAAGAATTGGAAAAAACTTTCCAAGGGTATACGAATCATAAGAAATGTTTCAGTGATAGAGTTCTCAGTGTTTTCTTCGAGTTGTAAACTTAAACAAATATGCATATGCACTCATGTACATCGATGTATTATAATGATACATGTTTATTATAATATTATATAATTCTAAAAAGGGAAATGTGTGTTTTACAAAAACTTGTAATGGGTTATTGATTCGTTTCAAAAAACGAATTATTAATATTCATAATGCCTGTATTAGTGTTGGACAAATATGAAGGATTTTTAAAGCTGTTGTCTAAGATTCGCTTCTAATTCGTTAATATTATCATTTTTTGAAAATTTATTCAAGTAATTGATTTAAAATTTAAAGAATTTGTATTAATATTTTAAAACTATTGTACGTATCTAATTCTTGTAAAGTTAATAGTTATTTATAATGACGTGTAATGATAGTCAATCTCAATTTTATTTTTAGAAGCTGTTAGGAAAACACATTTAAAATCATAATGAAATCACACGTTTAAAACAGGTTCAGTACATTTGATTATTGATAAAATTAAGGGTGTTAAAGGGTGTAAATAGTGACAAACTCATTGAACATTATCTGACAAATTTAATTCTGAAATATTTTCACCAGTTAAAACATTCCATACATTAGTTGAATTAGCACTTTTCTTTTTATGAATGCTTTATTATATATTGATAGCAATAATTATAGCATTTATTAAATTGAATTACCATATAAATCATCGTTATTTTATAAATGATCTAAAAAAATTTAAAATATATTCATAAAATTAAATTTTTTTCATTAGAAATATTTATTTATGTATAGAAACATATAAATTACATGCCAAGTTAAACACATTCGTGTTTTCAGTTTTTATTTTAAAAAATTGCGACTATTATCAGAATGTGCAACTTGCCCACACTCTATTTCTACACATTTCTCTCGTGGTGTCTTGTTAAATTTTAATGAATCGAATTAAAAAAAGGATACATTAAATTTTATTTCATTGCATTTTTTTTCCAAATCTATATTTAAAACTATTAAAAATGAAACTTTAACATAAAGTATACATTTTAAGTTAAAATATGTTGAAAAATGATATCCATAAATATTAAATAAAATTTGTTTTTTGCAAACATGATCGATTCAATAGAAGCATTTATTTTTATTTTTGAATCATGATTATTATTTATTTATAAATTCATCTCTTCGATGCATTAAATTAAAGATGGTTGATGTTGTTATTTTGCTCTGTGGTCACACTTGAGGCATAATTCGACCAAGACCTGTGGCTTGAAAATGGGATTAATATTCTTAAGAGATAATTCATGTGAGCTAAGGGAGTTAATTATGATAAAAAAAACTTTTACGTAATTCCCTCCTTTAAAAATCAGAATCCACAATGGAATTTATCTTGTAATTTACATGTTTTACGTAGCTAGATCGACTGGCGTAATTGGAAGATGATAAACTGGCGTTCAATTTACTCCGATTGATAAATCTGATTCCAAGATTTATAAACTGTTCAATTTTTATCCATCTTTCGTGTGTAATAGGTTTTGAAACTTTTAGGTTCCGATTGGAGAAGGCCTGAAGAGGACGATGGCCGCGTGATTCTCTTCCGACCTGGCGAAGATGATGGCCGCCGCGTCAGTACTCCTTCGGACTGTGGCGATTCCAATTGTGAAATGGCGAAATCCGGGACCCAAAACCTTACTGGGAAATCTGGTGAACAAGATATTTGCCATATAAAAGAAACAACTCAGGTATTATCATTGCATTATTAATTTCAAAGTAACAAACTACCTGCAGAATTAAAAAAGAGAGTTATGTATAAAAATGATAAAAAACATTAAATAAAACAAAATAATGTCCTTTTTGTGGCATTGTCTCAAATTATATAAAATTATCTCTTAAAAATGTGGGATTTGTGCTCGCATTTTTTACTATTACAACTATATATACTGAAAACTCTTCTTTATTGGAAATTTTTATTTTTCTCTCTGAAGAAGTACATAAAGAGAGAAAGTTATGAATGTTTAGTAACTAGCCATTTCAGGTGAAAGAAACATACTCTTCAGCATAGAAAAATCCAGTTTCTTGAAATACTTTTCTGATTATATGGACCATTCAGGAACATAAATTTCTTTTTATACTTTGGCACATTTTCATCTAGTAATTTTTTTCCAACAACAGAAATTTTGACGTAGTAAAAATGATTAATAAATCGCTGTTCTAGTATGAAAGTATATATATTATATTAAGTAAAAACTTGGAAAGTTTGAATTTTTAATTTTTTTAATTGTATGCACTATTAGCAGGAATATTTGTTTTTTAAGAATTTTTTTCACCTGGAAGTTTTTATTTATCAGTTTAAATAAATTTATTTCATGTGAAAGTCTGAAATGCTTAATGAATGGTAAATTCGAAAGGAAAATAAAGTAGTATACCCAGAAAAATGTAATGTTTTCATTTTTCTCAGGAATTACATATGCACCATTAACATTTCTTTAACTTTAAAGAAGAAAAAAAAATGTGAGTTTATAATTATAAATAGAATTTCACGAATCCAAAAGATTAATTAGATAAAAATTATTAATTTACTACTTGGTGATATGTATGACATAATATCACTGCTCTAAATAGGAATATATCTAACGAAGTATGATAGATATGTAAGTAGATATTTAGATAAATAGGTGCTTAAAGTGATACTTAGAATAATATCTGGATTGTTACTTAAATAGAGATTATTCGATTGATAGATAGATGCTTTCATTGTAATTAGATGCTAAGGTTGTACCTATAGATACTTGGATAGACCGAATATTATAGTAATATATATAATATTAATGAATACATAATGTGTAAAACTTGCCAATAAGTATATCTTATCTGTTGATTTGATGTACAATATTTAACTTTAATAACTCAACGAAATAATTTATTTTTAAACATTTGGAGTCCTTCTCTTTGGTTGTGCTGCGGACGGGCCCTAACTCTTTCATCACCAGAGTAACTGAGAACTGTGAGAGTGGATCGCGAACATATGCGATGTCAGAAATATGGCCCATGTTTTTCTTTGCATATTCCCCATTTATTTCCCTCCTTCTTTTCGTCCTCGCCATAAATTGAATCTGCACGACCTCATGAGAAACGTTTGTCTCTTTCCCAACAGAAGTTCCATTCAGGGCAGTGTGGCTTGACGGTCGCATTCAAACTGTTTCCTCTCGCTTGAGAAATAGAATTAACAAGAAAGACGGTTGGACCAACTTCTCGAGGGGGGGGGAAGAAGCTGGTGTCGCTATTTCGGGCTGTTTCCAGGATACCGGCGTTCTCATATTTATGATAAAGTGGTTGCTCGCAGATCTCTTCCAGATTATTTCTGTATGCACTGTTGAAAGAAAAATGATTTAAATGCTAGATTTCAAAGTTACTTTGTATGAATAATTTTTTTCAACAATATAAAGTGCTTTTCCAAAGATTTAGAACAGGGAAAATAATTCGCTGAGTAAGAATGTATTTTCTGGTTTTAAAAGTGATGAGGAAATCTTTTCTTTGGGGAGATTTTCCAAAATTCTTGACAGCATAGGGAATGTTTTAATCATCTATGATGTCTATAATAGGAAAATTATGTTATCATAGAAAACACTTAAGAGAGTTTCCTTTGATATCAAAATATAGAATTTATAACATTATCGAATCCATATAAATTTTCTGTGACGTTTAGAAAATGAAAATTATGACATAAAAATATTTAAAAAACATGTGAGAAAATAATTTTAAGGAATTTCTCTAATTCATCAATAATCCAGATCTTATAGATAACTCAAAATCAATGACATATTTATGACTGCAAATGTTTGATGTCACACATTTATGTGCTTTAGGTATGGAATTTGTTAGTTATATAAAAGATATCATATATTTATCAATGAAATATTGCCACTTTTTAAAATTGTTATAAATTTTTACTTTATTATATAAAATACATACTTTGGTTATGATTTTCGTTCTATTTTTATTGTTTTTTAATACTTTCATTTCGTTTTATTTGAAAGATGAATCAAATTTTAAAATAGTTAATCCCAAAATGCACAGAAATTGACTTCCAGGCTATTAATTTTTGGATGCCATGGTGTTCACATATACGAAGCTTATAGTTGTAAGAAAAATATATATGAAATTTTCGATCCGTCATCATCGTGCAAAAAAAAAAGCCCTTAAACATCAATCTAAATGAATGTTTTATATTTTAATGAAGAAAATTCATAATTTTTAATGAATCCTTATTCTTATTGGACCTTTCATTTGAAAGCATATATTCTGCAAAAACCTTAATTTGTGTATCGATTTTTTAATTTTGCAGTGTTACAAATTGGTAGGAAAACCTTCGCTCATCATCTTCTCTTATAAATATATTTATCGGTCAAAACTTCAGGTTGACCTTTACAATATTTATTCATCGACTAAATAAACAACTTTTTGTACGATCATTATCATGCAATGATTCATTGACGTGGTAAACCTCTCATCAACAAACCTTCACGACGCTCGCAAATGATGCCTCTTCTAAGAATGCATACCTGAGGCGCTTATTGTCTTTGCCGAACGGTGATTGCCTCTCCTAACTTGACCATTCGACTCCTCTCCTGCGGATTCCATTAGAGAAAGTATAGGATACGAACAATCGAAGTAACCCAATGTTAATTTTATAATAGTGTGCATTTTGCTTCCACTGTCAAACATGTAAAGTGGGATTTTTTTTGCTTCATTAACTTCGTAATGATATTCTTTCTGCAATGAACACTTTATTTACCTTCAGATTGTGGGGGTTCTGCGTTTTACTTTTGCAAATAAAAAAACAGCAAATTCGAGTTCATGTGAAGCCTTCAAAATTTGTTATTTTCTCAATTAAAATTACTTTGCTAAGTTAACTTTCTGAGTCCGAATCCCTGTCTGCAAGGCAGCCGCATGTGTGTTTTATTGCTGTCTTTTATTATTATGGACTGCATTTTCAGGAGAATCCAAGCAATTCTTTCCCTATTTTGCATACTACGGTGGAATATAATTATTTAAGACAGAAATTTCCCATCTATAAAAATGCCGCAATGTGAAAAATAAAAAATTTAAACGCATAAACACCTCGGCCTGTCTTCCGTGAATGATGGTATTAATTTTTCTAAGAGTAAAATCTAATACAAAAAAATTGCTTCTTTAGTTTGAATGCTTATAGAAATAAATAATCGAGTATATATTAGATTACTTAATACAGCAAATAAAATTTTATTTCAAATTTAAGCTAGTTAAAACAAAATCGCTTTGCTTTATAAATACAAAAATGCCTGCTGTAAAAAAATCTGGTTTCTGAATTTCCTATAAGTTAGTTTAAAAAGATCTATTTAACGCATACTTATTTTGTTTTCGTGAGAAGTTTCAAGAATTCTTAACGAATTCAAAAGAAATTTTCATCATATATATAATTGCTTATTTATTTTAAAATTTAGTATTAAAATTAAATTAATAAACTAATAGAAAATAAATAAATACAATATTTTGTGTTAAATATATATATATATATATAGTTATTCACGTATTAATAATTCGTACTTTGTACTCTTCTTATATAAGGATAATGACATTCAGAGGATTATGATACGCTTAAAACACATACTTCCGTATCGAATCCCCTTTGCATAAGGTTGAATACACTAACAAAAAATTTGCGAATAAGTAGTGATAGAAAAAAGGACATTTATCTTGAGCGGGACGTGCGACGAATTTTAAATGTTATTAGCTTTTCCGGGTGACAACAAAGCACCCGTAAGCGCAGTATAACTTAATTTCCCTTTTTTTTCGTTAGATAATCATTAACTTACTCCTTGTCTTGTTTCATCTTTCCACTAGTGAAAAAAAAGAATGCTCTCACTACGTTTGATTTCGTCGCGTTATTCTCAACTGAAGAAGTGGAAGAAAAAATGGCCTGATGTGTGCGAAGACCGGTTGGCTAGCGTTCAGTATGGATTGCGACTTGTAATTGTTCGCGAAATAAATGCGTTACGATTGAAAGGCTGTTGATGCAATTAGGGATACGAATTATACCAAGAACCTACTGAATCAGTAATAGTAATTGAAGAAGCACTTGCAATCGGCACAAATCGAATATTCTGTGAATCGGAGAAGAAGAAATTTTTAGCACTTTATTTTCGACTTTAAGTGAACAAGCGGATCTGCATTTTCAAAAGAGTTACATTCTTTAAAAAAAGGAATTCCTTTAACTCTTTCATTTGTAACCGATTTCAGATATGTAGATTTCACAAAGGATAACATTATCATATGTTTTCAAGGAGTGTCCTTCTCTTGCCCGGTAATCCTTAGTACTTTCCATTTTAATCAAAATATAAGTATGACAACAACGCTACTTATATAAATTGTTTTATAATGGTTCTCATTTTTAAATTAATAAAATTTCTTCCTTTAAAGTTGTTTGGTGTCATATTTTTTTTTTAGAAATATTTAGCTTTCGGTATTGTGTGTAACAGTCTATCAATATGAAATGATATTAATTTATTACAAAGTCATCATAAATGATTATTAATATTCTTTTCACAATAAGCTGAACTATATGATATTCGTTATATATTTTTTCATGCATATTTTATCAATAGTGTATCCTTATTAGTTAAAATTTTTTATGATGTTTTAAGATCCGAATGCTCTGCAATAGGTAAAAAAATACGGAAAAATAAAGTGAAGCGCTTTAGTCTGTTCCATAGTCCGAGAATTGGGAGAATCGTGTATCTTATCTTTAGCGTTTCTCCTTCGATTCATTACTTTAAATTACCAATGGTAAGGTAGTTTCAATATATATATAAATTACAACTATTATTTTAAAATATTTGCGACTGTTGACTGTGGACAAAAATTTACAAAATTATGTACCTCAAAAATGTTCAAAACAGTGGATTTATATTTACATTTATGATAAAAATTTCCTATTTATTTATTTATTTAAAATAAATTTGAAAAGTTAATTATTAATTGAACACCGTTTTCAAAAAAGCTTATTTTCAAAAGTTATTGTTGTTCCTTATTCCACTTGATCTAGTACAATCTAGACCAAGTCCAGTAGATCGTTCGCCCAGAGAAAGTCCCGAACCAGCGCAGAGTTTTCAAAAAGATCTCTCTTCTCCAAACCCAGACAGGAGAGCAGATGGTCCGGGGAAACTTGGAGGAAATTGTACCTGTGGCACACAGGGAACACTTTCTGACCCTGAACGAATGTAAGGGTGCGAGTATGTCCAGTAATGAGCCTGGTAATGGTGGAGAAAAAAGCAGCTTCTGTTGGTGCAAGACCTTTTTTCAAAAGTTATCTGTTTTAATAAAGTGTTTTTTCCTGCTAAATGATGTGATAATAATTATACCAATCATTCTTGCTAAATGATGTGATAATAATTATCACAATTTAGAATAACTGATATTTTAATCATCAATCTATGAAATTTCATCGGAATGATTCAACACAAGCAAATTTATGCTTACAATATATTAATCCGCTGAGTGTATAACTTAAAAAGTGCGATTTTTTTATTTTATTTATTTATTTATTTTAGCATTAAAGTTTGATTTTTCGCTATTGATTCATCCATAATTAGCCTTTGCATTTCTTTCGTTCAATATGTTCTTATCCTTTATTCAAATATTTTCTTTAAGCAATTTGCAATAATTATTTGAAGGAAAAAATGAAAGAATTCCCCGAGATGCCGGAAAGAGTGCCCCGGAAAAGAGTTCCCCTCTCATCCGTGAATGAAGTAAAAATCTGGCGAAGCGACTAATATTCACTTATTTGTTGAGTCGCGAAGGCGCTTGCCGACGATGTTATCGCTCCTATAAATGATCGAAAGCGAAAAAAGAATCGGAGATTAAGATCGGACTTCTTCTTGAAGCGTTAAAAATCCTGTTTGCGTGACAGTCGTGCATTATGCCTTCTGCAGAGAGAAGACATTAACCACTCAGTTCTGGACATTTATCCGCCTTCTCAGTTGGCGAAGAGGATTTGTTTGGGTGCCTTTCAGCAGCCCCACGAGTCACGCCGAGCAGCTTTTCATTTGTTTCTGCGGCATCGCTTCGAAAATAAGCATGTGCGGGGAACGATATTGTTTGGATCCTCCCCCTTTCCTGTTTATTTCCCGGTCCTGATTTCCAATCGTTTAGACTTTACTTTTAGAACTTAGCTTGATGGAACATAGACACGTGAATCTGCAGCCGACCCTTCACCCAAGTCCGCAGCCATTTTGCTCTTCTTTTTTTTCTTTTCAAAGCTCATAAAAAATAAAAAGCTTCCTTTTTATACTATGCTGCGCTCGCATACTAACGCGATTTCAATTCTAATATTTGATGCTTTCTAAACATGTTTTCTTGAAGGGAATTTTTTTTTTCATATTGTATAAAGTAGTGTTAAAATTGTTTCTGTAAATGCATATGTTAAAATTATTTATGTATGAGGTTTCTAGGATGTTATGTTTTTATGTACATATATAAAAGGAAAATGGATTTAATTTTTTTCAATTAAAATTCATGAATCGTTCACAATACTTGGCCTTCCATTCTAACTCGATATTGGGATTTAAGATATTTTAAGCCTTTTTAAGGACTGTTAGATGTGATTGTGAAAATTTTGTATCGTTTTCAAATTAAGGATCTAAGTGAATAAAGGGTTTTTTTTCTGGGATTCAATATAAATTAGGAAGGTAAATGTTAAAAATAATTTGTTGTATTTTTTGGAATATTTCAACTAACTAAAGTTTTATCAGCAAAAATGTTTCCTGCAATTAAGGAACTAGATTGGGAAGAAGATTACACAGTAAGTGATATTATTTAGATTTTGGTTGGCCTTTGTTTTGTTTTTACTATATTTGTTTGATTTCAATTGAGTTTTTGCTTCTTTCCTTCTAAGGTCCTCCCTGTGTAACACACTCACACACATATCTATGTTAAAAAGGACAAACATACGAGTGTTATATATTCTGTTAGGATTCCAGTTCTAGTTAGGGGGAGTGTTATGTATATATATAAATTGCAATTTCAGATTGCTTAGCAGCGTCAATTATAAGAATTTTTGCTTAGACTAGAGATAGTGTTATCAGAACATTTAAAGAAGGAATTTATATTATTTCTATATTAAATGTTATATATTTGACTATTTATGATTGATAAAAATCGTACGATATTCATCATTTTTATTCAAAACTCCTTATTTTATTAGGAAAAATAGAATGAACGCATGGCACATTTTGATTGGATAATTCATCATATAGAAGAAAATTTCTATAACATTTTAACTAAACAAAAGACTGAAGAGACAGCACAGTTTTCTAAAGGGGTGTCTGAAAATTATTTTATTCTAATCTTTAACTAACAAATTTCTGTTATTTTCTCACCTGATTTTTTTCGAATATGTATATCTAAGGCATATAAAGTGACTTCACAGTGTTTATTTTGTATAGACATTAACCAAAAATCATTTGAATAATAGAAAAAAAAGTTTAAGAACGTTTTAGGAAGGCAATATATATTTAATGTTTTTGTAAGTAATTACAGAACTAAGTACGAACTTCTCTTTGAAAAAGAAAAAATAATGGAGAATATTTTCCTGAACAAAAATACAAAAGTCACGTTAAATGAAATGACAAAACTCCAACTTAATGAAAGAGCAACAACTTGGAATCTATTGGAATTAGATACCTACAAATTCAGTGGAGAAAATAGTGCATTTTTTCTATATATTTCGCTTATAAAATAATATTCAATAAATCTATTTTCATGGAATTTTGAAACAAAAACAATCATACACAATACGTAATTTATCAAATTATAACAATTAACTATAAAATGTATCATACTCGGTATTAGAAATAAATAATACATTTTATAATACTCTATAAGTTAGTTATACAATTTAAAACAAATTTGATTCTACACTCTTAACTCCATAAATAATTTTTTCCTAATTAAAAGTCACTCTCTTTAATGAACAGTATATATCTCTTCGGTATATGCGATCAATAGCAATAAAGAATCTCTTCTTTAATGCTATAAATCGCATATACATGCTTTTAATACAAAAAATTAGTTTAGACAGATATAGTTTGATTGGCATATTTTTATGCTTCTTTTTCTGTATTTATTTTTTCTATTGCCTCGACTGAAAAACATGTGAAGCATTCGTATTTTCCTTGATTCAGAATATTATTTGGAGAAATCCCATCAACTGTTCCAGCATCAGATTTGCAGTTACATTAGGTATGAAGCAGAATTTGATGTATGTTACAATTTATTTTGCGAAAATAAGCTATTTTGGAGCCAGAAATTGAAACAGAATAGATAGGAATAATTTTAAATTATTTAAAAGTAAATGAAATTTTCTTCTTTCAAATTCCAAGTAAGAATGCAGAAGGGAAATGGTCTCATAATACGTATATTGGGCACTTCCAGTATATTTCCTATATTATTTCTTCGTTAATATATAAGTGTTTGAAATATTCTTCTTAATCCCAGTTCTCATGAGTATATCAGCTATTTTCTTATAATGTAGTCTTTTGTATATTACTTTCCTGTATTTTTTAAATATCATTTTAGCCTTCCACAAAACATGTTATCGATAAAGCCTCGTCGAATTTTGATTCAAATCTTCCTGATAATGTATTCGAACGCTTGAATTGCTGCTATAATTTATTACTGTCATTGGACTCCATTGAAACTTTTTCGTTAAAAGTGTTGAGAAATGGGATCCATCGTTGATTTTACGACTGACTCCATCAAAGCAGAGCTGTGGATTCCAGTGAATATGAAAAGTGGTACATGAACACATGTGTGGAGCGATTGCAAGACAAAAGCAAATAATTTGCGGAGGCCGGGTAGTGATCCATTACTCGCAACAAGACCAGGTGACAGCAGACATGGCCGTGCTCCTTGATAAAATGCCGTCAGTTATCGCTCCGGCGATGTGTGGCTCAGTTTGTTGTGTTCTACCGCTCGTCAGCCAAGCGTACCATTCAGACAACCATCGTTTCAGCGTCAATGTGTGTCCAGCATAGCGAAACGTCACGCTACTGGATGCTATGCTACACCAGGCTTACATTACAGAAAATTGGGGTGCGCCTTTTAGAACAACAGGGGGGAGGGGCGATGAAAGTTGAAGAAATGATAAAAAAAATACCCAGTAAGAAAATCAACCAAACAAGTCGCAGATCGCGCGTTAACCACCCGTAGAATGCGCAGATCTCTGTCTGAACGTCGCTTCACTGTGGACGATACCCTATTATTTAGCAGTCATGCAAGGCTGGGTCGCAGGGGTAAATCGGATAAATTGAGGAAATGCTTAATGAGAATAACATGCCTCATATAGGCATTCGCGCTACTTGAGAATTTTCATTTATTCCACCCCCTCCTCAGGAAAGCAGGAGGAAGCTCTTCCTATTTCATTTTGTTTACCTTCCATTTAGTTTCAAAAGGAACACTCGTGCAAATGAAACATTTTTTAAGTTTCACAAATGAAGAGAATGCAGAATTCTTCAAGTATTTATTATTCCCAATGTTGCAATCTGAAGGACATGTTTCGTTGATTTATTCAATGCTTTATTTTGCAATTGAATTACTTGTTGCGATAATATTAGCTTAGCTTAAAATAATTTCCTTATAAACATGAAACACGCTATCATAACCATTTTTTGCATATTGTAATATAAAATATATTAAATAAAAAAACATTAAAAAATGGTTTATAAAATGTAAAAATCTTTTCGTGACTAGCGAGATCGATAACCAATCCAGCCGAAGATTGTCTTGCTAAGCGGGCTTGTGCGCTAAAAGTCCAAAAAATTTAATATCTTTTTGATGCTGCTTCATGGTGTAGAAAGGAAGAGGCCAGCCCAAGCCTCGATCTCGTCCCTTGACTATGGTTAAAAATGATTAGACATTTTGATTCGTTTAACGGTCAGTAAAAACCAGGAGCTAGAAACGTATCGCAGTGATTATTCCACCCTATTATACGCTATTCGTTTGACTAATTACTTGACATGAAATCAATTTCTTTTGAAATAAATATCAATTTCTCATGGAATCGTGATTTTATGAAACCGCTATGATATACAGGAAGGTGTTTGGCTGAGTCAAAAAAGAGCTATTAGAGCTTCTTAAGGAATCGATGGAGTGAGTATTTCAGTTTCAATTTTTATTCATTGCCAGTGGCATCCTTTCCAGCCTCGAAAAAAGGAGAATTGCGAAGAAGCGCTGCCGCCATTTATTATTCATGCTAATCTCTGTTTATAGCTCTCTACGGGTCACTCGCTGCCAACAGGTCTGACCTCTAAAGATCGGACTAGCGGAGAAGGGGTTGAGCGTAATTAGTGGCCACTTTTATCACCCCTTAAACGGAAGCGGTTTACCGTTTGATTAAAATATGATGCTGTCGAGGGATCGGCGCGGAATTTCCTTCATGCAAGTGGAGGCACTGCAATCCCTCGCCGCGCTACCAACGGATTTTATTGTTTCAAACAAAGCGCCCTCCTGCGCCCTTCTCTAAAGGCGGAGGATGTGCCACTATTCGACATGCGTTTTGAATTCTACTAAAATCATTTGTTACTTATTTAATAATGTATTATTTTCGCACAATGGAAAATATTGAGACGTTATAACAGTTAAGAAATTATAAAATAGTAATTTAAATATAACCGTTTAAAATTATGTAATATAATAATAATTTTTCCCGGAACACTGATTTTTGTGGTCTGGCAAATTATTTGGCTAAATATATTACATAAATATAAATTATATTTTTCGTATATTCCTATCAAAGTAACTATTTTTCAATCAAAAAGACTTATTTTAGGTAAATGCAACCTCTGTAATCACGTAATGCTTAATCCTGAAGTGAATGGAACAAAAGAAATGAATTGCCTAAAGAAAATAAAGTGGAAATAAGTAGTGGAAATTGAAAAATTTGCTTTGATTCATTTTTAGCTTTGAAAGCAAAATCTTACCAAACTCAGCAATCCACTTCAGTCAGGGTCCACTTCAACACGATATAAAATTTAGAATAATATAAGATAAAAAAATTATAAAGACTAATATTTTTGGCATTCATTTTCCTCATCAAAAATATTTTTTTTCCTTAAAGAATAAAGTCCTTGGATCGTCAAACTTTCTCTTTCCTTGTGATAGATGTTAAAGACCAGCACCTATTGAAGCGTAATGGGCCGTTTTACTTTGGAACCAATTCCCCAACCCTTTCATCTAATTAAGAGAAGCCTCTAAAAATTCAGTATCACTTTGTCGGAGTTTTTGTTGAAAGCTATTCATGCGTTTTAAAGAGCGATCTTAATTTTGCTTACATCATTCCTATCGCTGGCACAAATTTTTCTTGCCTTAGATTTTTAAACATTTTATAGTTTTCTTGATTCATAAGCATTTACATAATTTCTTTCTTTTGTAAAAGAGATTCGTTTCGTTTTAAAAATTCCTAATGATATCGTTTTAGTTTATTGAATACTTTAAGCGTTACTTTTGTCGTACTTTTGCTCATGATGTGATTCCCCATCTGCTTATTAGAATGTTGTAACGAATTTAATTTCGTTTTATAATTTTGTTTCTCTTGTATAAGTTTTTATAATGTGATTATAATGAATATATCAATTTCAAATTGTAGCCATAGAGATGTAGGTCGGGGATTTAACCATGACATTTCCTAAAATTAAATTGGCTTGTATGAGGAGGGCTCTTAAAAATCCGCCCACAGTTCAAATACAGACGAGACAACATCTTTCAGTAGTATACTAGCTATCTATTACTTTCCTACTACTGAAGACTATTTTTTGCTCCCAGAAATTGATAGTTTTGAATAATATATGGTGTCCTGCGGGTGTAGAAGGCGGAAAGGCCATTCATTTATTAAAACAGGACTAGCAGCAACCCGTGGAGACAACAATGAATTCTGGTAATTCGTGAAATGGATCTTCAGAATGCAAAAGCGCTTAAGTTTTTGGAGCTCTTGGATGGGGCGCTCGGATTCCTTTTGGAGGAGACGGCACAATAGGGGGCAACGTGCAAATATTGACACATACAATTTCAAAGAAAACAATATTGCTCGCTGGGACTCCCATGACGTGGTTAAAGATCCTGCTCATGATGACGCGAATCCCTCCTGCGAAAAAATCCATTTATTCGAAATTTCCGACGTTTTCGAACAATGACGAGTGCCTCTCAAGAATGCCTTCCTTCATTCGTTTGCTCTCAATTCCCAAGTCATAAATATTAGTCATATCTCAATAACGCTCTTTTATTTCTAGCATTTATTTACCTGTCCATTACGCTTAGGAACATTTTAATTACTGTTCCACGTGGGTACAAAGAGCTCTTAATAACGTTTCAAACAATATCAGGATTGTGAACGCTGGCTCGGTGATCGCGCAAGATTAAACGCGATCCCTGGGGAATGGGTCGCTTCGTTTGGAATTCATTTTATTTCAACTGACTTCATCCACTTTATTTATTTAGCCATTAAAGGATTTCGTTTCATTTCTGCAGTTATAGGTAAATAAACGAAGTTTGTAGTAATTAAAATGTTTAGTACTTGTTGGACTCTTGCAACTATTGACAATAAATTTTCAACACAATGAAGAGTTTGATTGATTTCATTTAATTTACATAAAAAACATCACAAAATAAACAATCAGAAAGCTTAAATCATGCCGTTATTGAATTACATTTTTGCAACTCTATACTGTGCATTAAATTTAGAATATCAATATACACTTAGTAAACAAACATTCTACGAATTTTGAGAAAACCAGTTTATACTTATTCAAATCCACACATCGTACAAAAATAAATAAATTTACTATTGGTTTTTAATTTTGATCTAAATTTTGCTTTCTCAATAAAAATTTCTTTTGCATCTTAGAATTACGATATTCATAGTAATATGCTGATTAGTAATACATTGTTCTTTGCTTTTATCAGCTTCTTATATATATCAACAGATACACAGTGCAAATATTGCGTTATACATTGTTTTTAAATTAATATTTTGTCTAAGAAATTAGTTCTCGTATTATATTGCAGTTTTCTACGTAAGATATCTTGAATTAAATCAAAAAGCTTCTTCTGTGTATATTAATGCATTAAAAATATGTTTTGTTAATAAATTGAATTCTAATTTCATCAATATCCTTGCTTTTGAAAAAAATATATCTTAATTCAAAAAAATTATGTTTTGGATAAGAATATTTAATTTTTTTAATTGGTCATACAAGGCATACATGAAGATCTTAATAATTTTAAAAATGAGAGTGAATTTCCCAATTTCTTAAGCCCATTATTTCCAACACGGTGATCTGCTTTAAAGCTTTAATCAACGTTTATGAAGGTAGCTTTCGGGAAATGAAGGCTTCCAAAATCTTCGGAACACGACAAATCCTTATGCTTCCTCTTTTCCCGGAATTGCCTCCAGAAGTCCCTTGGTAGTCGGAAGTACTAAAGAGACATTAGAATAAGTAAATATTAGCTGAACGTATTTGACATCAGCTATAAATGTTCAGATAAAACTACTGGTACATTTTTGCTCATAACAGGGCATTCTCTCTGTTTTTTTTAAAGAGCTCATCCCTTGCGATACTCTTCCATCAGGCTCATCGGAACTAAGAATTGGATCATCTTCTTATAATGATCTTTATATAGTTATTTAGCCATTTTTCACCACTATTTTAACTTTTGGTTTCATTCCTTCTTACAACGGCCCAGCAGCTGACATGAAATCATATTGGCCTCAATTCGTTATAAATGGTAACTAATTTATATTTTAAAACATACCACTACTCTTCAATTGCGAATTACTTCTGTATTTTACTTTTATATAAACTATATATGAAGGATTATCCTTCGTATAAATTCAGGTTATTATTTTAGGAATTCCTAATTTACAGAATTTGTTCAACCAATCACAACTACTGTACATTTAAAAAGAATGTTGTTCGCTCAAATGTTACACAAATGAGCTGAATTACTTTTTAACAATAGTTAATAATTACCTAAAAATTATTATCGTAAATAAATATTTCAAAATTATTGATTATAACATATTTCTGTGTTTTACAAATATTTCATTTTCTAATCTTACTTGAAGCCAATTATATGGAATATTAACTCAAATGGTGTGTCTTCTGGTGTTTCAAAACATATTTGAATGATACAAACTCTACGCAATTGTTAAATAAAAATCGATAAATTAAATATCATTATTGGAATAAATAGAAAAAATAGCCCTACCCATTTTTCAACAAATGCTTTAATGAGCAGAAATTTTCTGAAAAATCATTCAACCAGCAGCGCCATTATGAAACTTATCTTAAAAACTGTGATATCCCGAATACTGTGCATATTTGTTTGAATGACATCATTCATTTCAAAATTCAGACAATGCCAGATTTACGGAGTTGTAAGTGGTATTCATACATTTTTAACATTAGCTTTTGCTGCAACAAATTTGTTTTAAAAAACACATTAATTATGGTAAAATATGTCTCATTTTTAAACTGTTTATAACTTTAGTGTAATTTTTTGTGTCAACAAGCTGACAAAACTTTTCTATTAAGCTAAGTTGTACCAATCCAGAAATCAAAATGATGCAATATAAAAGTTAGTATGGATTGTTAAAAATTATGTCAAAAACACCTTTAACATACATTTAAACTTAATCGGCGTTCTCTGCTAGGGTATCAATATGCTTTTTCCCAAGACATTTAATTTTATGTCAACTTTAAGAGTGAATTGATCATTTCTTTAATTAATTTAATTTTTCACTTTCATTCAGATTTTTGCACACTCTAAATTTTCCAATCAGCAACCCGAGTCCAGCAACAGCACCATTTCTCTGCCAACTTTTTATATAGAAATATTAACTGTGTTTACAATGACTGCAGTATAATAGGAATTGATGCTCACCTCATTCTAGAGCTGTGAGCCTTTTGAAATAAATATTTTTTACAAGATTCTCATTAACAAAAATCCAAATTTCATGATCAGCAATTAATTTTGAGTATGTGAAATATCTCTTCCACACATTTTATTCTTCAATATACATATCATTATAATTCTAATATGTTAATCCATTAATAATAGTAAATTAGTAGCATTATTACACATCATTTTATGAATGGGCAATCCGTATCGCGTCATTTGAAACTACAAAATAGCACTAATGTGTTATTATATTCCCTAATTTGAATATAAACCGAGTATTATAAAGCCCTTTGATATTTTTAACCTCTCTCCATTGAATAGTCGTTTTTTGGCCTGGTAGCTTTCATTCGTAATTGTCCAGAGGCAACGAGCAGCTGCACTCAGACCAAGATCTCATGATGGTGGTCAGTGCTGAAACAGTGATGCGTGGGTGATTAAAATGGCTCTGAAAAATTGATAACCCTGCCCTTTGTTCTCAGTGAGGCCCACCCAGTCTCCATGGCTCTATTTGAGTAGATGGAGGAGCTGCACCAGGCACGTCACGTTTTCCCAATTCTCCCCTCACGGAAGGTGAATGGAATCGAGAGGATCGAATTCAATCACACTAGGACAGAGTTTTCTTCTTTCGTAAATGTGTTTTCATTTTGAATTAGATTTTTCTTAATAAACAGAATGCATTGAAATTTAATATTATGAGGGAAAAGTCTTACACTTCCTATTATCTCAGATCTTAAAAAAATTCCTAACCTTAACTTGAATATTCAAGCGCTTAAAATACAAGGGGACCAGGTTCTTTGACTTGAAATATTCAGAAGGTTTGATACTCGCTTTCAGGTCACTTGCTGTGTTTAAGTATTTATTTGAGGGAGAGCATTTTTCTCAAAATCACTAATTACTTATTTTTTTCAAATAAAGAAATAATTTAAAAGAACGTCCTATTTTTATCTGTGAAAAATGCACTTTCTGTTTTATGAGTCGCGAGATAAATCTAATTAATCAGTTAATCATTTTAGTTTCAATCATCTGCCGATAAAAATCCATATAAAAATCAATTTACTTAAAAATTAAAAAAAAAATTATATTCAATTCTTATTCTGGGGAAGTAAGCTCCAGTTATTTTTACTTATTATCTATTTCATTTTAAATTTTTTTCCATCATTATTTTTCAAATTTCCTCATGGTTTTCAATTGAACTTATGAAATAGAATTCTTCAAATGAGTGAATTTAACACTATGTTCTAAAGCGAGGAATATAGAGGAAAAATAGTGTTTAGTTTTATTACTTTTTGAAATAAGTTTCTTCTTATATGCAATAGTTGCATATAACTTCCAAAATCTAGACAGGTATTTCATTGAAACTTTATAATGGAGAGCAAAATTAAAGAAACTGTTTCTGTGTCTTGACATCCAAATGGCAGACAATACAGTGAAGTCTACACATTATAAAGTTAATATGTGGTTGTCTGATTTCCAGAGGCGAAAAATGATTCATGTCTCTGACTTACACCGGATATGTCTGCTTCTTTTGTATTGCGTCATTTGCTCCTCCAGAGGTGTACCTAAAATGGAACAGTTCATGTAATTTTAATTTTGTGCTAAAGATTTTTAGATGTCATACCCATTAGTGTACAAAGCAAATAATTTTAATTGTCTTAGTTCAGGTAAATCAAAGTCCTCTCCATTGAACTTGTGACGAAAAGAAATATACAAGTAGTAGTGTTTCAAAAGCGCGCGATGTATCAGCGTCTGGAAAATTTCAATAGCGTCTAGTCCAAGAAAAGGATGGCAGCGCCAAGGATCACAGACTTTCAGATACATAAAACCCCATTCAAAAAGCTTCAGTTTGAAGGATTAGAAGCGTCTTTTGAGAAGCGGAACAGAAGAAGATTTTATAAGCCTTCTCTGACTGAACGAAAGAGAAGAGGAGAAAAAAATATACCAGAGATATCTCAGGTGCTGTTGGGTAAAAGCACAAAGGGTTTACTATTTCGCTTAAAGGATTAGTCCAAGCTAACTTAGAGATAATTGCAAACCCCTTTTGAATTAATTGCAGACTCAATTTCTGCTGGAATTGCATACCCAATATTGCCGCCTTTCTCTTAACAAAACAGGACAATAAAAAATTAATTACTAACACATAGAGATGACAATAATGTTTATAAATATTCTATATTTCTAACGAAAAAACGAAACGCTAGTAATAATTAAAAACTGAGGGGGAGAAAAAATGATCCCCCTTCAAATCTTTGGCGAAGGAAACGCTGCTTTAATTTCAATTTTGATTTACTCCATGCAATAAGATTCTTTGTAAGATCTTCCATTGTAACTAACGCAAAAATTGTTAAGGAATATGAACGGAATAAGAGAGTGCTTTCATTTATGAATAAATTTGTTTTTCGCTGCATCAGAATAGATATGTTCATTAAAATTATTTTCTACAATTTTCTTTAATTTTTATTTACTTGACAAAAATTGATAAACAATTTAACTGCGTAATAAAACTTACCACGTTTAATTCATAAATGCTCAAGAATGGAAAAAAAAGTAATGTGATAATGTGAACTTTGAAAAATGTGAAGACTATTTGATTTTTTTTAAGTCATCTTTTTCTTTCGCTCTATGGAGCTTTGCGGTGAAAAATTATTTTTTGAGCACCGTTTCGTTAGCTATTTAAATTACTGAGCAGAAATCGGTTTTCTCTGCCAACTCTTGGGATTTGAAACTTTTTATATAAAATAATAAAGCGAGTAAGTGTAATTTTCTCATGACAATTATTTTATTTAGTTTTATAGGAATTAAATAAAACAATATTTAAATTTTTACCACTACTTTATTCTGAAAAATATTTCTACAAATTTAATTTAGTAAATACAAAGATTTGTCATTACTGAGGAAATAATTATTTTCAATGTTCTTCATTATATCCATTATTTTTAAATTAATGTGTTTAGTATTTTTTATTCAATGTTATTTTATTTTGACGGATATATAAATATTATATTTAAAAGGTTTTGAACTTCATAGCTAGGGACATGACATCTTATTATCCCTTTTAAATTGGTTGTTATCTTTTAAAAAATGTAACTTTTTTTCCTGTTGATTAATTATAGATAATTTAGTTGTATTTTCATATAGTACTTGTTATTTATGTTATAAATTTACATAAATATAACACGTTTGGAATGTAAACATATTTATTAAAGCTGATAGATACAAATGAGTTTTAAAAACATTATCTTTTGTGTGTGTGTGTGTGTGTGTGTGTGTGTGTGTGTGTGTGTGTGTGTGTGTGTGTGTGTGTGTGTGTGTGTGTGTGTGTGTGTGTGTGTGTGTGTGTGTGTGTGTGTATTTTTTAAATTATTTATTATATTGATTTTAGAAATTTAAGTATGATTTTCCTGCATGGAAAAATTTCAAAAATTTTACTCTAAAACATAATATTTCAAACAAATATTATCATTCATTTGAAATTTTTTTTCTCTCTTTTAGATCCATTTTGATTTATTCTACCACATCATTCTTTAACATGCACGGTTGAGGGAAAACTAAAGTGACTTAGGAAATTTAACCTAAAACTCACCCCACAGTTAAAAATTTCAAGAATTCACCCTTCAAAACAAAAATTGGATCTACATGAAACAATTCCTAAATTAGTTTTCTTTAATCGGATATTTTGCTTTCTCTTAATAAAATAATGTATAACGATTGTGAGCACTCATTGACTGATCCCTTGTGGTGAGCAATATTTTTATACCGATTTATTCCAAACTAGACTTTGGATGGATTCCAGTTTACAGGAAGGAAAGTATTCAGTTTGTTTGTTAGCTGGACATTTTTTCTTCTGCGACTCCACTGTTTTTCTAATAGAAATGGTGGAACCTATTGTTGTGAGTAATAGGTCCAATCTAAAAGTAGCGGCTCTTTCCCAAGAGTCCGATCGGTTGATTGGTGAAAGTGTACAGGAGGATACTTCTTACTTTTTGATGACTTTCAAACAAAACTCTTAAAACGCACTAGTCAATGAGGCATTGCAACATTTTCATTTTGTTGTCCTTAAATTTTTATTACATACCATAAAAATGTATCGTTGCACACATTTACTTTATTGGTTTTAATATAATTCTTAAGTAATAATAATTGAACAATCTGTATATAATAATCACATGTGAAAAATGAAATTGTTCTTAAATATTCCGAATAAGTTTTTTATTAACCTACAGTAAATTTACTCATTATCGGTAAGTTTTGATTTAATAATTTACTGAGAAATTTTTCTCTCCTAAAATGAGTCCTTACAAGTGAGAATATCCTATTGAAAAGTAGCATTTGAACCTAATATAAAAACTCAATTCTATTTATTAGTTATGAAACCGGCATGAAGTTTTTGCCAAGGAATTGTTAAGGAAGCGTTTTTTGTCGCCTGTTATTCATACATACAGCGGACATGGGTCAACGTATAATTTTAACTCTAACGACTATCACAGTAATAGTTAAGAGAACTGGTATTTCAGACGGAAAGATTATATGAAGATAATTTGCATTAGGTTTTATCTTTCAGGAGATGGTGGGGTTCAATTTGAGTTCCCGTTGCGATTCAGAAAGAACTTATCAACAAATGGTAGAATGTTTTACATCTTGAAAGCAATAAGTCTGATGAAAGATGTTCCCTTCTGTTCACAACATGTTTCTGAAATTGCTTTCCTAAAATGAAGAATCTTTAGAGAAATATTGAGAATTGTTACAGTCCAGAGAGTCTTTACATAAAAGTTATGATTTTCAGAAATGAATGGTTCTTTTGATATTAACGCTGATTAATTCTGTAAAGTCTAAAAATTAAAAAGTCATTTATTAAGCGTTAGTAATAAATGGACTTAAGTTCTTCTCATCTGGGGAATAATATGAATAAAAAATTCCATTGTAAAATATTGGAATTATATCACATCAATTATTATGCTGTTAGGTATTTCACTTCAAAAATATTTATTTTTGAATATAAATAATAATTATTATTATATAATAATTAAGTAATAATTATTATATAATAATTAATATATAAGTAATATAAGTAAATTTTATTTAAATTTTTTTTTTAATTTTCAAAATTTTATGCTGTTTTTTACTGTACCAACTGCTGTACATTTGTTATCTGAAGGCCTATTGAGAATGCCATCTCAATTCTTTGGAAAAGATGAATTTTTCAAAAGAAATCTCGAAAGTGTTTCGAAATATTCTTCGAATGGAAATGTTAAAAATATTCCCTCCTTATATTAATTTGTATAGGTAAATAATGGCACAACATAAAAGAACTGAAACAGTAAAAAATGAATTTGTTTTATTAGAGTCGAAAAGCAAAGTTGCTATATGAAAGATTTCGATTGAATTATTAGTTTATATTTTTTTCAGTTTGCCTAACAATAAATATTTGCTAATATTTGTGACGGTTTTCGACGTAAGAAGGCAGGCTTTCAAATGCAAAATAGTTCAAGTCATAAAAAATAAAGAATATTTTCTAAGGTTCTAATGAAATGTGCGAATAAATTAATAATTTGTTAAACCTGTTTACTATTTAAATTTCCTTGAATAAAGTGAGATCAACGCCGGAAAGTCTAAATTTTGCTTAAATAAAGCGTTTAGTTGAATCGCAAAACGCTGTTAATCATTTAACAATCAAGCAAGGGAACCTTTCATTTGGGGAACAATAGCGTTCTGCATTTAATGATGTGCTGACGTTTGAAAGGTATCTTTAATGAAATATTCCTATTGATCGCATGATTTAATTTCGAGAAATATATTTTTCCATTGTTAACCGTGCAGAAAGCAACGCATTAGAAGAGTATGAATAATTTGTCGAAGTCTTTAAGCTGGCAAATATTTATTTAGCTCCAAGAGCTGTTTATTGAAGTAACAAAACTTGTACAGCGTTGCGAAATCCCTTTATCTAACTCTTTTAGAATGAGCACCAAAAAATCTTAAAGTCTTTTCGAATAAATATTGCGTTAAGTGAAATAAATTTGCCTCCAAATTAATATTGTAAAATTTACGAATTTTTATTTTGTGGATTTCAAGAACAATTAATGTAACAGATTCCATTTGTAGTTTATGAAAGATATTTATTGCATGTCAAATCAAAATGAGCGATATGGATAAAAAAAATTGATCCAATAAAAATAGTGTACATATGGTCAGTTGGGCTTTATGGAAGAAGAATGCTTACCGAGAACAACGATTTCCAAAATTATAGTTGAACACAGATGCATCACCATCTGTCGTATTTTTGAAAGCTCTGCTTAATGTTTGTGAATCAGGAAACTATTTACACAAAGAAGTGGTTTATGTTTAAAACTATATACTGCTCGCAATATTCATGTCAAACAAGCTTCCAAGTTATAACTACATTATATAGATTACAAATCTTTATTTAAATTTTGAAGGAGAATTTAGTAATATTATCATCCAATCAATTGGCGTAAAGTATTCACAGACTCGAACAGTAATGATTTCCTTCTCCTTTCTTCGGATACTTTCGCAGAAGGGAAGACCCCTAAAGTGTTTCCTCTTCCCTTCGCACTTTTAAATTGCATCGCTGCACGAGGGCAAACTTGCTCAAAAGAGAAAAAATAAATGTTTCCCGGAAAATTTTAGAACGTGGAAGAAAAATTTTTGCACTTATTTGAAACACATTTTTTTAGGATCGTCGCTCGGAATTATTGTACTTTGAATGTTTCTTCCCCCTTTTTTCCGACTTAATCATTTTTCAAGAGGTGCAGGATACAAGGTTAAATCATCAATCAGTTGACAGAGTCATGCTTTCCCTGTTATCATAAGGGGAATGTTTTACTTTGATGGTCTTTCTCAAATATTCTTGTTCGAAAGTTTGCTGCCTACTCATACAATTACCTACTTATGAATGCCTAACAACATTGAATAACCAACTTTTTTAACTGCCTCGCGAACATGCTTGTTAGGCTGACTTTTCTTCTCTTCTGACGAAACGTCGGCATTATCTTATCCGACGTTTTTTCATCCGGGTTTTTTCCTTCCAATGTAAGTGGTCTAAGTTTTTTTTTTTTTTTTTTTCATAGGCAAAGTAATTCGAGTAAAACAAGTACACAAGTTAAACAAAATATCTAATTCTGGCGAAATATTTATAAAATTCTTTTCGAGACCCTACTTTTACCAAATTCTTTTGCTTCTAGTTAAAAGATGAGCAAATAGATTATAGGTGTATGAAATACATTTTTTGTCCTGTTCTTTTGCATAATATTTATGAACAAGAAAATCACGACTTGAAAAAAAGAGCATTACTTACTCTTGGGGCTATTCTGTGGAATACGTGGACGCTTAATTTCTAACATGAAACTTTATTTTCCTAGTTTGAAAGAATAACGATTGTTTTTATTCTTTATATCAGAAGTCTTCCTTTTATAAAATCGCATTGTTTTGAAATAATAATTCTAAAGTATTTTAAAAATTAAAAAATTTTTTGAAAGTGCTCTATTTATGCGATAATCTTTATTGTTGTATTAATTTGTTAATATATGCAAAATTAAGTTGCACTGGTTAAACTTAATATTTTATTACCATGCGTAGTTCATTGAGGCATGGGATCGGTTACTATCTGTGAAGAGGATTATCTCATGAAATTTTTTTAAAGATATCTCTAATAGGAATAATATTTAAAACTCCCTCATACATAATCTATTTTGAGACTTAAAGAAATATACTTTGTCTAGATCTCTTGTGTTTATATACATTTTATAGATAAAATAAGATATGCTACAGTTCGGTATGCACAATAGAGTAAAATGAGTACTTAGGTCTAACAAAATCCAGCTATTATTGATGTCACACCTGTAGTTTGAATAAAATCATCGAAATTAATACAGCTCTAATACAAACTTAAATGTGTGATCGATTTCATGGGAATAATTTATTGCTTTGGATTTTTAATTATACTTATGAAAAGAATATTTCAATCAAATTATTTAGAGTAGTAATATACAATGATTGTATGAGAAAATTAACGCTTATAGGAATTTATAAAATACTTTAGTATAGAAGAACAAAGCGTACATTGAACAATATGTTGAAAAAATTTCCTATCTTATGAATAAATGAAAAATTCCACTTGCAATTTCTGTGGTTATTCGTTACACTGCGTGGACACTTATCTTAACTTGATTGAATTTTGCACAAATTTTGTGTTCAGTATATAACTGTATGTTTATATTTAAGCTAATATAAGTAGTTTTTTTTCATTTTATCTTTATTAAGTAATGTAAACAGAATTAGGATTCATTGGTTAAAAGCTTTTAGCCAATGAATAAAGAAAAGATACTATTTTTTATCTGTGCGGAAATATTTCATCCTCTTTGGATTCAATAGATTGCAGTTCGGTTGAATTGGTTGGAAAATACATTGAATGATGTTTGTTTTTTGAAATTGCTGTAAGTAAAATCTTTCCTTTCACTTCCTGGTTTTTACTTAATAAAATAAGCAGAGTTAGGATTCATTGGCCAGTAGAAATTCTGAGCGGAAGGAGAATTCGGTTTCTAATCTCCGTAACACTGCTTTAACATTCCTTCAGCTAGTTTGTATTGATTGCTAATTGTAGCGCTCAATGACTCTGTGTTTCAAACTTCTGTTAGTAAAATCTTTCCTTATCGGCTTTTACTTGATAAAAGGTAGGATTGAATGGCCAGTTCTTAGCCAATGAGAGGAGGGAACATCCTCCGTAGGGATTGCTCGCATTGTTGATATACTGCTTATTTTAATTGGGATTCATTTATTGTGAACTCCATTGTTCCATGGCTGTGTTTTTATTTTTTAAAACTACTGTAAATGAATCTTTCCTTTTAAAATTTTACTTAGTAATGTGAGCCGATTTTTTTGCAGTTCTTCGCTACAATTTCTTAAAGTATACTTATCATAGAATGACACATAAACTGATAGAAAATACTAGATTTAATTGAGATCAAATTTGATTTAATTGAGATACTTTGTTTACTCGATTTAATTAGATTTAATTGAGATACTTTGTTTTTCCTCGCATCATGAGTTGGTGTTTTTTACAGTATTTTCGCACTAGCTCTCCCTCTCTCTCTCTCTCTTTAGGGTTTTTCATATAATTTAAATAGCATTTGAATACTAATCGTTTTTCATTATTTTTGAATATTCAAAAAGAAAACAAGGAATAAAAGTACCTTAATATTTTACTTTGCACCGTTTAACGGCTCATTTAAGTAACACAGTTTTCAACAAAAATATCTTAAAATAATGAAGTTTCTGGTAAATCACTTTAGAAAACTAAATAAGAGATTTTATCATTTTAAAATTATTTTATCTTAATTAATGGGTTACAAGTGAAAATTTTATATTATACTTACTTTATCTAGAATAAAATTTTATAAAATTTGAATACATTTTTTTCTAATTTTTTCATGAATTTTTTCTATTCTATATCTAAACATGCTTGGTGCTTGGAATTTTAAAAACAAATTCGTTGATATTTCATCAAAAACCCCCATCATAAAATTATGTATTGTCTATTTTATGAGGTCTTCTAAAAAACATTGAACGCTTAAATGTCAAAAGGCCTTTATTATTGACGTTGACATGTCGTCTGTCAAGATAAATATAATCTCATAATTTGATTGAATCTAAATGGGAATGAAGACGAATATAAGGAATAAAAAACAAGTTACATCTTTCCAAATCGAATACATTGTTATTGGAATTAGATTTACTATCATCATTTCGTTTTGTTTTTACTTTTTCTAGTTTGCCTGCTTTGAATATTTGACGTTGTGGTAATGTCATTCGGATTATTCATTCTATTGTATATACTGTGAAATAAAAAATAAAAAAACAGTATTCCGTATGTTTCCCTTAGGGAAACAGAATATAACTTTAAAGGATAGTTGTTAATTAGATCAATTTTCCGTATCAAGATTTTAAACTGAAATCAGATCAAAACCGACTTCCACAATTAAAGAAGTAAAATAATGTGATTTTATCTAAGAATAACATGCGATCAAAGATAAGAATTTCAGCTCAGTATTCAAATTAGCCAAAAAATTTTTAAAAAAATGAGTATTTAAAATAATTTATAAGGATGACTTCGGAATGGAAAGGTGGAAAGAGCGCTCATCAGCAACGGTTCATCAGTGGCCTTCGAAAGAGAAATCAAATGTGTGTCGTAAGGCGATAGATAAAGCACCCGTAGAGAAAACAGATTTGCTTTTTATTCCGTTTTTTACTTGAACATGGCTCAGGTGTGAACCGAGAAAGCATCCTGTGGCCGCAGTCCATCAGACCTCTCGGAATCAATACGCCGAGCACACACGCCGACAAGGGGATGTGTGTAGAGTGCCTTTCGAAATTTGTAGGTCATTTTTTTTAAGCATTCAGTTGGAGAGGAACTTGTTGTGAAAAAGTGTAAAAATGATTATTAGAGAAACTGGCCATCTTTTGGAAAGGAAGTAATGGCGGAAGAAACATAAATTGAATTTTGGAAAGAAATTGATTTATCTTAATTTTTTCCCCTTGTATATTCATGCAGAAAATATTTCATAACTGCCTTTCCCTGTACAAGATTTGATTAAAATGATTGGCTCTGCTTATATATACTTCCTTCTAATGTGGTAATGGGCAGTGTCTTCATTCCTTTACGAAAATAAAATTGTCTACAAGAATTTAGATTGGGTCAGTAGCTATGTGCAGTGTTTATTCTTTTATTAAAATATGGGACACACCTTATTTGTAAATTTTTTTTTAGTTTTGCAAATTATTTTTTTAAGAAAAAATTAAAAAAAAAAAAAAAAAAGATTGTGAGAAGTCAGACGGCATTTTTTCAATTTAATCGAGGCAAAAGGCATCTGAATTTGTAACACTAGGATTTCCAAAAAAAAAAATACTTTTAACTCATGAAAAACTACACTAAACAGAGTTGAATAAGATTATGTTATGAGTATAAAATGAGTTACTTCTACCACTTTTTGACATTACAGCGAGCTATTCTGAGGTTACAAGTCATAATTCGGCAGTATCCTGTACATGAGACTAACCAACATTGCTTTTAATAAATTGGCTTTATTTCATTCACATAAATATTAAAAATATTAAAAAATAAAAAAGCTTTATTTCATTCCTATAAATGTAAATATTAAAAAAATTGACGGAAAGAAATTTTTTACTAAACAATTATTAGTCATTTTTGCAAGTTGAAGTTCAATGGTAAAATCTTATTGAAGTATGTTAGAAAAATCATCCTTATAATATGCGGACTACCCCTTGAAAAGATCTCTACAATAGTTGGGTAGCTTCTTGAGCCTTTTACACACACACACAGACAGACCCTCCAATCTGATTCTACACTTCTTTCGCAGAGTCAGAAAGAAGTTCTTTCTTGCAATGAGGCAAAAGAGAGACAATACAATTTATTAGAATCGTTGTTTATCTTTAATCTCTGTCCCGCACAGCAAACACACGCTTCCGTGCAACATATTTGCTCGCGCATCGACACAATTAATAAAGATTGTGAAGATGACGCACCTTTCCCCCCCCCCCTGTTCAGGTATTTATACAGATATTTCACGACCTTTTCTTCCGCCATTTTTTTCCCGTGGCCCTTTTGATGGGCTTCCCACTCCCATGTGGAATCGCTAACTTTGATCCCATTTCAAGGGATAATTTGGCAACAGGGAGTTTCCTTAAGTGTGTGGCGTTGTGAAAGCTTCAAATCTTTTCAATACAAAATCATTTGAAAAATAAATTTCTGACTTGAAGCAAATTATTCCTATTTAGCAATTTATTTTTGATATTTAGAAATAATACATTTGGAAATCCAGATTTTTTTATCTAATATTACTTTTGATATATCTTTTTATTTCGTTCAAATAAAACACGCACTCTTATTTGAAAATACATATTTCATTAAAAAAATGCGTAAAGAATTTCTCCTATCGGGTATAAATCTGTATTAACCTATTAAAAAATATTTGCACACGCAAAATCGATAAGTTTTCTTGATGTTGGAATTTATCTTGAGACTTAAAATTAGAACGGAATTCTAAGATAAGTTGATTCTTTGAGCATCTTGTGATGAAGGGAAACAACATTTTATGCAAAATGAATTATTACTCTTATATTAATAAACATATTATAAAAATGTCACTATAAAGCTAGAGAAAAAATAGAAATATACATATTTATATGCTTCGTAATGGGTATCGATATTCTTGTATTGATTTTAGTTCTTCACAAGATTTGGTTTTTGGTTTTGCTTGAAGTGGTGTCAACATATTATTTAGAACACCATTTATTTTTCCATGTTTTCACTATTTAAGAATTTCGAGAACATTTTAGTCTCGAAAAGAGCGAAACTTTTTATTTAATATCGATGTATTGCTTAAAGTGTGTGTGTGTGTGTGTGTTCCAAACCACTATTAACATCCATATTCAAAGTACAACCTAAATTGTCATCCGAATGTCCTAACAATTTAGCTGCCCACTCGTCGTTGAAACATAATATTTAAAATAAATCAAAGCACATCTTCCCCCATTTTGAAAAATAATATATGTACCATACAATAAAAACGGGTTAAAGAAATTTATTGATACTCTAAAAAAGCTGTAGTTCATGGTAAAAACCTTTAAGAAAATTCATAAAATTCTTAATAAGTTAAATTTACCATGAATTTACCATTATATATAAATCTTGACATTAAAAGACAATTAAGCCTCTTTAAATTAGAAAAATCTTGATTGAACTTTTCCACATGCCTTACAAAACTAATTTAAAATCTATATTTGATTATGTTTTTTAATAATTTTAAAAAAGTATTCCTTTATAGGAAAGTTCTTTATAAGTTTTAATGGATTCTATATATATTTTGTGTGTGCCACAGGTGTATTTTATCTTAATAAGATAAATCTTTCAATTAAATCTTTATTATTATTAAATTAATTTTAATGTGTTCAGAGAAAGAGAAAGTTTTACATTTTATTCTTTTAATACCTAAATCATAAATTTTTCTTATTTTTAACAATGTAACGAAATTTATTATTTTTAAACTCATATCTAACAATGTTTTTATTACTACATTTTTGTACATCCTAATTAATATTTTACAAAAATCTTAAATGAAATTTGTGAATTATTAACAATTATTAATAATAATTTTATTTCTGTAACTAATAAATTTTATTACCTTTATTGTTATATATCATTACCAATTGTAATTTTATTATTACATTATAACTACAATAACAATATTTGAAGTTAATATTATTAGTAATATTAATTTTCTAAACGTTTATAATTCTTACAAATATAATAAGAAATGGTTTGGATTGTATAGCTCCTTTCGAGGAATTTATATAAGCACTGATGTCTTACTTGTAAGAAACTAACGATCGGCACCCTGCAACGAAATGTGGGTTTAAATCCTTGAACCTCCGACTGGATATTGAGGAAGAAATTCCGTAGATGGTAAGCGGAGAGTTCCCACAATGTTGAGAGTCACGAGGGCTTCTCGCACATCCATACAGTATTCATCTCCCGTTTTCCAGTTTATACTGTATTCGAACCAGGAACCTCCCATTGCAAAAAGCATGGTCCTGCTACTAATTCCATAGTTTAATTTTATTTCTATCATTTTAAAACTAAGGCTTTCATAATCCTTCAATTATTCAATGAGATTGCACTCTACTTGCCGAGTGCATAGCAAAATAGAATGAAACAGTAAGCAGTTATTTAAAATCAGTAAATCTTTGGATTTTGATAATGCATCCATTTTCATATTTTATTAATAACTGTCTATACAAATTTGAAACCTGATTCAATACACTAAAAATTAAATACACATTAAATACAATACACATTTTTTTGATCATTTTATTTATGCAAAATAATGAAGCAAAGAAAAAAATTGCGCAATTTCAAAATGCTCGAAGTTAAAAAATTATTTTTCACTCTCATTTCTTATAATATAAAAAATATTTATTTTTTGTTCTTCCTTGTTAATTCATAGAAGCAATAATAAATAAATTATCACAATAAATAAATATATTCACCTGTTTTCATTTAAAGCCTACTGAAAATGCTAATTGGATAGCAAAATTGAAAATAGACTTTCTTTTCTGCGAAAATCCAATTAAACCCAAATTATTACATGAAAATAATTATAATATTGTACAAAATTAAGGAAATTATAAAAATATCTTCTTTATTTGGAAATTACTACTTGAAGTTAAGAGACTTAACTCTCTCACTCTCTCTCTATCTTTTGAAAATTTCCTGTATTTCTCGTAAAACTATTTTAATGGAAATAGTGTGTTTGTGAGAGTTTATATATTCTTATATTTATAGTTACATACATGAATTGTTATAAAGGGGAATTTTCCTTCTGTGTTTAGTTTATAAATCAGTTTGTATCAATCCAAACTATCACGTACTCATATCTAAAACTTCTAAAATTTCCCAACTTATTTTGGTTTTTTCATTTTTTTTATGACAAATGCATTTGTTTAATAGATTCAGAGTAAATTATTTTATTAAAATTTTGTAAATTTGTATTATATATATATATATATATATATATATATATATATATATATATATATATATATATATATATATATATATATATATAAAGAATGTTCATTATTACAAACAAATACTGTGCTTCGCAAAATAAAATTTTATTAGAGGCAAAAAATCCTAATAAAGCGGCATGTTTTGAATGCTATATTTTATTCGTTTCGTTTCTTCATATTCTATTGTTAAAAGACGGCAACGTTTCTATCTCGTAATATGAGAATTCATTGGAATGTCAAATCAGTAACAAATTAATCAAAAGTATCGAAAACTATTGTAAACGAGAGCAAATCAAAAGCAAAAAATGCTTTTCAAAATTAAAAATTCTCTCCCAAGACTCTACCAACATACACCCACAAGATGAGATTTGGTCCAGCAAACGGAAGCAAAAACCAGAGCGTTAACCCTTTATTCAACAATTTGGCTTCTGCCGAGTTAAGAAAATAGATTTGTTTCGTAAAAAAAAAGTACAAAAAAAATTAATTCACAAATGATCATTTTTCGGAATCAAGGAAACCGAGTTAAATCTTGAATATGTATGAATAAAATTAATTCACGGTTTCCCATAGATTTTTGGAATATAATCAAAAGATTAATAAATTTGAAATAAACACAGTTATGAATCGAGATTTCAATATTTTAAAGATTCAATATTTTTTAAGAGAAATTCACACGTCTTTGTCTTTTGTGCCATCCACTCTCCAATCTTTTTAATAAAACAAGAGAGATTTTTCGAAAGCTTGACTGACTCCCTACGAGCCCCATTCTGCTGGCCTCAACCACTGTTTCCTCTGCGAATTAAATATCGGAACAGCAAGGAAGTATTTTGAATTCAGTGGAGGTAGTAATGGAAAATTCTATGAGTAAACATTTAATATTGTGCATCTGGTGTTTTTTTTGCCATTTATAAACGTGTTTAATTTTTCTCATTAACAATAAATTAATTTATAAGAATTTACGGATCTTTTAAGAACCAAGGGATACTTTTTAATTGAAAGGAAAATGATTAACTAATGTCCATTCCATCACTTTCTCACTATTATTTAGGAATCATTTATTTAATACACCCAATAAGAAATCTCAGAATTGTTATAGTTTCTGGTCTTAATCGTAATTTTCTGATTAATGATATTGACGAAAAATAATGCTTTTACAAAACTTAATGTTGAAACTAAATTTCGTCATAATTTCTAATTTTTCGAAAGCCATATGTATTGCTAAATTGACTTGAATTAAAAATCCTAATTTTTCTGAAACAAAACTTTACGGATTTTATTTTTACCGAATCTCTTAGTTAAAAATAATTTCAATAAAAAAATCGAGTGTTAAACTTTAAATTTTGTCTTTTAAAAAGCAGATCTTAATGTGTAGCATTTAAAAACTAATGAATAAATGTTCAAAATTGATAATCAGAAAATTTATTAACAACACTGATAGTTAAGTAAATAATTTTATTGAATAAATATTTAAGTGGTCAAAAAATCTGAAATTATCGCTTTTATATATTTTCTTTATTTTCCTTGAAGGTAACTGTAAAAATTTGAATAACTTAAGAGTTGGTTTTGGGAATTCTTAAGAAATATGGATGGGATGGTTTAATTATATTTATGGGAAATATATAATATCTAAGGTGTGATTTAAAAATCAATGTTTTGATCATAATAAATTGAGAAATCCATTCCACTCTGAAGGAATGCTGAACGTTCTAATTGTAGAAAAAATTCAAATATCATTTACAATAGCTTCAAAACTCTTACAATGTGAATGAAAAGTGAACATTTTAGTGATTGATTCAAAGTCCGAATTTAGAATTTATTTTTTTTTTAAATTTTATTTTAGATTCTCACTGTTCATTTCTTTAAATTCTTGAGTTTATTTTTTCACATCTTTTAGCTTTCAAATATAGAAATAGAATCATAATTTACAAAGAATTAAAATCATCAACATTCTGTGCGATTTTTTTTAATTCGAATGAAATGCAATATTTTAAAATATCTTTCTATTGATCATTATTAAATTCAGGCTTTAAAATTGTAGCCATGAAATGAAATCAGTTTATATCCAATGTGGTGCGTGAAAATAAAGACTTAAATCAATTTTTAAAAAATAATGGGAGTCTTTAAAATAATTAGTAAATATAAATCGTGTAAATTATCATTAGTTCACAATTTAACCTTTAGAAAGTCACCAATTAAGATTATTTTCGTATACATTAACTGTTAGTTTCTGTTACGTTTTTTGTATACATGGATTCATAATTTGGCGCATCCAATTTCTGGAAGAAAAAAATTTTTGTGTGTGTGTTTACTAGAAATTTCCAGGAAGTTCTTCAAAACTTAATTTAATTTTCTCTTGATTCTAGAATATTTGTCGGATTAGTTGTAATTTTTCAAGTTTTCTCCTTTAAAATGTTTTTAACCGACAACAATTAAACTGCTTATTGTCGTTAAGAATTTCTCAGTATTATACTCCACGCTTCTTTAAGAAATAATAGAACTCACTATTTCGGAGTAAACGTATTGGTGCAAATAAGCTATACATGTTTCTATTTCTTGCGAACGACAGAAAAATAAAATGTTAAGAACATTTTTTTCAGTTTTAATTTCTTAAAACATAAATGTGAACTTTTTTGTTTTAAGTCATCTAGGAAAAAAAAAATCAATGTCACTATTTTGCAACCTTTTTCCAGTAATATTTCTCAGTTATTTGAAGATAAATTATTTGAAATGTGAGTTGACAGGTAATTTTTTAGAGAATGTTGTAGAATAAATTCAAGATAACCCTTTATTTAAATCAGGAAAATTATATTAAATTTTAAAAATTGATGTTTATAACAGCTTATTTATACGTCTTTGCTATAATTTAAATTTTTTACCTTTGAAAAATTCCTAGGAATTTAACTTTTTCGGTCAGAATAAAATTCAAGGAATTCAAAAATGTGACTAACAGCAAATTTACCAAATTAATAATCACCAAAATTTAAAAAAATGTTCTATATGTCTTGAAAAATGTTATTACTATTTCGCCAAGCTTATCACTTACTATACTTTGGTTCAATGTAAACCACACAAGTATGCCTTCTCATACCAAGTTTTAAAACAAAGATAAGATTTTCTCAACAAAGATAAGAAGAAACAAAATTAATCTGGATTTTTATTAGAACGGTCTATAAATTAGAATATTCCCACTGTAAAGTTATCTTTTCGCCTGAAATTGTGCTTAATTCGTAAAGAAATTTCGGCAGTTTTTTTTAACGTAGCATGATTGTTTTATTACGTTTTTCACTCAAAGATCATTTTATACTCACGAGGGCTAATGAGACCGGGACCTACAGTTTAAAGAGCATTCTGAACCAATGCACACATCCAAAACCAGGGTGGGAATCGAACCCACTAACTGTGCAACCATCGGTCAGAGAGCTAACCATTTGGATGACAATTTGACACAACATGATAAATAGCATGTACGAAGAGGAGACAAACTCATCAGTGATAGAATAAATGATTAGAAAAAAATAAACTTTTAAAAAATTAATTTTTTTTAATTTGTAAAATCACATATGGCTTTATTATTTGCAAAGAATTTTTGTGTGCAAGCAATGTTCAGGTTTTAATTAAAAAATTACTAGATTTTCTTAATGATCTAGTAATTTTTTTAAATAAAAAGGTTCAAGCCAAACTAGTAGAACTCCCTTTCAAGATCCACCAGATTATTAATACTTCTGTGTTCTACAACATGCAAGGCTTCGATTTTCGTCATTCTTGAACAACAGCAGATGGGTGTTTGGCTTTAGTTTTTTGAAAGCTCCCCTGTAAAGATAAATTAATTTTGACATTAACTGCTTGTAAAAACTATAAAGGGTGTTGCTGTTTAAATGTCATCCAAAAGACCCCAGTTATTAGGCTGCCCACTACTTGGTAAATCAGCAGGTATGTTTTATTAAGTTTTGAATTGATTTTTAAGATTTGGTATGTGACCTGTTATAATTCCCTGACTTAATAGATTAACGCTAATTATTTAATTAAAAAAGGCAACCAAAAATGTTCTTGTGTAGTAAAAAATCGAATCGATTTGCAACGGAAAAAGTCCAATTCCTATTAATTTGATATATTAAAAGTATCTCTTTCTTTGCTCTTTAATCACAATTTACTCTTTCTTTAAAAGCCAGTTCTTATATTTTCTTTTTATAAGTAATAAAATAAATAGGAATAAATAATACTAAATTAAGAATTAATTTTGAATCGAATATTCCATAACTTTTTGCATAAATTATATCAATGAATTTATAATAAATAAACGTGAAAAGAATATTTTCTTGTGTGAAATAATTCTACGGCAAATATTTGAGTAGAAAAGAAAATAATTTTTTATATAATATGATGTACATATTAAAAATATACGGGGAAAAAAGTTAATAACTGTCTAATTTCAACTCGAGAATACTTTAGTAATAAAGGATACTTTTCTTTATATAAAGTACAGACTATTGTGATTTTGCATTGTTAACGAGATAAAATTATTTTATATATTTTTTAAAATAAAGTAATAATTCTTTTATTTTTGGAAAATTTTAAAATCTTATTCTTGTTGTTATAACATATATTTTATCTATGAACTAAGTATTTATTTATATTCTAGAGAAATATATTTTGCTCCGATTATATTTTAAAGGTCTTAAGAAATATCTTTTGTGATGACTCTCATAAAATGAATTGATTTTGATAGTGAAAACATAATAATTGACCTTAGTCGTTTTCGACAAATAAAAAGTTTTGTATAAATAATAAGCAGACAAATCCTTTCAAATTCTCTCTTATGTTATTCTTATTTTCTTCTATTTTTCCTATTGTGTTCCCTCATCTTTTGATATTTTTTTGGATGTTCCCATATTTTATTTGAGATGTTACAGAACACAATTACAGATACTTCTTGTTCCTCAATTTAAGAAAAATTAAATTACCCCTTTTTGCCGGAAAAAAAAGAAGTAATGAGCCGCCCCTGAAAAGAAAGTGTCCGCGGCGGGGGCAGAGCAGAGGCGCGCTCTCGAGCGTCCAATTGGAGACTGGCGGAGCGAGAGGGCGACGCGCTGTACAAATATGCCGGCGGGCGGGGACTGGAGCGCGCAGCCGCTCTCTCACTCACTCGCGAGAGGAGCGGGAGGGCCTTCGGAGTGCGCTCCTCCACACATTCGCTGCTGCGGGCCACGTTGCCGGTTCTCTCTCGCTACAGCTCTCTTGTTGACCACTGGCTGGACACGTGCTCGCTGTTGAGTGACTTCGATTGACCGGGCGGCCGAGCCGTCGGCCGTCGGATGCAGTCCTGCCTCGAGTACCATCATCAACAGCATCATCGCCATCACCCACAAGGGGGTTCTCCCCATGTGACATTCCGACAGTACTCACCCCATTCTTCATCGCCCCCGCACTCCATCAAAGAGGAGGAACCGTCCGGCGCCCTGACGACGGCATCTCCGGCCTCCGGGAGCGGCGGCCCCGCCGTCTCGTCCGGCGGCGGCGGCGGCTTCTTCGGATCTCCGCACTGTTACCTGCCTGCCAGCAAAAAAGTGGACTCCTTCCCCCGGCTCGGCATGCTTGGCGGATCTACCCCAGGGATGTATTCGGTAATTATTTTTTTCTCATTCCACCCCTTCTCCTCCATTAGGACCCCTTGCCCTCATGGTGGTGGGATCATACAGCTCTTTCTCTGTGTCCACTGGACCTTTTCTCTAAGCAGCAACCCTTTTGAAGTCGTTCCATCCCTTCATCTGAAAGAATCTCTGATGCTTTGTATTTTGATATTGGATGAAAGAAACTTCTTTTTAAAATATCTCTTTTTCTTAACGTTTTTCTCCAGATAGAAACTCTTAAGGGTATTCATTGAAGTCACCTCTGAATATGCAATGTACTAACAATATCTAAAGTTACAAAAATAAATCATAATTTGATTCATCTTTTTTGAATTCCTTTCGATAATCCTCACAACTTCTTTTTTTTATTAAAAATTCAGAACCGATAAAGTGTCTGAAGTTTAAAAAATAGGAAGTCGTGAGGCATCATGAAACTGATTGTAAAAGTGAATGAGAAAGACATCATTGAATCCACAATCTGTAGCCAGCACTCCCTTTTATTGCGCTCTCATCGGATGCCCCCGTCAGCAACCACTGGGGTTGATCAAAGTCTCCATTATTTGAGGCCACTCCGTGAAATAACGCGCGAACACCCGAAGATCAGATTTCTTACGGCACATTCAGCTGATTTGCATTTTATGACACCGTTCATCCTTCTCCCCGCATGCAGTCCCCTCTTTCGACCTTCCACCCCTTCCCCTGAACGCAGGGGTTCACGATCTTTCTCCTCGCAGGATATTCCTTTTCTAAACCCTTTCCTAGATTGACTTTCCGTTGAACATGTGTTTCTAGCGTAGAATGTCCAGTCAGTCAATTGCTTAACGTAACAAGTGATAGACCCTATTTTTACAATAGCTATTTAGTATATGTTTACCTTTAAAAGAAATTATTTTAGTTTAAAATAAAAAAAGAGTCGTAAACGTACCATTTAACGCTGTTTGAAATAATTTTTTTTAAATTTAAGAACAGTGTTGTAAAGCTTTTATAAAAGTTTTAGAATATTAATGTTGTTATATATGTATGAAAGTTGCTTAATAGGGTAAAAAAAAAGTGTGCTAATTTTAAAAATAATTATGATTGTGATAATGATGTTTGAGGTTAAAACTATCATCATATGAGATTATGAACTTTCAACCATGTTAGAGTAATAAACAAAATAAATAATGTTACTAGTTTTTATTTACTAATTACTATTTTTATTAACAATTTATGTAAACATACATAGTTCACGAACATAAGAATTTTAAAAATGTACCATTAGCTTCACCATCGAGTTTATAGCTTAGTGCATTTGCATTCGGTTCCATAGTTTGAAGTTTCAACTCTCGTCTCGGATGTGGATGTTAGCAGAGGTTTCGAAATTCGCCTGAAACTGTAAGCACTGATAGAATTAGCTTGTGTAAAAATGTTCGTAAAAAGTCAAATAATGTGTTTTAAATCTTCCAAAAGTATTCCCAAATAATTAACTTTAGTGTTATAGGCATTTCTGGAGGTATTAAAGAAAGTATTTCTTTACATTTTGCGAGAGATTTCCTTTAAACACACTAGAGAAATTTTCTGATATGTCTAAAGAAATTTTATAATAGTTTAGAAAAGTTACAGTTTTAATACCCTCAATTTGAAGTAATATTTAACTATTTTTTTCTCTGATATAGTTTTAGTAATTAGTTTTCATATCTGCTTCAAAGAGATTTCAATTGCTCTCTTGTTATATTTATTTTCATCACCAGTATTATTTAAATGAAATCCATTTATACACAGAATTTTATTTCTCTTGCTTCATATTATTTGGGTAAAGACTTATTTTTACTATGTTTCAAACTACGAAGACATGAAAATCGCCTCAATCTATTGTTAGTTTATTTAATTATATTAACTTATTATATTTTGATGCTTCTAATTTATAAATTGAAAATACTTCGATATAGTAACTTTTTAGAAAACAAGTTCTATCCAAATCGGAAATATGAAACTCATTAGAAACGTTAGATTTCTGACAAGTTTCACATTTCCATTTTAGTTATTAATTTAAATTTAATAATAAATTCGTCTAAAATTAATTATAATTGTAAAAATTACTTTCATTCAAAATCTTGGAATGCGTATGTGTATAAGAAAATCATAAATCGAAGTGCTATTTGGAAATAATTTCCTGCGAACTCTTCACTTGGTTTGACAGATAACTGAAGAGAGAGTACATCTGATGGTCTTGCGAAGGAACTCACCGATTTAAAAGGACTGACTTTTCTTACAATTTTGTAAGCTGGAAATCAAGTAATTTTAAATTAGTTTTTGTTATCACTCGAAATTTTGTATTACTTATGAATGACATTGCAACTTGTAAGTTAATTGTTTTATAAAAAATATTTACCTAATTCCCATTTCAATTCAAGAATTACTGAATCCATTAAATTACGAAGAACCATTTTCTGGAAAATATTTTCTCAAAAGTTGCCTTTAAGTACCCAAAAATTGCTTCGAAAACAATTTTATTTGAATTTAAAACATTTTATGAGCAGACAGTTAGGATATTTTTGTTATAAATATATTTCAGGAAGAATGACTTCGTTTAGCTCCCGTTAGGTTATACGACGCGTGAAAAAATAGCTTTTTCGGAACGTAAGTTTTGCAAGAAACACTCTCTTGCAGGTTTCATTAATGATACTTCTAAAAAAAGTCAGCTTTAGTAACACTCACTCACACAAAACATGTAGAAGTAGACGTTTATTTTTAAATCTTGGCTTTGGCACCGCTCTTTGAAGAATGTGTACTTCGTCAAAATTGTGGATCCCACATTTAAAAAACAAAATTGTTTTGATCTGTATGGCAACAGTTTTGTTTCCTCATCGCCTATTCCCAAGTGGAGGAATAAGAGAATGCTCATTAAAATACTAAAGTAAGATTGGTTTTTTTTATTCATTTGGTGTTGTCTAGAAAATTGAAACTTAATTGGAATTGTCTATTTTGTTTGACATTTATTACACATTAGTTAAAAACTAAAAATGAAAAGAAATATTTTTATAGAAATTTTCAAAAATTGATTTATTATATGAAAACACTGCTTGAATTGCCACTTGTTATTTTTAAGTTGACTGACTGACGAGAAGAGGAATTAAAAAAGCGCAAAATAGAATATAATTCTCTTTCAGTATAAGTTTGGAACAATATCAAAAGTGAATCATCTAAATTTAGAAAAACAGAAATTAATGCTTCGTAACAGAAAAAAAGATATTTTCTGTCTATTTTTTAAACGGTATAAATAGTAAAAAATTCAATATCACTGGGTAACATCTGTGTGTAAAATATATTCATCAAAATTAAGCAGGTTAAAGATATCGCTCTTTTTTGATGAACATTTAATATATCTATATATTGATTCGAAAATTAGTTACCAAGATATTGAATATATATTTTAATATTTATTGCAAATAATATTTATTTGTTTTTAATATTAATATAGTTCATTAATCCTACAAAGAATAGCAAATTTCAATTCATTGAATTGAAATAAATATCCCCAAATTAGTATTTCTTTGCCTACAATTTTAAACTCTAAATTTAATAATTGTTAATTCGTGAAAATATTTAATAATAATTTTTAATTAATTATCGAATAAATAAATACATTAGAATTTATTTAAATCTACCTGAAGTAATTAGAAAAATAAAATTTAATTTTTTAAACTATCCTTTTTTGCTATAAAAAAAAGAATTATTACGCGGTTAATTTATTATTATTATCATTATTGTGTGTTTTCTGCTGCTGCACATTATAATATTGTCAAAAAATTATCAGAAACAAAAATATAAAATCTTAGAAAACGTGATGATTTTTCTTAAAGTAGTTGAAAATTGTATTTGAGCGATATTTATAGTTAATGGATTGCAATCGAAGGGGAAGATAATTTGTTTAAATGTACTTGTGCTATAAATATTAATAGTTAAATTGGATTTTTTAAAATGCTATTAATATGTATAAAAATAAGAATTTTTTTCATTTTATTGAAAAAATAATAAGAATTATATATTCGTTTTAGTTTTGTGTATATAATTATAAATTCAGTTAGAGAGAATTTTTGTTTCAAATAATAAAATAATAAAAGATTTTTGACAATAAACTTTTTACTATCAGATACTGAAATGAGAATTGTTGCGAGAAATGAAAATGGAAGTGGCTATAAGTTCACAATTTATTTTATTATTATATCTGAGTGGAATCTTAAACTATCTGGAGTTGAATTAATTTTATTGTTACCGATTTTGTGGCATGGATTTTAAATCCTGTCTTTTGGACCATTAAAAAATTTAGAAATTTAGACTGTAGTTACACGTTTAATATTGAAAGTTCTTAAGTGAAACATAATTTAAAATCAGTGTCCACTGATAAACTAACAACGCAAGCTTTTGATAAAATGCATCATAAATCTACTAAATAATTAGAAATAAAATTTAAAATTAGATGGGAACAAAGATTGTTACAAGTTACTTATATTACTATTGTTATTTTTGCGCGTTTCAGATTTTCTTCTTTAATAAGTTTGAATAAATATTTTAGTTTTAAATTAAATCTACTTCAAAAAAGTTTTGCTTTCGAACTGTAATAAAGTTCAAGATTATTTTTATTTTCAAGATTATTTAGTTCAAGATTATTTAAATTTTTTTTTAACAAATATAGTAAAATTTATTCTTAACAAATTTAAATAAATTACCTCAAGAGGGATTGGTATGCAAATTGAGAACCTACTGATTTTATGTACCTAAATTCAAAATTATTTATAATTATAAAAATTATGTTATGTGTTAACGTCGCGCTATAATTGAAAACATTCAACTGAAATTTTTTAGAGATTTGTGTTATATGCTAATAAACCTCTTCTAGTTACAGTTTGTATCTATTTTAGTCTAGTATTTTATAGGTACATATCACTATAAATTCACACAAATGTCGGCAATAAAATTTCTGTTTTTAAAAATAATCCAAGGGATAAAATCGAATTTAAATATTTCAATTCTAATGTTTGTATTATCTGAATTAATTTCCAATTAACATAAGTTATATTTGAATTTTAAGATAAAAAGTGTTTGAATTTGCATAGTAAATTTTCTTGAAGGAGAACGAATACTGTTTATTAAAAATCAGTGAAATAGGCATTTATTTTGTCCCCCTGTTATTCATGATGCCAGTTCGAATTTTGCAAACTGAATCGCAACGCAATGCAAGATACGTTGCCTTAGTTTCTTAGTTTACAAAGAATAACGTGATTTATTTGAAATGACCACAAATAATTCAGGATTGCATATTTGTTATATTATGCCAATCATTTAAGCAGTTTTCAAACTATTTGTAATATACATTACCAAACATAAAATATCTCCGAGTTAAAGAATATATAAATCTTCTTTTTATAACTCATTTACAAGGTAGAGAAGCGTATACTGAGTTAGAATCACTCATTTTATGAAAAACAGATTCAAATTTTAAATATTTTCGTCGATTATGTGATTCTGAATATCGCAGTCGAAATAAATTTGGCAAAATAACATCGAAATTTCCATTACGCTGGTCCTAAGAATTTGAGTGCAATTTGATTTAAGAAATAATTAATTAAATAAATTTTTATTGAATTTTAAATGTAAATAGTATTTAATCTGTTTCCAATGCTCCTATCTACCGTCCTTTTTATTTTACATTTTGATTTCCGGGTTATCCATTCGTTTTACGCTCCGATTCCATAAAGCAGCCATTTGTTCCTATCTGTCCCCTCACCTTCCAAGTAGACGCAAATGATGTTGAATGGTCTGATATGATCGCTCCTTCAAACAGCATGTTTTCTTGATTCTTAAGTCTTCCCTCACATCGCTTAATTGGGTAGCAATTGCAGCCCCCATCTCCAGAGCTTCTCTAATCGGTTATGTAATATCATATTTGGAAACGTGTCCCTTAATACTCTCAGTAAAATGATCTAATTAATTCTCCCCATTTGAATATGGAAAGAAATCGTGTGGAGCCATTATCTATTCGGTGTGAAGCTTTCAGTGTAGTGTGACATGGACCATTGTTGCTGATAATTGGGAAGAAATGGCCTCATGGTCTACCCTCTAGAGGAAATTCTGGGTCTGCTCAATTAGCTGATGAATGCACATCTTCCTCTCAAGGGTAACCAGGGATTCATTCGAACACTTGCAAGGTTTTAGAGGAAGATGCGTGAAACCTTACGAGTTGTGTGTAGCCAAACTCATACCGTACTAATTTAGCACTTTTTTTTTACACCAAAAGTGCTATTATCTCAGAAAAAATCTGATGCATCCCAAATAAACGGAACTCGTAAATAAAGTTGAATTTAAATTCGATTCAATCAATGGTATTTAAAAGAATTATTAATCATTGAAAACAATAACAGTACAATTGATTCTTTTATAAAAATGTGTGTCTTTAAAGAATTGAACGCATCTTTTTGGAATGTTAAGAGTACTAAAATACTTAAACGTCTTGATGATTGATTATTTACAAAAACTGTAGCTTCACCATCTTCGTGGAGAGACCACTATTTATTTTTATACGTGCTTGTGTGGTTTTAAAATGGAATGTTTTAATTGTTTTGATTGCTTTTTTATCGATTTACTCTTTGAATCTTGTAACACTGAAAAATTTCAAAATTTGTGCTGTACTGCACAATTTTATCTAAGCGAATTAGTCATTAATTTATGCCACCGGGTTTTGATCGTTAATTACGTCTGATTTATTTAGGTATAAAAGTGCATTTTCATTTTTTGAATAAGATGAATGATTTATGACTATCACATTTTCACTTTTTAAAAAACTCTTATGGAACTTCTTGGAATTTGACAGTTATTCAGGGAAATAATTCTCCAATTCTTTTCCAATTGGAATATTCAAAGAGTTTTGGCTTTAAAATAAATTATCCGAAAAAGTGGTTTTTGAAGATATTTATTTAAAAAAAATTGTTCCTTTTATGTGCATTCTACTGCTTATATGCATATTGAACGGATTCACGTAATATATGTACACATTTCAAGGTAACTAGATTACTTGATTATTAATGCCAAATATCTGCTTTCCAAATTTTTTAATTTTATTTATGCGAATTCATCTTTAGTGCGATAAATGCATATAAATGAATAAACTCATTCCAAATTAGAGTTAAAATTATTTCTTTGTCATTTAATATTACCCTTTATACAAGAAAGGCATCTGACTTGCTCAGTCTTTTCTTAACAGCTAACATTTCAAAGTTCTTATAATGATAGCATATACTTAGATTTCAAATAGAAATTAAGCTCTATTTTTTTTCTTTCTAAAAGTTCTTTAATAGAATAAATGCTTAAATAAAGTCATTCCTATTCGAAACATTTTAATTTGTAAAAGTTGGATCAATAATAGCAGAACAGCTTGAGAATTTTAAATTTCCTTTATAAAGTTAAAATCGCTATGAAAAAGTGTTGCTGTTTATTATTCATTCCTTGAAACCTTAATGAATATTTACAAAATTTTATCAGCTTTATGTATAAAAATTTTTTTAAATGTGTTATAATCAAATCCGCTATATTACTACTTAGCAGCAGCTTTATTTTAGCAATAGTTTTATTGAACAGTTCTACTTTAGTTCTGTTTAAATAGCTTTTGTACTTGTCGGAAAAGCTTATTTTTACATTTATCCCCTAGTAATTGAAAAATATTCTAAATGATTCTCGAATATTTTTTGACATTTTTAACTTCTAAACTTAGTGCGTAAATCTTCATGATAGTCTTAGTGCAATAAATATTTTTATCCAATCGATTGTACTGAAAAAGGTGAATTTTGGAAAAGGAAAAATTTTATGAGGAACTATTCAACCTTCTTTTTGCAATATTTTAAAATACACAATCTGAAAAATCACTTCAGTTTGTTAAAATCGTTTTAAAACACATGTTTTTCTTTTTTCTTATGAGCAGTAGACATTGTTTGACGCAGAGCATACTTTTCCTGCTCGGAAAAAGCGCTGGAACGTTTTAGGGATCATTACTATTTGCTTAGCATTCATATGCAGTCAGCACCATAAATATATATCACATTGGAACTGTGATAAATAAAATTGCTTTTTACACTTTTGATATTCACATTTTAGGCTTTCTTGTAAAGTTTGTTTCCTTAATTAACAACTGTCTAGCCATTTAGCATGGGATTATGGTTTTGTATTCGCTCTCAAGTTTATAATCATGAAAAGGAAATTATCAATATTTGTTGATTTTTTTCTTTTATTCTCAATAATTTTTTTTTTTACTTACTATATAAAATTTCCTCCTAGACTGTCACCAATCCCTCTTTTTGAGCACCTTAAACCATTGTGATCTTATTTACACTTCTCAGAGGGAGAGAGAGAAATATTTAGTACCACTAATCTAACATATTTTCAACATTAATATATCTAACTCTGTATGCTATTATTTTATTTTAAATCTATAGTTTTGCCATTATAGAGAGTTTATAAAAGGAATATATTAAAACTACTACATATATATATATATATATATATATATATATATATATATATATATATATATATATATATATAAATTCCTATTCAATTGAATTTGTCTAACTTTGACAGTTTTTACATTTTCTTAAAATATATTAAAGCCTTTCTTGTGCTGGACAAATTTTTATTAAATGATATTCTTCAATTGGCCTTCATGTACCAGTAAGTGATTCAATTGTCGTATAAAAATTATTTTCTTTTCTTTAATAAATATTTATGTATTTTTTTTTTTTTTTTTTTTTTTTGCAATTTAAATTTTAATGGATATATTAGAATTCAGTCTTATTGATTTTTCGAAATTTGAAACAATAAGTTTTCTAAGACTAAGTTTTGCTAAGTGATTATTTTCTAAGAAGCGCTTTACAAAATGCCTTGTTCGCTTCACCTTATAATATAAAGTTTGTGGAATATTTTTATTTAGAAATTTCTTAACTATATCGTTTGGGTTCAATTTTCATATTTTGATACATTTCTGCAACTCGATGGCACAAAGGAGGAAACTCAGGTGGGATGGGACACAAGTGAGAACATTTCAGCTGGAGTAATGATAACCATTGGCCTTGCGTTCAACGTGAGCGGAATGCTCACACAGGGTCGTTCGGATGGGCGTCCATTTGTAATTCTTTCACCCCCCCAGATCATAACTTCACATCACGTTTGTTGGGCACTCGATCGTATTCAAACCTGATTCCAATCATCCAGCTAATGATTTCAGCCTCATATTTCCCTTAACTGTTGACTTTCTAATTGATTTCTGTTTCAATTTATTACTCGATAACGTCTTCAGAGTTCTTGGGGAAAAAAAAACAAACTAGATTTGATTTTCAAGAAAAACACTCTTTGATTTAAAAATATTTTAGAGTAAAACAAGATTGATTATAGTTTATTTCTTCCATTTTGCAGCTATGTGCAATTTTTATTCAGTGCTATAAAGTTAATTTTTTTTTAATATTTCTTAATATTTTGGATTAAAATCAATAAAAAATACTAGTGCTGGTTGTGTAATGAATTTAAAAATCTTTATTTTTGAATCTTCGTATTTTTAAGAGGCTTAAAACTTTTATGCTGCTTTAAAAATAATGACATATTTTCCAGTAATTATACTTACGGAAAAAGTAACTATCCATGTCGCTTTAAAAATTAAGAAGAGTTTTAAAAAGAAATTATATATATATATATATATATATATATATATATATATATATATAAATTATATTTAGGGAACTCCCGCAGAATTTTTATGTCTCTTTTTTGTTAATAAAATAATGTTTCTGACACTAGTCACCATTATTTTCTGAAAAATATGTACATAAATATATATTTTGCAAACCGAAAATCTTACATTGTCATTAATCATTTTTTTTCCAAATAGATTTGCATTTTGTCTGAATAAATACATTTAAATCGAGTATTGTTATGTTGTAAAACTTAAAAAAGAAGTGCATATTTTTACGTGTGCAAAATGTAATATAATATTTGACAATACACAATACTATACTTTATAATTTATTAATTCCATCTTTTACATTTTTGCATAAATGCTCCTATGTAAATTTTTAAATGCATTAATTAATTTCGGTAATGTTTCAAATAAGATATACTTTTGTTAAATCTACCTACTTGAATCAAATTTATATTTGACACTCTAGTGAAATCACTTTGCTATCATATTATTTTAAGGAAGGTTTTACAAATTATTTAGTGATATACTATTTTAATGTAGTATAATATTTTAATATAAAATTTTTACTCCCTTCAAAGACCTTTTTAATGTTATAAATCTATGCTTTGAGCATTGTGTTTTTAATTTCCATCTCTGTAAACTTTGACATCTGTTGTAATATCGTAAATAGTGGATCAATTCACATATATTAAGCTTTTTTATTCTGATTTTTTCTTAATACCAAATGCGGATTATATGTTGAGAACAGGAATTCCTTGTGAACCAGAACTTTTATGCCAAAAGTTATGGCTAAGGACTATTATTTTCAATATAGTTTTTCATCATAATTTCTCAACAGTTTCATGGAATTTTGTATTTTTCTCTATAAGTAGTTATTATTTTTTACATTGGAAACAAGTTCTATCGAAGTAATTTATGAACTTTAAGACCAGTGCCGAGAATTATGATTTATTTACTGTAAAAGAATCAGATTTTTTTTTACTCTAAAAAGCTAAAATTTTCAAGAACTTTTACAGACACACGCCGGCAAAAAATAAAAAGGCCTTTCTGATCGTTAACCATTCGATCTCATTCTGTTCAACACTTTTTTATGTTTGTGATTTAAGCCTGTAATAAACGACTTTTGAGAGATCATTAATTCAAGTATTAGTCTAATAAATTAAATGGCAAAGAAGTGCGTCTCTTAAAGGCAGAGACATACTTAATACCCTATCTTTCTCTGCATACTTATTGGGAAACAGTTTGGCACAAGAGTACTTTGTGTGTGAAAATGAGAAATATATATATATATACTTTACAATTTTAAGCTTTTGTCAACTAACTGAGTTAATGAACTGGTCTTGTCAGCTCAGTCTTGGAAGTGCACTCCTTCTGACTACAATTGCGCGTGACAAGAGTGCTAAGTTGGATCCATCTTGGAAAAGTGTTATTTGATTAATTAACATTTTACAGTTTTTTACTGACTCGATTTCAAATCCTGTAAACATGACTTTTGTATTTAAAATCTTTTTTTTTCCATAAATTTCAGAGATTTTTTTCAGAAAATCATATTGACTTGGTTGCTGTTTTGTCGAACTGCCTGCTAAATGATTCTAAATGCATGTGCATTATTTTGCCATTTTATCTCGACAAACTTCTGCGAACTAAATTTTTTTGATAAAAAGTTTTTCTTTTCATCTATTTTATTTTCTTCCAAATCGCTAAAATAATAACAAAGATGGCTAAAATTTATAATGTCTGTTACATAACAAATTCACAATCGAGTTACTCTTTTCCTTTGATTTTAGGATTTTGGTGTTCAGAATTTTCAACTCAAGGTAAAAAATTTTCCAAATGAGCTTTCTATAAACTTTTACTTCAAATAAATTGTATACATCTTTGATTTAATTTTAAATAAATTTTATTCTTCTCTGTGATTTTTTTTCGCTATTTTTAATGTTTCGGAAAAGGGACAGGAAATCAGAAATCACAATTTGTCTTTCTGCTCTTTATTCACAAAAATTTACCAGGAACAAAGATCAATATAAGAACATTGAGGCTTTTAAATCGTTATTTAGTTTGAGGAATTAGTTATTGAAAGGCTTATTCGTGTGATTTCATAAATATTGATGAAATAAATTTCGTGATTGGAATAGTTCTTAAGCGTAAATTTTTATATTAATTTCACAGCTCTTCGAAGTATAATAACATTTAATAATATAATTTTATTCTATAAAATTATTTCCCATCTAGGTGAGTTTTAAAATCCTATTAAATAAACCCATTACTGTGTGTATTGTTTTAGGAAAAATTAGGATTTAAGTAACATAAAGATCTTATAATTGATCCTCCAACTATAAATTAACAAGAAAATATTTTTTAAAACTTATTTTCATGTTGTATATGGAAAATGCATTCTTAAAATATCGATATCTAGAAATTTTGTGTTTCATTTTTTCAATTATGTCTTATTATTCTTCACGTTGCTAAACTTTTATGTAAAACATTTAATCCATTCTTCTTCGTAATTAATTAATACTATTTTAAATTATTCTTTATTTTCTCAAAAGTAGTAAAAATAAATGACACTTTATTCTTTGTTTTTTGATGGGATATTTTGCCCATCTGATGATGAACTGTTCTTTCAAACGTATGCAGAGTTATCGGATTCATAAATGTAGATCCAGAGTTTAACTGCAGTTAAATAGGAATGCGAAACACCTCGAGGGATATCCAGCATCACTTAAGCAATTTGTCCTAAATGAACGTATTAGTGACCTTCCAGATGAGAAAGGATTTCTGTGCTGCGCTTCTTTTATTCCTTTTTTTGACCGCTGTTGTCTCTCTGAGGAGAGGAGCCGAAAAATCGTATCTGCATAGTATCGCAGCATAAAAGGCTTTTCCATGAAGTCTCTTTCAGAGCTGCCTTGTTGGTTCCCCATTCCTCTTCTGCATTTCACAAAAGCGTCGCGATTTTCTGCTAGAGCGTTTGACTTTTATGAATGGGCTTATTTCAGCGATTCCTACTGGTTGCGCACCCCTCTACAGTCCCCGGCTTAAAGAAGCAATTATTGCATTGCTTCCAATCCTTTGCTTCTTCACGGGAGCTCCATTCTTATGAAAGGAATAATAAGAATTATGGCAAAAATTAAACTCGGCGGGTTATTGTCTTGAATGATTAATTTTACGGGCCAATTTTGATGATATCTAACAATTCTGAATCACTGAAAATGTGCGAACGATTATTTTGTTTGTTTTTCGGAAACATGACTCAAGCGTTAGAAGAAACGCAAAGATGTATTTTTTATTTTAGAGTTAGAAATTATTAATTTTAAAAATGAACTATTGAAATCTATTTTGACTGAATAAAGTAATTAATATCTTGAAAATCAATTAAAAAAAGATTTAAAAAATAGCCATTTTGTTGATCGCAAAATGTCTCAATCATTAAAAATGTGTTAACGACTGTATTAATTGCATACTTTAGAACAAACATAAAAACATGTTTCCGTTTTTTAAAAGCTATTATACTGAATAAAATAATTTACATTTCGGTATTCGGTTAAAGTGGAGCAAAAAGTATGCGCTGTGCTTATATTAAATAACTACTTTACTTATATGTTATAATATTATGCAGTATTTTTGCGAGAGTATGCAAGATAATTTATGATATTTATGCAAGTGATTAAAACTTTTTTACAAAAAAAACTGCTTTTAAATTTACAAAACAGACTTCGAAAATAATGGGTGCTATTATTTATACAAGTACGTTTTATGAAATAGCGATGATTCAAAATTCAGCTTACTATAAAATTGAAAATTTTTGCAATGAATAATTTGTAAAATAACTTTATGAAGTGAATCCATGAAACATTAATAGTAAGTAATGAGCGATCTATACATTCTTTCTTTTCTTTATATAGTAATTGTTATAATAATGTCGAGTATTTTGACCGTTTGGTCTTTCATTCCATTCCCTTGAGCACGGATCAATATGTCATTATGAGCAAAGTAAAAAGAAAATGGAAGAACCACCATTTAAGTGGCTGCACTTGATTTTTGGGTCGATTAACAATAGACATGAGACATGTATTGATGTTTTATAGGCCTCGTTCCTCAGATGATGTCCTTCTTAAAACTCGATTTCGTGAAATCGTGACCAATATGAATTAAAGAGAGACTCATTTCGGATCAAAACAGGTCTATCACAGGGTCAGAATGACACCGATATCATTCTAATAGAAACCACGCCTGCCGCTAATAGGGTGCTTCTTAATTGCCGCACGTATGTTTACCATCAACTTTTTTCTAGTTCAACCACCTCTGCAGTTTAAAAGCAGCAATAAATTTTCAGGGACACCATAGAAATTCTTTTCACTTTTTTCGAGAAGATCTTTATTTTGATTACATTGAAGGGAGAGTTTTTATCTTCGATTTTCATTTTTCATTTGTACTCTTTCATTATTGATTCAGAATGACTTCCACTTCAGATTTACAAATCTTTAGTCTATAAGTTAGTCATTCATTTCAGAATTGTTTCTCGCAACATTCTGTGATAAGTCACATTTTGCTACGGTACATCAATACTGTTAAATGAATTTGTTTAGTAATGTTAATGCTAAGGAAAAAGAACTATAAAATATAAAATAAATTAGGGATGAAAATTTTCGATCAATCTTTAAAAAATTTAGAACAAATAAACACTAGATAGAATGGTAATAAAATAAACTAGATTTTTTACAGCAAATTTTGTTGAAACACCATCTCATTTGGAAAATCAGCATGGATGTTTTTATTGGATTAAAAAACACTTTTTTTAAAAAAATGCCATAAAAGCTTATAAAATGACCTCGTTAATCTCATAGAAATATGATTATTTTAAACAAATTCTCGCAACCAAGTAAAACACAGCCTGGATTCTACTTTTATTAATTCAAATTTATGAGTGCAAAACGCAAAGTCTGCATAATGTCTTCCTATTTTAGATAATAATAATATGTGTTTATAAAATAAATGATATCTTCCTATTTCATATAATAATATTATTGTTTATGAAATAAATGTATTTAAATATTTGATTTTTTTAATTTTATTATTTTCAATATATACATTTGCTATGAATATAGTGTTTCAAAATATTTAAAATTCTTCATTATTTTGTTCAACGCTGTGATAAGTTTGTAAAATTTTTACTGTATTTACTAAATAAATTTTTTAAGCATCCCATTCTTATTTTTATATTCTTCATTTAGGAGTAAAATTTGAAGCAAATTTATCATTTCAAAAATTTCAGATCTCCAAAATTTTGCACGAAATTATGAGTTTGTCAATATAAATATAACTTAATTATTTTTACATTTAAATTGATTATTACATCAATATCAATGAATATATCAATGTTTTCTGTTCTAAATTCATAATGAAGGACAGTTTGGAACTTATTTTATCTTACTTATAATTGTGTTTTTAAGGGAAAATATGTCATTACCATTCCATTATATCAATTCTAAAATTATATAAAAAATAAAAATATAAAATCTGCAATTTATATTTTATGATCTTAATACCCCATGTAAATGCATGCAGATGTTGCAACGTCTCAAGTTTCATTTCATAATTTACAAAAATTGTTTTTACTTTCTCAATAATTCTAATTTTAATATAGAATATGAACAAATTAGAAAAAGTGTACCATTTCGTATTTAAATTTATGGTTGATATCAATCTACGATATTACGAATCGATATAAAAAAATACTAAGAATATGGTAAAATACTAAAAACTGTTTGCAAAGAAAGACAACGGTATTTTTAAATTCTTTTTTTCCCCCAATTACAAGTAGTTATTTTACATTGTTATCTTAAGTAAAATTCCCAAAAAATTATAAAACATCTGATATGTATCTAAATGTAATTAGGGATGACTTTTTTCATATAAGATTGCATTCAATGAAGTACAGTACTGGCAATAATATAAGTAAATAGTATCAAACATCATTTTTTCTGCGGCAAATTATATTTAAATGTATTTTAAAATATTTTTCGAATTATATAAGGGAAATGAATTTATTTTTCAGATTATAAATTATTAGTTTTCAAAGTATCTAAATACAAACATGTTTATAAACTACATAATTATTTTGGAAAAATAAGATTCATTCATAAAAAATTGTGAAACATTTTTTAATAAAAATAGCATAAGCATTTATACTGAGTAATGAGTTTTTCGAAGAACTCTTGTAATCCTTTCATTAAGACATTACAAAGTTGCAAGTTGTTGAGAATTTATTAAAATTTCGAGTGCTTAAAATTTATTTAAGGGATATTAGAATTAGAAATAGAAAATGTTTTTGTGCCAAAGTAGATAAAAAATGCATGTCGTCCGAATAATCATTCATCGTATTTATTTGTTGATCAGAAATTTTAGAATTTATGGATTAAGGTAGGAATTTCAAATGAAGATTCTACAATCTTAAATTTTCAAATCACTGCCATATTCCATTTACTTTTAATTTTTTTTACGTGCATTTTTTAATTTTTACATGAATAAAAAAATACTCTCATTACTTTTAACATAGTTAAAAATACATAATAATATACTTAGTTCTATTTCCTCCCTTTTCTACACAAAAGCCTTATTTTGTAAAAGCACAGTTGGAATAATGCAATCCATCCGATTATCTGCTACTCTAAAAATTCCATTCATTAGGAAACCTAGAGAAATGGAGCTATGAAAGTCTTTCCGGGAGGGCCTACACGATACTTAAAGGTTCCATCTCTTGCGATAATGTTACTGAAACTGAATTATATTAGAATTGGAACTACTTTGTGTACCTTTAGTAACACTCCTTAATATCGAAATCCATAGAGTTAAATTGAATGTAAATATTTTAAATAACAGATAAACTTAATTTATTATAAAAATAAACAATTTTTTACATTTATTTACTTAAATATAATTTGAGAGGAGCTGTTGCTAATATAGGATTAAAAAAAAGGAATCAAATTTTGTGTCGTCAACGCTTATCGAAAGGATAATACTTATAGGAAAAATGTATCTATTAATTTCAACTATGACTAAATTTATGTGAGAAATAATTACTGCATAACACAACTGCATTCTTGTGAAAGAAAACTTAATTAACCTCAGCAAACTTCCTCCTCATACTTAACATCGTTGAAAGCAAAAGTTACAAATCCCCAGCTTAAGTTGATATCTTAAGTTTGTTAGATTTTTTCCCCTCCTATACTTTGTTGAAAATCCGGCTAATTTATGCATTGAAAGATGTTTTTTTTTAAAGAAAAAAGTATATTTCATAGCTTGCAGACTCCCTTATCCTCATTAAGGATCAAAATTTAAAGTACGTTCTCGATGTTATGTCTAATTGTCAAGGATTAAAAAGGAGTGGTGCCGACTTACAACAATGCAATCGACGATGGAAGGCAAAATTGTCTTAGATGATGAGACTTTATCATTTTTATCTGTGCAATTAGTAAGAAATGGAAAGAGTTTCTCAAGACGCTGATTTGGAGGATTCTTATCAGAGAAGGCTTTGAGTACTTTTCGAAACAACCCGAATGTTTCTATTCAGCCCTGGGAAGGAAAATCATTTTATCCAAGTGTTTAAGCGCAGATTTCAGTTATTTAGTGGCCGAGTGGAGATGGAACTTGAATAGATAAGCTGTCTGGTAATTAACTTTTGTTGCAAGTAGTTATGTCTGATTACACAAACCTTTATGACTCCTTAATTTTGTTCATTACTTATTAAATCAAGAACTTTTACATTCGTAAAATGAAAATTACACCTGGGAGTGTTTTAAAAGAATACTCAGGGCTTTAGAGGAGTTCCGTTATCCTTAGTATCTGATAACTCGCTTTTAATCTCGTTTAGAATAATTAGATAAGTATATTTTAAACTCTTCACTGTCGCTCGTTCTTCTATGGAATGGAAATACTTTCGAAGATGGGTAGTTTTCTCCCAAAACGATGTCAAATAATTTAAGATGGTGTTTCATATTGAATTGAACTTTTTTTTGTTGAAAATATGCGCCTGATAATCTCCGTTTTATGAATAGTAAAATAATTTTATGGAAGCATTTCTCCTCCAGTGTTTTTCTATCATCATTATTGTCTTGATGTAGCCGAGACGAATAAAGTGTCATTAATTGTTTATCTTATGTGTATTTTTGTTGCTCTGAATGGAGATGTTGGCTGAACCCTTTCTTCCAAGGTCGTCGGTTCAGTTCCCTTGTTGCCAGAGGCTACTCTGAAAAATAATTTGCGATTCAAAAGAAGAGGAAACTAACTAGAGAAACGCCTTGAGACAAATGACTACTCAATTCAACCGCGTTGTTTCCCTCAGATCAAAAGTAATGAAATGCTCAATAAACCAGTTAAGATGTCGTCGTTAATACCACACGAGTCCTTTCTATAAGAGTTCAATGGCTCACCATTTTCATTTACAACCACTTCTTGGAAAGATTCGTGCTTCGAAGATTTTTTTTTCCATGTCCTTTTCCCGAACCGCGCGAGTTAATTTTTAAGAACGAAAACTAATCGTCTTGCGGATGGCCATTGCCTTGAGCAAAAATACACAAACTCCTTTGAAATAGCTCCTCACATGTATAAAAGAAAGAAGCCATGTCGTTACTGGCATGAGAAAAAAATGCTTTACTGATATTTTCCATCCACAGTTTTAATATTATTCCGAGTTTTTCTGTCTTTAGTTTTGTTTCCAAGGGAAGTGATAGTTTCATCTGAACACAGGCACTTGCAAATTATTCTAAATGTCTGAAGAAAACTGACTCATATAAGGTAAAGATGAGCATTCCTTAACTTTCATGTCATAAATTGTAATCTTAACATTAGCGTATTTAGGATTATAAAGATAATAATATTGCATTTAATAAAACAATATTGGAATATATTGATACCATTAAAGAAACATACTGCAATCATTTAAAAAGTTTTTGTTCTTAGTAAAAAATCACTATTTTGTTCAGGAAATATTGTATACAATAATCGACTTAGCGTAATTGTAACATAACTAGTAAAGTATTTTTTGTTGTAAGTTTTTTTTCTTTTTTTTTCTATATATTTTTGAGCATATGCTTCATATTTGATTTCAGGGAAGACTTTTCATAATAGTTTGACGTATACACGTACCGCAATAGAGATCATACGTAAAGATAACATAATCAACCATCCACGACTTAAATACATGATGTAGCTATTCAACATCTTTTATAGCTAAGTATTGAACCTGTGACTTTCCGCTCAAAAGAACAATCCTACGATTTGGCCAGGGTGAATACAGAACATTCTTAGTATCCTAATACAATTATACTGTATTAGTAAATAATTTAAAATTATATTTAATGTACGAGTAACAGTTGCTGCATAGTTTTGGCAATGGTCATTAATTTTAATTTCCTTATAAAAAAAAAAAAAAAAACCCACCCTCACATTTTATGAAGAGCTGGTTACTAAAGGTTGGCACTTGGATCTTAGTTGAACAGTCCCCAATTTCACCTTGCTGAGCTGGCAGCCGAATGCCTCGCTCTCTGGCTTTCGGTACAACAGTTCGGTGATTTGAATCTTACCTTAAGCATCGAAGGATGTTTGTAGTGGTTCGCAATCCTTTTTAAGCTGCAGGTTTTTGTCCAGTTAGCCCTCGTGTGCAGAGAATGACCGTTGAGAGACAAACCAAATCGACTGCCACCTTAGACCTAGATGTTTTCTTGTCCAAAATTCATTTTAAATTTCGTTACTTGATAAATTTTCGCGTGCAAAATTTATTTTAAAGGAAAAACTAAACTAAATTCTAGATCAAATTTTGATCACAAACTATTCTTAAATTATATGGTGTTTAGTTGTAAATCCAACAGCGTTCTTAAAGATTTGGAAAACTACCTGCACCTTTTGTTTTTCAATATCTGGAACTAATTGTAACTACAAAATAAACTAATATTGTTATGTTAATTTTTTGTTTCTAGTTTAACGTGTTTAAAATTTGTTAGAATCAACTCTGCTATTCATTTAACCCAACCAATTACTGTACAAAGTTTTAATTTCAAATTTAGTTTTATATTTAAATATTCGAACATCAGAGTGAGTTGAAATCGAATGGATTGCTTCTCTACAACATTCTTTTATCGTAAATTTAGCATGTAATTGTGAATAATTTACTTTTCACTGACTTTAACGTTTATTATTCTCTTCAAAAAATGCACACGTCCAAAAAGAAACACCTTACCTTTCTATCAATGGTATCAACAGCTGTAAGCGGAATTCAAGGAAGACATTTCATTCCATAAAGTTGTGGCGATCGCTTAACGCGCGCGAGGCCGAAACCTGATTGGAGATGCGTGTGAAGAATTTACTATGAAGGCCAAACAAGATCACGGTATACGGAGATAGGAAAGATAAATTGTTGCAGTTTCCATTCATTTACATTCAATAAACTCGAAGAAACAAAATAGTACTTTTTTATAATATTCATATCGACTTGGTAACTTAATTATCTTGTAACATGCATTGATATTAGACTTAATAAAATTTCATTACAATTATCATGGTGCGACTGTTTTCATATATAATGTGATTATAATTTTTCCGAGTAAGTTTCCTTTTTTTCATGTAAAGGGTATAAGGAAACCTAGAATATTATTAATATAATCCCTCATTTGAAATAAAATTTGTGTTATAAAAGAATGTTGTTGTTTTTATTATTATTATTATCATTCCCCCGAATATCCGTAAAGCTCTAGAAAGTTAATCAATAACTGCCAATGGAATATAGGAATAAGAGAAAAAGCTACCCAAAGTATTCTGTTTCTAAAAATTGAAAATACTGTTTTGTCAGTGATGTCACCGACAGCTAAATCATGTTAGCTATCAAATTTCCTTTTCCCAAAATGAAAGTAAGCCGTATAATTTGCTAAGCTCTTTAGTTTCAATAAACCCTTTTTCTCTTATGAATATTTAAAATAGAGAAATACCCTGCAAAAAAAAACGAATAAAGCTGCTCTAAGAGCTTATATTTGACTTAAATACACATAAAATGCATTCATTTGAATGATAATTGTATTTTAAGTGTGTCACAAGTAAGTAATGTCTCGAAAATTATTTCTAAAATGTGTGTCCCACTTTATTTAATATTTTAACTAAAAAATTCATTTTTATCGAAGTATTTTTATTCGTACTATTTTTTATTCAATTTAAGCGAATAAATGCTTCTATATATAGGAGATATTTAACTACATTTATTGAGAGTGTGAACTTTTAAGAAGTGGGGAATGTTTTAAATGAATCGATTCGCAAAGGTATATTATATTTTACAAAAGAAAGAGAGAGAAAAAAAGTATTAGATAGGTATACGTCAATGCGAAACAAATAAGTTTTGAATTTATTTAGACACTTTTATTAGCTATATTTTAAATGTTCTGTTTGAAAAAAAAATTTAAAAAATACATTTTTTCAGAAACTGTTGCTGATGAATTGAAGAGGCTAATAATTTTTTCAACTTTTTTTCTTTATACTTTCAGCGTATATTTCCAGCTACCTAGAGTTCTTAAAGAAATGAGGGTGGGAGGTTAGAAGAAAACGATGATTTTCAGTTTAAAAAACGAAGGAAATTAAAACATACTTTAAATCAGTCTTTCCCCCCCCCTTCATGTGCGCCTGAACGTTGATTGTTATATGACAGCCTTAATTGGTTCCGATGAAGCAGGCGAGGAGGAGGCGGTGAGACCGAAGGAAAGAGAGAGGAACTGTCAGCTGTAATGTCAACTAGGCTAGAGGGATTTTTTTCCCTCTGGATCTTAGGGAGAGGGGAGACGGGGAAAAAATGAAACATAAAAGGCGCCGAGTTGAATGTACAATGGCCAATTAATCGTTTAAGTGTAGATAATAGATGAAGAGTGTGAATCTACATTTATTCGCTTGTTCAAACACTCGCAGGGTTTTCCTTTCGATTGCAAACGTGACTGCTGAAATCATAAACTACCATCTTGCATAGAGTTTCTCTTCTTTCTGCCAGTTAGCAAGCGGCTATAATTTGAAAAGGAGTGCATATTGTTTGAAGGCAATTATGGAAGAATTGTTTTACTTTTTTAAATCAATATTATTAATGCAAATAAACGAATTTATCCTTTTTTCATTTGAAATTTTTCTCATTTTGTCTAGTTAATTTTGTTAATTATTTATTGACCAGTAATATATATAAATTGATTACTCTCAATTAATTTCTTTCACTGACATCTTCATTAGCAAAACTGGGGACGGAAAACAATTTCTGAAATCATGTAGTTATGCATAGTTTATTAAGTTTTTTGAATAAATTATAAGCTATCAAAGACAGTAACACTTATAAATGTCTACACCTTCAGAAATATTAGTTACTTATTTTTTAGAACTTAAAATATTTTTTATTTGTAAACAATATAATATAATAATGATTTTGCTTAGTAAATATGTCACTTTCTATATCATGCTCTGTTAAAAAAAATTTTTTTACACAGTTTTTATGAAAATTGTTTCAGTTTTTTAGTCAATATTAAAATTTTCGCTGGCTACTAAGCTTTTCTGTTTATATTTGCAGTTTTACGTAGTATATGTATAAGAAATTATTGCCAGTAAAGCTTATAATTGTGCATCCTTTTCAAATACATTTTTAATTTTCTTTTTATGATATGCATACATTTCATACAATGTTTATTCACCAAGCAATATAGCATTGTAATTTGATTTGGATATGTGATTTAATCATTGATAACATGTCTTAGCTCAAGTACTCACGATTTATAGCTTTTTATGTCCGTCTCTGTTGAAATAGTATTTTGTTCTTACAGAAAGCTTTGGGGTGGCCACCAGTTCCTGAGTCTTATAATAAAGGATCTGGCCTTTCTTCAACAAATACTGGTCAGGGGTCACCCTCTTCTGGTTTGGTACAATGGACATCCTTGGTACCCGATCATGTACCATCGAATCAACAGGAAGTTTATTCTCTCTTCTTTAATGGATTGGAGGTGAGTCATTTTTTACTGTACATTTTTTCAATAATTTCTCAATTAACATTAAGAGTTAAGAGAGTTTTTATGCATAAAGTATATTGAAATAAATTATTTTTATGCAATCAGGCTTTAATCCTTAGGAATCTTAGTTTTTATATCTGCTTCGAGTATTTGCTCTCTCAAATTATAATAGAAATAAAAGATCAAAAATATTAAAAAATGTTTTTTATTTTTAAAAGAAAGTAATTTTATTCACAAATTTCACGAATTTCCCCCCCCCTTTCATATTTGTGTGCTTAAAATGAAGTTAAATCTAACTTATATTTAAAGCTTACACTTCTCTATAATAAAGATACTCATATTATTTTTTTATTTGTAATAAAAGAATTCATATGTTGTTCTATGCAAAAACATCACTTAAGATTTAAAAATATAAGAGGTTTTGATAAAAAAAAATTTTATACAAAAAATTTTGTTGAGACTTTTTTTAATGGGAAAAGTCTGAAATTTAGGGGCCCTTATTATTTATTTTTTTACATTTTAAGATTAGATATTTAAATGAATGTAGGAAATCTAATCTCCTAGGAAATTTTTATTTGATAACGATATTTTTTTTTAAATTTTTCACTATCGCTTAAATTTTAGATCTTTTAAATAATCAAATAAATCTGCTAATAAATCTTTGGTAGTAAGATTTGAGAATCATTTAGTGTTTAAATAAATGGAAACTAAGGATAATTTTTTTGTGAAATTAGGTATATCTTGTTTAAGATATATAACCCACTCGATACATTGGTTTCGATTTTTTTTCTGTTCAAAACAATCTAATGATAATTAGTAATCTATTTTTCCTATTAAAAATACTTGACCTGTTGATTTCGATTAACTACTTGTTAAATTTATTAATAAATAAATTGAAATTGAAGCATTCACAATAAATTAAAATTCGAAAACACTGTCTTAACTTTTCACAGGTCACTCTGATTCTATATTCGTATACTAAATGACTTGGGAACTACTCCAGTTATGTATTTATTGAGTTAAATTAAATAATAATATAATAAATGTGCAAAGAAATATCACATTTTTTGTTTCTGCTATTGGAATTTTTTTAATGTGTGAATTTGCATTTAATTTTATTGAAATTGCAGTGATGAAACGATTCCTTTTTATTCCTTAAGTTGCTTTAAAATGTGAATGATATCAAAAGCATTTCCTAATTTGAGCGCAAAGAAATCATAGGGAACTGTATTTGTAATTGAGAAGAGATGCAGATGTGCCAATGAGGTATTATCGGATGACACTGAATGCCTTTTCAAATGCCTGCCGGATAGTATTTGTTGCGTGTGTCGTAGAAAGTGCTCTTTTTTAACATAATATTCTTTTTTTTATCATCTTCTGTTGCAAACAATGAGGCGCCAGGGCGTGGGGAAAATTCGGCCATTGCCCAGTGAAGCCATTGAGAAAGCCTCGGGCGGAAATATTTTTCCAATAGAACAAAGCGATGAAAGTATAAAAACAGCTGTAATTATAATGAGCAAGTAAAAAAGACACATGCAGATATTACCCGTCTCTTCTTTTGTTGAATTAATGCCCTAAAATTATCCCCACTCACTTACAGGACTTTTTTCATTCAAATTAACTTTGTGTCCATGCAGTATTATCCCGGGATAACTTATATTGCTGAAAATCTATAAATCAACTGGTGTGATATAAGTTAGTTTTTTTTTTTTTTTCAAAATATAAGATGCGTATTGAATTGTACCAGAAAATTATGTATATGTGAGCGTTTTAGTAACACAATGTGTTACGTCTCGCGTTTATCTAATCAGTTCTAAATAATATTACATTAAATGAATATTTGAGTGAGTTTATTATATAAAAAATAATTGCTCACAGCAAATTGAAACAACATATTTATTTTGTTTTAGCTTTAAATCATTTCTTTCGATTAGAAATTGAATGAAATTATGGAGATATTTACAGTTTATTTATTATTTTTAAATATAAATCCTTCCGAAAGCTTGAATTGCCTTTAATTTCTTGTAAATACTTATGACGATATTGATCACTGTAAGGAAACGCGCCCCAACAATTAAATTTTGATTTCTAAATAGCGTTTTGAAAAGATTTCGTGAAATTAGACAGTATTTCATGTGAGTAAGGTTGTAGGACTTTGCAACTAGGAGCTCCTTTAGTCTTCCGAGAGACTCCTACGACAGCAGCCTTTGTTAAAGTTACAATCTAGTCGAGCGCAAATATTTGATTCTCCTCTTTTCTAAGCCAGATATTAGACGAAAAGCGTTTTATGTGTTTGGCTTACAAGCTCCAGATGTTCCCCTTCCATCCTCTGAATAAGCGACAATATAAGATGAGTTTGTACGCCCCCACAACCTCCCTCTAGAAGCATTTTTTGCAGATCGGGGGAGGGATTCGTGTATCTGTTTTCTTTCGCTTCCAAATAGCTGCATGATTTTATATTATAATAAAAAATTATTCAAATAAAAAATTTTCATTATTCAAATAAAATATTATTCAAATAAAAAATTTTCAAATTTTCATCTTATCCTCATCAAAATATGACAATTTCACTTAAGCACAAATATCGCAAGCAATGATTGTATAAACATCGGGAATGTATCATTTCATGGTATATATCAAGAACTTGAAATAACATTTTCATGGTTTTTATTCTTCAAAAATGACAAATAGGATTACGATCGTTGTTAAAATATTACATCTGCGATATCGGATACCGTGATTCTTATCAATGAAAATTCGTTAAGGAAGCAAATAAAATATTCTTTTCAGCTGTCTTTGCTTAATGCTGAGATATCAAGAATACTTATCAGCAGTTGTAATTAATTCTTGTTGGTTTAACTACAGAAGTTATCTTTGATTTCCGCGACTAATTACCGTGAATTTCAATATGAGTTTGAAATAGAAATTATTTTTTACCTATAAAAAGGGTCTTAAGACTTAATTATATTCCAAATTTAATCATTTTATTTTAGTAAACAATTTTTTTACTTAAAACGTTGTTATTTTATGTTGTTCATGTAATTTCATTCATTTAATCTCCATTATTTCTTATGCGCGTTTTTTAAATTTATCATGTGAGATAACTAAAATAATACTATGGAATTACCAAACTCTTTTTTGTTTTGCTTATGTTTGTTCCGAATAGGATTTTGACTTTTGAAAGCATTCGCCTTACCAACTGAGAATCTTCATTTGCTTTAGATACTTTTTGAAAATTGCTTTTATGTAATGAACGTACCACTTCTTATGATCTCACCCAAAAATACAGGACATCTCTAAAAGGTCTGACACATTTCGATGTCTGATAGTAAATAAATATTGAAAACAGATTTTAAATGATAACATTGTTTTATAGATTGAAAAGATTTATGACCTTTGTCTACATACTTCTCCATAGGCATCTTTTGTCATACAGAGAATATGATACTCGGTTTCACACCAGGTACTGGCCAAAATGGTGGCGTCCATTGCATCTATTGTGGTCATAATCCTTGCCTTAAAATCATCAATGTTTGACACTTTCTGTCAGTAGATGAAGTCCTACACAAAAATCCACAAGAGAAAAGTTTAGCGGTGTGTTATTCAGGGATTTGAGAGTGACCAAGAAACTTGGACTACTTCACCCTGGAAAGCAATCTTCAAAAATTACGAATGATATCCCTAAGAGGGTCGTCATTTACAATTCCAATCGAATACAACATCACGCCAAAAGAAAATGTCGAACATGTATATCAAAAATAAACACATATATAATTGTTGCCTAAATCAAAATGTCTGTAATTGAAAAAAAATGAGAGCTGACACTAAAGAAAAGACATTCAAACTGAAAAATAATATTGTCTAAAATTACTAAAACAGGGGAGTCCTTCTTTGCACCATTGGCATAAGTTTATTCTCTCTTATCTGCATTATTTTATGAGTTATTAAACATTGAAATTCGTTATTATATTTGCCGATAATATATATTTAGTGGACTTCGATAGATCTCAATTCATTTTCTCCAATCTGGTTGATATAATAAAAGCTTAAAAGTAATCCAATATATTAAATGCTTATGGTAAATGTGCTTATGAAAGCAAAATTCTTTGGATATTGTTAAGTGAGGTGAAATAAAATATCCCCACTGTACGCACTGTACGGCAATACTGCAGTAAAAAAAAGTCTATTGAAGAGAGAAAACTAAAATCACACATACATATGCAACTAAAGTAATCAAATAAAATTTATTAACCAACGGTTAATTATAAAAAACAGATTTTAACCTATTGTGATTAAGAAACACTTAACAATTTTTACCTAATTTTTATACATACTTTTTTAAAATTATTTCTTCTCCGTATTCTTAAACTTTGTTTTCCTGTAATTTGTGAAATTTTCTACTAAAAATCAGAGAAACAGCTTTAATTCGAAATAGCTAAAAGAATAACAATTATTTTACATCCTGTTTGGGAAATTTTTACTTTACATTTTCTTTAAATATGTGGTGTTGGATTTCAAAGTCAAAGCTTTTTTGCAAAGTTTCACTTTCTTTCTCATAATAATTGGAGTTAAAAATAAATGTGTGTTTGAAGTATTTTAATTTCTTATAATTATACAGAAAAGTTTTTGCTATCTTGTTGCTATGAACTCAGTTTTAGAAAGATTCAAATGTAACTTTTTTGTTTCATTTTTTCTTCTTGTTTCTATTATTCAAATTTATAATACGAGAGTTTATACGAGAGTTAATTTTTAATGTCTTTTGTCGTTACTTTTCTCCAATTTTTCATTAAATATAATTGATTATTCCTCTTTTTTTCCTTAATCTCACTCTTTTTACGATGATTTGTTGAATTAGATATATGTTTATTCAGATATTTTTAACTAAATTCTTCCATTTTTTAATTGCTTCAGTTCTTAAACTTTTATTATAGAACTCTTGTCTAATCGTATCTGTATATGTGTTTTTCAGTTCATATTTAATAGTTTTTTTGTGATAATATTAGTTGAATTTCAAACATGATATAATTAAATTAGAAATATCTTTAAATTGAGAAGCGAGAAATAATAAGAAAACGTATGATGAGGACGAAATTTCTTTATCACATAGCCCTGGTCTTTGGTTTAATTGTTTATGGGTTTGATCTCCACCTCGGGCATGGATGTTGTGGTGGTTCGTAATCCTCTTGAAACTTTTGCTCTCGGTTAAACTAGATTTCATGTGTAAAGTGATAAAGAAATTAAATTTTTATCTGCTTAAGTATATTTTTATAGTGTATTGCATTACAAGTGTGAATTTTGCTATAAGAGTACGAATCTTTATTATATTTCGTTGTTATTAGTAAATAGATGGATCAAAAGTATGACGTAATTTTTATTTGGTTGTCAATTGGTGTTTCAGAAGGATTATCTGTACCTCATCTTTACTAATGTTATAAGGAATCACGTTAACCTTCACTGATCATAAATAATATGCTTTGGATGTATCAAACTGTCTCCAAGGAAAAGAGCCAAATGCAGATTACAAAAGTGTACTGTGTAAGACAGTATTAAGCTCAATCGCTAAGCATTAAAATTTTGGAATTGGTGCTGACTAAATTGATAGAAGGCCAATGAATAACTTTAAGTTCTTTTGATAAATGAATCCTAATTTTTCTGTGATTTTATGAACCAATTCAAACCTTTCAGCGAGAGCATTCAACCAATGGAGAAGGACCTGCTTATGGAGATCCATAGTAATATTCTATGGGGTTTGCAAAAAATGTCACTTATTTAATTCTATAGTTTGATAGGGTGTAAAATATTTTTTTATCGGGAAATGGTTGGACGCTTTATCTTCTTAGATATTAATAACTCTCTTCCTTATTCAGTGTTCATCTGTAGCCGATACTCTTCGACTTTTGAAAGGAACCTTTTCCTCATTGGTCCCTTCGAAGATCTTTGAGATCCATCGTTTTATGAACCTAATGACTAAATTAATAGATTCCTCGTATTTTTCCATGTAAAGAGCACTCCGACATTTCACAGAAGGCATGCAAAATGCGTATTGTAATCAGTGATTCCTTTTGACTAATTCTTCCTCGTCTTTTAAATTGAATTGCTTTTTGTTACTTTGTGCACTTGTATATAATTCCTGATGGTCATTTCTCCTGTGAACTTATACTTACATACCTTGATTATTCTTTTAATACATCCTGTGTGTGTTTGACATTTTATAATAAAAACATTGTATTTTTGTTGTATTAGTGTTACATTTTTCATATTTATTTCTGATTTCCTTTAAATCTCTGAGATGCACCTGATAATAATGACGTCTTCTCTTCAAAGTTGTATCGAATTATTACGAGTAAAAGCAGAAATATCTTCCTTATAATACAAGTTATTCTTTTTGCCTTTTTACCCGGTTTAAAACATTACAAACATCTTATTACTTCAAACACACACACACACACACACACAGAAACTTATTAAAACGACATACTAAAATAGAAAAATTAGATAATTTTGAAACACGATTATTTCTTCAAAAAACCTTTTCCTTACGACAAGCAATCAAATATTACAAGACAAAAAAATAGGTTAAAAAAAAAGATATGTAACAACAAATCTTTTATAATTCTTATTATATACATCTATAGCTTTCATAACTAATTACAAAATATTGAACTCAGTTGTAATAGATGAACCGTTAGAAAATGGTATTAATTTTTTTTATTTCTGCTAAATGATTTAGCAAAAATAAAATATGCATAATAGAATAAAAGACTAGAACATTTTCTATTTTATTTTTCATTTATTGTACTATTTTTAGCAATGTTATGAATTGACAAGGGATGCAGCTAGAGCGTAAAGTTGTTTCTCTCAAGCTCAATGATAAAAAGTTTATTGATCAGGATGATATTTGAATGGATGATTTAAAGTTAGCTTAAATGAGTTTCATGCTAGTGATAGGTAAAATATTTTAGTATAAGAATGGATAAATCTCCATTATTTAGCGATCATATTTCAAAAGTAAAAGAGAAATCTTTACTTTCAAGCATTTAGCACTAGTGTTCCTTTTGTAGAGACTTCAGGATAGTTGAAAATATATCAAAAAAACTAAACTAAATAAGTAGCCTAATATTGTTCATTGAATCGGTAAAAACAGCTATTTAATAAAAAAATAAGCACTTAAATCTAAAAATACGAATATATATATATATATATATATATATATATATATATATATATATATATATATATATATATATATATATATATTAGCTATTTTTAAAAATAAAAGCAGAGTGTTTTAACAGATAAAGCTTTCATCGTACTCAATCTGAAAAGGAATCTGATTTGAATCTGCATTGGGCTAGTGTGTGGTTCGGGGTTTTAACTTCATACTTGGGAATATATTCTTTTAGTGATTCCGAATCCACTTTAAATTGACGATGCTTTTCAAATTGATCCTCATATGAATTAATTCTTGCTGAATTAATCCTCAGTTGGATTGATTCTTGCTGGATCGAGATCGTCCTATGAATTAATCCTTGTTGAATTAATCTTCATGACTGTAGAGCGAAAAATTAAATGCCCAAAAAATTAGATTTTGTTTCGCTTTAAAGATTACAAATTAAAGTGGGTTTTTTTATTAAACGAGATCTTAAGCTTAAAACCTGGAAATTTTTTATAGGTGATTTAAATTAGTATATTTGTGAAATATTTTGATTCGCTTAAAAAACCTCGTGAAAACTATTGAAAAATTGGCACTTACATCATAGTTTTCATCTAAAATGTATTTTGGTGTGTTTTTAAACCTTTATCTTAGCTTTAACATAGAACACATTTTGGATGAGAAATCAGGAATTTCTCACAATATTAAAAAAAAATTTGGGATATACTTTAAAGTAATATTTTCCAGTCTGGAAGAATGCTCTCTTATCCACTTTTATACATGAAAACATTAACATTCAACTAGCTGTAAATGAAACTTTATGTAACGTAATAATTTTTAACAATAATTATCGTAATAATTTTTAATAATAATTTGAGATTAGTGATCCAAAATAACACAGTCTTCAGACTTTTGGGATTATTTGAAAGAAAATACTTGAGTGTTTCTTAATAAGTGTACGTATACGGTAGCAAACATTTTGATCACAAACTATCCATTTACGTGTGTATATATATATATATATATATATATATATATATATATATATATATATATATATATATATATATATATATCACGACTGAAGAAAAAAAGTCGTTTGTATTCCATAGATAATTTTCAAAACATTCAATTTGGAGTTTAAAGTATTTTTAGTATAGTGTTATCATTTTGTTCTTATTTGAAAATTTTTGATATTTATTTAGTAGTTAATGTGTTTCTAGCTAGATGTGCATCATTTTCTTTCTGGAAAAATTTTATGTAAACTACAATAAAGAAACCTAAATATTTTATGCGTCACTATGTTTAAAGTTTAGAATATTTATAATTCTCATTTTAAATTTTGTAGAATCCTGAGATTCCGAAAATATATTAAGTTCGTATTTAAGCTAATTCTTAGAAACCGTACACCTATTTATATCATTTCTTGGAAAACTCTTTTCACAATGTAAGGTACACATAAACCCCGATGCATCATTTATTATTTATTGTAGGTAATAATAAAATATATTCAATTGCAACAGTAATAAAGTCCTTAACAAATAAAATATATGAAGTAAAGGAATATATACTTTTTAAAGTACATGCTCATTTCTAAAATTCTTCTCTTTGTAAGCTGCTAATCCTGAGTCAACGATAACAAACAATAGGGATTCGAGGGCTTATAAACTAGAAGTTAAATTTTAGTATTTGTTTCAATAAATCATAATTGAATGGCTTGGAAATCTAAGATTATTTTAAAATAATTTTATTAACAACAGATTATTAATATAGAAATGAATATAAAGAAAGTACCATGCAAATAACACTTCTTTTTAAAAAATTGTTTCGAGTATAGAAGTGTCAGATAAAAATATCGTTAACTCTGTGCAATATTGAAATTTATGAGGTAATGCGCAATGTAAAACTCAAGTTATGAATTCACATCTAATTTTTTATGATTTACAAGTCATTCAGGTTGTATACTAGGGGACAGTTGTAGAATAAGGAATCTAAGGACCTGTGGTGATCAGATGCGAAATAAAACGATTAAGAATAAATTTTAGTTATCTACAATAGAGTATTTTGCACTTATTTGTAAAATAGCTAAAAGGTAGGAAATATTTGGAAGTGTTTTATCTTGTCATAACCAATCAATTTTGCTCTTCTGGTGTTTAGTTTACCTATCTATGGAATCTTTTGAAGAATTTTGTTCCATGGATTTGGACATTAAAATCCATGGAATATTTTAAAGAACAGTGTTCATGTCAACTATAGTAAGGTTGAATTTTTTTTGTCTTCTGCAAATAAGCCATTATAAAACTGAATTTGTTTCCAAATGGTTCTTCTACAATGGACATGTTGAAATGCTGAGACCGCTTCCCATACTATTGAGATATGAAATAAAGCTGATGGAATGGATTGCCTGAATGTATTGTAAAAATATAAATATCCTCAAACTCTATTAACAGTTCATTCTCCGGGTGACTTATAACCGTGTTCTCTAAGTGGGCACATTTTAAACCCTAGCTCTGCTCGAATCTTTTTCCCACCGTTCCCCATTTTCCTTACATAGCTGTAAGCATTCCCCTATCTCTGAATTTACGACACCAAGGACAACTTTCTCACGCCTACACCACAGTTGAGCAGGGAAAAAATCCGTGATCTTCACCAAACTCCTGTATCAGATGAAGCCTCCACTTAGGCACTTAGAGATTAATTTTGCTTGATAGGAACTTTACCCTCTCTGTGGTACCCTTTGAAAGAAATCGAAAAATCAAAAAATTCATATAGTGTGAGAACCATTCTTCACAAAAGTATCGAATGACTGCACCCGGCCATTTGTAACATACAATAAATATTATGACTTATTTTATTGTTAACATTTTGTAAGCATTTTTTAATTGAATGGCAACAATCAAATTGTAATGTTAATCAAACAATTTTGAAAATGTATTTTCATTGTATTACATGCTATAAATTTTATTAATATACGTGATTCTCAAATAATTCAGATACACACAACAGTATACATAAATATATTATATTTATCAAAAGTCTAATTTCTAATGAAAATCCAAGAAAAAGTTGAAATCTAAAATGATTTTAAAAAAAGAAATTTCGTCATTTTTTACAACACATTTTAAATAATAGGCTTTCAGATTTAAAAAAAAATTTTTCAAAATTTTTTATTCTAATTTGGAAATGGTTTCATTTCGAGTTAAAAATATGTGCTAAAAATTCGAAATATTTTGTTTACTTAACTTCTGCTTTTTGCGAGTTATTTCAGGAAATAGGGAAACTTTTTAAGTACAGACTATACTTAAATTTGTTTCGGCTGCAGGTTTTATAAAATTTAATATTTTTATAATATCTAATTCTAATTTAGAAACAGTTTCATTTCGAGGTAAACAACAATAATGAAAATTCGAAATATTTTGCTTGGATGACTTATGCTTTTTGTAAGTTATTATGCTTTTTAAGTACTGCCTTCATTTAAATTTGTTTCTGCTGCTGGTTTTATAAAACTTAAGTATTTTTGCAATATCTTTCAAAAATATCTCTGTCTTAAAACAAAAGCTATATAATGAAGAGAAAGATTTCGGAATTTTTTTATGCCCTTACATTTTCAATTTCTAAATGAAATAATGTTGCCGAGAAGTGTTATCATTGTGAATGAAAAGACGTGTTTTCAAAAAAATTTCAGTTATTTTACATTTAGTGCATTCATTTCAAGCATTCTAATATAGTTTTAAGTTTATTTTTTAAAATATCATTCCGTGTAAGCTTAACCATTATTATAGAAAGCGAAGAAAAAAATTAGTATCGTCGTTCCTTAAAGGAAACCAAGTGAGAACTCATTCTGAGAATGGGGCTTTAAAAAAAGAAGCAAAATAAAATAGATAAATAATAATAATTCCCTTAGCATCTTGGAAAATTAGAAAATTTCCAACTGTAAAAAGTTGTTGCATTTCGTGCTATAGTTGAGTAAATACAGTGCAGCAACGAAGGCAACACCATTAATGTAATTATTAAAACATGCTTTGCCCGGAAGAATAAAAACTTTGCAGAAAAGAATAAAGCTGTTGTTTAATTAGAGCTGCATTAAAAGCGATGACGGAATTTTAATTCCGTGCGTCCAGCTGCTTAAGAAGAGATGTTTCCAATTGACCCCGGGTGCTCCAGAGAGATGGGGTATTCTTTGTGAATAGGGAATGAAAGAATGCTACAGGAAGAAAAATAAGCAAAGCCTCTGTGGATGTATGAGGGGGAGGGGGATCAGCCTCCTTCGCTGAATCCTTCAATCCTGCCCCTGTTAATTATGCAGGGGGATGTGTAAGTAATTTTGTATCTCAAGTTTCCACAGTCAGTACTGCTTTTCCCCTTTTTGGATATCCCTCCTTTTCTCTCAGCCTTATTTGCTGGCGGGGATGAGCCTTTCAGGTTGCCTAAGTACGAAATTAAGTGGAAGCTTCTTGCCAGTTCGACTGGATTGCGATCCAGTAATTACTTCAAGATTTGTTTTAAGACGAGCACTGTTTACAGCTGTGCCAATTGCTTCCAAGCCTTTATGCTAGAAAACGAGAACGATATTTTATTTTTCGGGAAAAAAATCAGCAGGCTCCTCCCACCTCCACCTAGAACCATTTCAATCACTTACCTTAACCTACATCCCTCCAGGCTGCGAAGGCCTTTCGACCACGTGACTCCCTTCTTCTCCCCATCCTGAAATAATCTTCACTTCTAGATGAACACATCCAATATTTCTAGTTTTTTTTTTCCGGGGTGACTTTTTATTTCATTTCAGCTCTTCACATAGCTTTCTTCCCAACTGCAAAAAGAGTCTTGCTCCTCCACCACGATCGCTTATTCTTATCTGGAATGTCACCTTCTTCGTTCTACAAGGTATTCCTACGAACATTTAATTGGTTGTGAAAGCAATAGAAAAATAAACTTAAAATGTGGTCATATAATCAAAAGGGCTTATTTCTGATTCTTATCTAGTTGCATAAATGAATGAAAGAAGGATATGGATCAAAACTCGAAGACTTACCTTCAATAAAACTAAAATAAAATCCTATCTTTAATTTGGTGGTAAAATCATGCAATGAAGTTTTTGTAATATTTTTTATAACAATAATTGCACTTGCTGATCGATAAGTTGCGATTCTATTGGAAAAAATAAACTAAATATATTTGCTACATAAAAATCAAATAAGCACTGTTATAATAGTGTTTGTTATACTAACTAATGTTTGAAATAATCAATCTTGTTTAGATAATAAAAGGAAAAGTATATTGTGATAATGGGAAATTTACGAGCGCTTTAATGACTATTTAGATTTTCTAATTTCTTGCTGACATTCTAGTTTAAAGACATACTAGCTTTCAAACAGGACTCGGATTCGACAGTGAACTAGAAAATAATCTTTAGTATTTGAAATGAACACTTCAACTGAGGGAGTTCCCAAAATTGTTAGCTTAGTTACAAATTAAAATAATTTGTACGTGGGCAATATATTTGAAATGTCCTGTACATATCAAATATAAATTATGTCATTACTAGTTTCTGGTGTAAATTATCTCTCTCCATACTTGAGTCTTTCTCTCACTACCTAGCAAACTGATTAACCAATTATCGTGCTGTGTAAAATGTTCATTTCTTGATTTTAAAAAAAGTACACCTTGACCATACTCTTAGTTTTCCTCTTCAAATAAATAATTCGATTCTTTCCCAATCCTATTGGCGATGTAAATTATTGTCCGTAGCAATTAAAATGAGAAAATGTCAGTCTTTAACCAAAGCTGCGAAAACTTAATTAATAACAAATATACAATATTGTTATTAATTAAGTATTGTTAATTATATTATTGCGTGTGTATTAATTAAGTTAATTAAATATATTCATGCAAACATGATTTTACATAAGTAATAATATTTACATAATATTGAGAATTTTATTCTAATCTAACAAAGCTCATTGCCTTTCTTATAATTTGTGATGATCTACTTTCATTGTAAAATCCAATTTGCTATAAATCTTACTTTCCTGATAGATTCCCAATTTTTTTAGAAATATTTGTCATGCGTGGGTTAAAAAATTTCTTGAATTAATTGTATTACGCTTGTATATATTCAACATCATCGTTAAAATAATATTGATGTGTTTCTTATTTTTATACACTGCTTATATTTCATACTGGATATAATAATAGTATCATAAGGTACATAAAACATGCAATATTGTAATAATTTGTACCAAGTGTCCATTTTAACAAATCTTATGAAAAAGTTTAAATGATTGCTTTTTGGTTGTAAATAATATTAAATTAACAATTTTCTATAAGTATTTGTAAATAATAGTTGTTTATTAGCTTGAAATATGTTTTTTTTAAATTAATATACATTTGTTTCACTTAACTTTTATGTGTAATATCTTTCTAGCCTTCGTTCAATTAAATTTCTCTGGGGAGAAAGTAGCGTAAAAAGCATGAAATGTCGTGAATATTCTTTTTAATCCTCATCTGTTTTTTATTCATTTTTTTTAATTTTGTGCCCTTCGTAGAAATGTAATTACTTGTTTTATTTATTTTTTTATAGAAGTCACACACACGCTCTTCAATTAACATTTTTTTAAATATTCATAACTTTGTTACTTGGAAAGAAGTCTCAAATTATTCATCGATGATCTGAAAATATGCTTACGGAAGATTTTAGGACATATTTTCTAATTTATCCATTTAAGCATTTCCTAAATAAATGAAAATAAACATTTCCACTTGACTAAATGTTCGCTTTGTGCATAACAAGCATATTTAAAACACTTTTTTTATTCAATTTCAAATGTGTGACGCATTTCCTCTATTGCGTTCGATCGCTTATTAAATTAGTATTACAAAAATGTATCCTGTTGAATAATATTAGCGCCTTTATTTAAATTGTTAACGCTCTCTGCAGAAACCAGTGGAGCAAGTTTATTAAATAAGACGAGTCATCCAATTTTATTCATCGCGTCTATTTCATCGCTCATTATTATTGTTATTAAAGATAACTGATATTGTTTTCCCGTTAAGCTGTGTGAAAAATAATTATAATGACCTGAAATGAATAAAAAAGGAAAAGGCAAAACTGGAGAAAGCGCTAATGAATAAATGTTGGGAAAAAAATGTTTGACGTCTTCTGTAAATATAATTTGTTGAATAATTTCCCGAAATCCTTAACAAATCATAAAATAGGAATACTATAAGAACCAGAACTACACGTTAACAGTTTCTTTATTAGTTTTTAAAACTTTATTTTAGCGTGATTTTCTCAATGTCTTCTAATTTCATCGTTATTTGTAACTTTAAATTTCAATGTGTTTTGCGGCATGTATGCATTTTTTGTTTTTAGTTTTTGTCTACAGCAAAATTTTCTATAGATCTAGTGCGTTTAATTTTATAACCGACAACATTTTTAAATATTAAATGTATTATGCTGTCAATATAATTTCCTTTTAAATTGAATTCATTGAATAAAAAAACTATTACTTATTCGTGTGCTGAAATAGTGCAAAAAGGAATATGAAGCTTTTTCTCGGTTAATTTCTTTCACGCCTTCTGTTCACTATTTCGTCACGAACACCAACTTATATGAAAAATTGAAACTTAACGCCGTCGACACATTAATAAAGTTCTAGTCACGTGATGTTAAGAGTGCGTGCGAGACGTAAAATGAAAACAGTTTTCACTTTACTTGTGATAAATCATGCGTGACATTTATCCACGCTTTTATGGGACTCGTTTTATATATTCGGAAAACATTTTTAATCACAGTACTGTGAAAAATCAATTTATCTTCAATTTTCATGTTGAATTGAACGCAAATCTAATTTTTTTATGTATTTTGATTTATTAAATTTGAATGACTTCAATGTCATTTCGCTTAAATATTTTATGTATTAATTGTTCTTTAGTCATTGCATTTGCCTCCTAGTGCATCTAGATGAAATTCGGAAGAATGTCCATTTTTTACGGCCGAACCTTAACTGGCGAGTTCTGTTTCTGATGAATGTTACTTGGTATTTTACTATAGCACTTGAAAGAATGATTTAAGAATTTATCATTGTACATTATTTTTATTTACATTTGATTTCTTATTGTTCATAGTTATTTAACCATGTCAAAAATAAACTCATGCTAGCTGTGAAGTTTGAAAATTAAAAAGTAAACCATTTTTGCTTTTTAAATATGTTTAAATTTATTGTAACAAAATGAGTCATACCTAATATAGAAGAAATTAAGAAAAAGAATATCATTTCACACACATATAGGTAACACACATTTGGTTAGGATAAAAAAAGTAAACCTTTTTTAATTCATAGGCTAATATTAATAACATTTTACCAAAAGAGCTCTCCATGTGTCTAACGATTTACACAGAAGTGTCCAAGACCTTGTAAAACCTTTTTTAATATTATTTAAATAATTTCGTGTCATGAAATGCTTTTAGTTTTATTGTAAAAAATAGCAAGTCGCTAACCAAAAAAGAATTCTAAAAGATGATCTTTCTCAGTTTCTTCCAATAAAATTTAATTTTTTGTATGAAGAGATTCCTTAATTGCTAAACAGGTTTTCAAAATCTAATGATTCTTATTTTAATGATTAGTTCTTAATATTTGGCGAAAAACTGAAAAAATCATTCATTACTGTTTTATAAATACCGCAAAGAGGACTGTTTCTTTCCTACCATGCAACCTCGTTTCAATCACCTCAATATCTCGATATATTCGCCGCTCTTAAGTAATTAATTTCCCAAGTAAATGAAACAGTAACAATTTATTCCTGGAGCATTCGCTCGTCATCAGAGTTTTAATAAAAATTAAGGACTATCGCTTGATTAAGAGAGGAAAAGTTGTTATTTTTTATTTTGTTTAGTTTTTACTATTATTTTTTTGGAGATCAATTTCAAATTTTTTTTCTTTTTTTCCATCCAAAATGCGTTTTTCTTTTTGTCTCTCGTTTCTTTTAACGTGGTTATGGTAGGCAAGATCTCGTTTATGTGGGTGTACCGAATGCATGTTTTTATAATGAATGCTTTTGAAGGTTATTTAAGAAATGAGTCTTCTCTAGCATAGAGATAATTGTGATTGTCTATTTTCATACGTATTTCTGAAGAATAAATAAACTTTCCTTGCATTTTACGATCATTATAAGTCAATTTGTTTTGATTCGTGTATATTTTATTTACATATTCTGTGACTTTTTGTAATTTTTTTTATTTCAAAGAAATAAAAAATAATTTTTTAAATTTCTCTAAAAAGTATAATTTTTGTATTAATTCTTTTTTAAAACATAATTTAAAATAAATTTCTTTAAGATATAAGTTTTTAAATATAAAAATGTGTGTGTGTGTGTCGCCAAATAACGTGATTTTTTGCCAACAATAGAGGACTATAAACCAAATGTAACTGGTTAACAGTACACTGTTATTCATTTTAGATTTTTCATATAAATATCCTTTTTTGGTCAAAATTATCAACATAAAGTATCTTTATCCTTTTTTTAGTCATTTTTAAAAGTAAACTGTCCCACATTTTTTTAACAAAATTTTATATTCTCAAACATTAATGTCATCATTTTTTTAAAAAATATCTTTTTGTTTTAATTCTTCTTAAATCTGTACTGGGGCTAGTAATTGAAATAATTTAGTGTAGATATAGTGGAATTTGCGCCAACTTTCCTGGTCAATGGGGCTTAACGCGTGTACCCTTTCGTAATTGGGGGTTTATTTTCATTTGAGTTTTCTTAAAAAATGTAGATAAATAAAAAAATGTTAAATATGTATTTTTTCTTATGCAATCTGTACTTATATTGCACAGCGTATTGACTGATTGATGACCAATATATCTTTTCAAATTCTAAAATAACAATCAAACAAACATTTGTTAAATTATATATATATATATATATATATATATATATATATATATATATATATATATATATATATATATATATATATATATCGTTCAAGATTATGTTTTTATTTACTGTACAGAAAATTAACAGAAATTAATTAAATATACCTTGTAATAGTCCATCATGCAATCAAAAATTCTGTACTGACGAAAGCAAGACAGACTATTACTGAAATATGCGTATCAATGTACTTATTGCCTCCTCAAATATGTACTGTGTTTTAAAAGTTGCAGAATTTTACTTTTTTGCACTTTGCAGAATTTCACTTTAAAGGTTGCAAGGTTTCGTTCTAAGATCCATTTGATAACCAGTAGAATAGCAAAGTGCTTAAATTAAGTCAGACGCGGGTATAACTGCTTAAGAATATATTGTCTAGAGCGTGATTTGAGCATAAATGCTCTTTGGCAAGTTCCCTCTCAACCCCTCTTTAAATCTCCTGAACCCTTCACTTTGTGAGCCTTCCTAGTTCTTTTTTCAAGTAAAGGGAAGGGGGAATTTTTAAAAAAATGAAAGAAAAACTTTTTTCTTTTTGTTTTAGGGTCATCGGTTAATGTTTCTACCATCCCCTTTTGGGTGTCATTTTGAGCCCAAGTGTATGAGCCGGAGGGAGGAGGCAAGGGGCACCTGACTGGGATAAAAGAGGGGGTTGCACCTGAGGAGGTTGATTGGATCAAATGAGATGAAACTAAGAAAGGAGGAGGTGCATTATACCGAAGTATTTGCATCAACTCCAGAAAATCTACTAGGCGCCTTAAATACATCATTTATAAATTATCGGAAAATTATTCTCGTTTTCTCACGCGTATTTTGCACATTTTTTTAGCTTTTTAAAAAGAAAATAAATGGCTTTGTTTTTGATGTTGTCAATATTCAAATAGTGATTGTTCTGGGTTCCTCTGTAGGGGGCTGCCCGAAAATCGGGCATCCATTTATTAACGAAGAGGAAAAAACAAGGGGAAGTCGTCTATTAGCTTAATTAATCGAACCTATAAGGATGCAAACACGTCATTTTTTCCTCCTTAAGGCAGCATTTGCCGGAAGGATTCGCCCTGAACTTTAGGCGTAAACTAGGCTCGTTAGCTATTGTCTTCGTTAATTTTTTACCATGCCGATCGGCTGTATTTTCTAATGCAAATTTTATTTTAATTTGTTTTTATATCCAGGGATGTTTTAATTATTAATTATCATGCAATTTCTCTTTTATTTTAATGTTATAATTACCACTTTTTCACTGCATCCTTTAAGCATTGTTTCTTACAAGCGCTCGTCTCTTAACACCCATTAAAATATTCGGAAGAAGTCGTGGCTGATTCTACAAGTCTTATAAATTTTAAGACATTTCCTATTTTTTTTCTTTTACGCAGAATATTTTTTCTGATAATTTGTTTCATTTTATTCTATCTCTTTATTTACTATTTATATGTTTGTTGTCTTATTTTTACAGAACTTTTAATTTGTTCTCTTTTTTTTGTAAAAAATATGCTGAAATATATTTTTTTTTCCTTGAACGATTTACATGTGCAAATATAGCTCTTATATTTTTACTATAAATTTAACCTAAATATATATTCTCTTTAAATAATTATTTAGTGTTTTTTTATATTAAAGCAATGTTATAAGTCATTTTTTCTTACGTTTTATTTATTGTTGTATTTTTCACATTTTACAAGTTTGGGTATCTTAATGCAGTAATCTCTTATATTTCCTACAGTATAAGGTAGTGAAGAATAAAAAGATGAATATTAATGTTTTAAACTCATGAGAAGGACTAAAATGTAAATTGGGTTTTTGTGAGGTCAAAATAAGTATTTTACAAATATAAATGATACAGAAATACATACAATTTTATTCGTTATGTCAATTTGTTATTTAGAATTTAAATAATAAAAGTAAAATAAAGTAAAATTCAAGGGATTTCTATGGAAGCGCATTTAAGAAAACTTTATTCCTTCATTAGAATGCACTTTATGCGCCTTGTTTTTGTAAGTTTGAAGCCAACCAGTATTCTTTAAAATGATAATGTCTCCATCTTATTCCGTAAGCTTAATGCGATGAGGTCTATCACTTTGCAAACGTTCTGGACTTGTCACAAAGCACATCCTGTTGCCCTCAACTGTTTGATTCTTTGATGATGAGTCACACGTGTTCCTCTGGGCAGGCAAGAGTTTAAAGACGGGCTCCAAAGGACATGATATATCTAAAAGCCCAGCTGCACAAAGAAGACTGTTGAGTCCCTGTCACATTCTCCAACCTCTCAAATGACACTTGCTAAAACCTCAAATCCTCCTACGCTAAAAACTGAAAAAGACTTTAGATCTTTTCATAGTATTTTCGTTTTGAGAGACAAATACGATTTTAAATTGCTGTAATGTTTTCCGTTTTTGGTTCAGATGTTGTCACACAAATAAAAGAACTATACCTGCCCGCTGAATCGCATCCTATTGGTTAATTTATATCATAAAATTAAAGTTCTGTTCATTTGGTTAAGTTCAGATCTTTTGTGTGTGTGTCGCTTAGAATGAATGATGTATTAGAATTGCTTGTGCTGAGTCGTGTTTTCATGGCTAATTTACATCATATGAAATATAAATTACTTTTTATTATGTAATAAACAGATATCGTCGCATGAAAATACAAAGTTGTTGATCTGTTTGCGTAGTCATGCATCTTTATAACTAATTCACATCCTGTAAAATCAGTGTTTTTCATGGGGTTAATATGTAATGATTTCTTATTTTAATGCCGTTAATTAATTCATGATATATATTTATATATAGATAGCGAGCTGGATGAAATAAAAGGAGATAACACTTGTGTACTTAAAAATTTAGGCCTTTTTATATACTTGATTTAATTATCTGAAAAATATTAATTTATTCATACAGAAGAAAGTATCATTACAAAAATTCTCTCTGAAATATTATAAATTGGAGAAAATTTTATTTCTTTGAATTCATACAGTTTCTTCCAATTCTCGTGTTAAGCTTGCTTTTGCCTGGAAATTAAAGTAGAAAAGATAATTTTTATCTGTAAAAATAAAAGTTTATACTGAAAAAAGTTTTAAAAGCAAAAAAAATCTAATATAGAATATGAACTAGATTTTCTTGTTTCTCCCATCCTCTCAAAAATGTATGAGTATACATTGTGGATAAACTTAAAATCGTAACTTTTTCTAATATTAAAGTAAATATATAAATTATTTCTAGAAAATAATATTTAAGTAACTCTTCGCAAGTTTGTTTTTCATGTCATTTATACGCCAAAATGGTTTTACTTATCTTTCGCTGTATAAATTTGCAAAACAAGGGCAATTATTGTAATATTCATGCCTATTATTTTACTTCTACAGATTTTACTTTTTAGTTCTAAAAAGGAAATTCTCATCTAGACAAAAATATTAGCAATGAAATTACTCAGTGTTACACTAAAAATGTTGAAATCTGTCTCATTTAATCATTATCGAAATCCTTTAAAATGTTTTTCATCTAAATTATAGAAAATATTCAGAAAATTAATGAGCGATACTTTAATTTTTTCCTTAGTTGAGCAAAATTATCCTGAAACTTCTAATGTTTCTCGGTTGGAGGATGCCTCCCCCTCTTTTTGGAAATCACAATCCTTTCCATTAAACCCTCTTTAAGGGGGAAGAAAACTTTTCCCTGATAATCGACCGAGATAAAAATCCTAGGGAAAAGAAAACAATTTTTATTAATTAGGTTGAGAGCCAAAAAATCATCTAGTGTTATTTTAGCAACCAAGATAGCATCTATATCAGCTCAGACAATTCTGCTTGAGTTGTCTTATATTCTGGGGGGGCGGACATGATTTTAATGACCTCAGAGATCCTATCAGGTTACATCTGACAAGGTGTAGATTTACTAATTGCGGTTATGTGCACCAGGGTTTTGCAGTTTCTTTCCGTTATCTTTTCGAGAGGACATGTGATACTTCAAAACATGCAAAATGCCAAGAATTTAATTCCGCACAGTTTGCGCAATAGTCGAGACTATAATGACTTTTTGCAGGGACTGAAGAACAAGATGCCTTTTGATTTGAACTTTTGCAGATTTTTACTATGATTTAGATTATTCTCCGTCTCATCTTTTTAAGAGAATCATGGTTTTCTTAGGAAATGAGAGTCAAATATTGGAAGTTGTTATTTTTTTCCCACCCCATTCACATTCCATTCATTTTCCGCATGATATGTACTTTTGAAAACTCTATATAAGTTTTCTAGGAAGACTTAAAATTTCATCATTTAAATATAAAAATAAGGTTATCATTCAATATTTCGTTGGAAATATCTCAACTCCACAGCTATACATTTTTTGTGTGTGTGAGGAAAAATATCAACTTTAATCTACTTACTGTACACAATTTCACATACAAGCCTGACGTGACGTTTAATCAGGGTTATGTGATTCCCTTTCCTAAAAAATTTGCATGTTAAATCAACCCATTATAAATTCAGTACGATACATAATACTGAATAATCATATATATATATATATATATATATATATATATATATATATATATATATATATATATATATATATATATATATATATATATATAAACATTATAGCATGGGATTACAAGTCATCATAGTAGCAAGTTTATATCTTTTCACAATTTTTGAAATTTTTCTCCAGAATACCTGAAAGTATGTAACGGGATTAAAATACTTGATCGTTTATTATATTGTGTTATAATATTTGTTTGAATAGTATCATTTAATCTTAAAATAAATGTGCTTCTATTCCTAAGCGAGGCAAGTTCAATGAATCATGCGATTTATTTATTTTATTTCACCACGATGAAAATTGATGTCATCCATCGCCTTTAAATCAAACAAATTTCATTCAGCTGATGTATTTTGCTCCGTCTTTTTTGACGAACATCTTTCTCGCACCCTTTCCACATCATGAGAATTGACTCGTGCTCGATTTGGCAAAAGTGATGAATATATTCACCATTAATGTCGCCTATTTATTACATCCCATAAAGCGTTTTTCATCCTGATGGTATTCCTGAATGTGCATCTTTAGTGTAAGTAAATCTTTAATCTTGTTAAAGTTAAAGAACGCCACCTGTCCATGAAGCTCAACTATCTCTTCAGTGGTCTTTGTCCGTAATTACCCAATCAATATTTTTTCTCCTTCTTTCTTGTCTCTGCTATCGGGATTGATATCTTTGTAGCCAGTAATTCCTTCTTAAATTCTTTCAACCATAGTAGAGTTTATCGCCTCCACTCTTTATCATTTTGATAGCATTCAAAAGAGATAAGCAGCCAGAAGGAATGGCTCCTTTCCGTTAAGAGAGTTCTTATTTCTCATTAGGCTTGCAATCAGAAGAGAGACGGCCGAACATCTGTATGCATTAAAACCGGGTTTTCATTTGTCTTGAGCCTTTCGTTTTCTATTTTAATTATTTGCCCTTATATTGGGTTTCTTCCTTTAAAAATCTTCAGGAAGACCCCTCTCTGATCGTTAGACCCGAGTCAAAGACATCTGTTTGTGAGAATTGCCCATTAGTGAAGGTGGAAGAAGGGTCAGGCAGGATTTAAATCAATAGAATAACGTCCTTCCCATAACACTTACTTCCGGAATTCGGTCTTTAGAATTTTTCAATGGGGACTGACTTGCAGAGAATTCGAGCAAGAAAAATTTCTTAGCTAGTGAGAGTACAAATATGAGATCGGCGAAGTTCGTTTCGTTGTGTTTTCTTTGGGGGATTCTTTACAGTAGAAAACTTGTAAGAACTAAAATTCGTATTGTGTTGTTGGAATATTTTTTTTATTTCGTTAAATACTTTTGAACGTACAATTTCTTTGAAAAGCTATTTTACATTAGTTTCTGAAATTGTCTAACATATCTGCGGTCTATTCAAAGCATGTCAAACAGTATGCAGTTGCCAATTTTTGTCCAGGGGGGTGTCAGTTGTGTACTACGAACGAAAATTTCAAACTTATTAGTATTCTGTTTGATCTGATTTCCTTGAACGGCTTCATTGATATTATTGTGTGATAACATATGTAGGCAGATCTCAAGGTTATCTTTGTATGTGGGTAGGCTGTGTGCACAGGTCAAGGAAAAGTCTAAATGCATAAAGAATATTCTAGAACAACAAATCACAGACTGATCTATTTTGCATTAGTGCAGAGCACCTCTTTTCCATGGATAGAGCGATAGGATTCGATCCTCTTTCTCATTAAGAGACTACAGTGAATCATTTTGAAAACTTCTTTAAATGAACATTTCTACTAACATTTAAACATTTTTGACTACTTTTTAATCAAGTTGATACTTTTCTCATGTAACTTGACTGTTAAAACATTGTTTTTCTTTCATAACTAAATTCCATTGAAAAATATTATTTCGTTCAAAACGAAGCAATAGCAAAAAAGAAGGTTCACGAATTCTTTTGTTTTCCTTCCATCCAGAAATGTAACCATTGAATATTTGTTCAAAACTGCTTGCTTATTTTTGCTATTTCGCTCAAGTTGGTTACCTTCTTATTAATAAATGCGAGGCTCCTAAAACACCTGGAACGGTTGTACTCCATAGCGTGTGGAAATATCTTTAGCAGCTAGTTGCAGCTGAATGAAAGATTTATTAATTATTTCATACCCTTCTCTCATCTACACGTATAACTCATAAACTTCAAGAAAATAAACACGAATCTTTTAATAATGTCCGGGATTCTGGAATTAATAACACGATATGTGTGTGGGTGTGTGCAGCACCGAATAAAAAGCAATCTTTTCTTTCTGCTCTTTTCTTTACCATTCGTAGGAAAAGCTTGAAAAACAGCTGCACAATCCCATCACAGCCGACTGTGATTAAATGAGTTTTGGGCTAATGAATTAAAAAAACGTCTTCCACCGTAATTAGCGCTTCGATCCATCCACTCTCTTGATTGTTCCGCGGATTATCTTCAACTGTTTCTTGGATCGGAAGCTTCTTACACCAAAAATCATTTCAGTGGAGGCCACATTTGACACTTCCAAAAGAACTTAGCATTTTACGGGATCCAGACCAGTTTTCTTTAGTTCAGGATTATACACTTATCCGTAGTAAAATATTTCTTTCAAAAATAGTAAAGTATCTTTGAAACTACGGTTGAGTTTCAGTTAAGCAAAAATTGATAAAATGTAATTCTTTGCACAACTTCTCTTTTTTTTTTTTTTTTTTAACTTCTTTATGAACCTTAGTTCTCATAATCATGGGTTAGAATACAACCAAATATACACATTACTAATCAATTAAAATTACTCAAATGTAATTAAGAAAATAATTTTTACTTCAATTATTTGTATTAAATATATTTAAATGTGTAGTTTAAATTTCTTAAAAATTAAAGAAAAATAATTAATTATATATAGCGATTATATGTTAAGCTTAAAAAATATGATATGGATATTTTTAAGCTATGCTGAATACTGAATTCAGGCTTTATATTGAATATTTTCAATATGCTGTCATTCCTGCAGGGTAACATGTTGCATTCGGAGAATAAAAAGTTACCTCTAAATTATTCCTAAGCAATTTACCCATGTATTCAACACCATTTCCGTAGTGGTCTTCGCCTCTACGACAATAATTCATAAATTTATTTTCATTAATGTCATCAAATAGATAGCCACTAAAGTAAGTATAAAATTTAATATGGGAAATTTTAGGTAGGTAATATTCATAACTGATTTACTCATTTATTAAACTGTTAACATGTTTACCACTGGAAAACCATTTTTGTTCGTATACTAAAAGTATTCTCGAAATTTTAATAAACTTCATTCATTTAATAGTGACAAATAGATTGTTTCATTGAAATAAGATAAAAATTTAAATTAGAAAATTCTGTGTAAATCACATTTATAAATAATTTATTCGTTTTTGATTTTATTAAATCTCTCTAAATGATGACAAAACTTTTTCATTTCTCGTTACAAAAAACTTAAAAATTCCTCTTTTTATTGTGATTAAAATAGACAGGCATTAAAATAAGTTTAATCATTAATAGTGGAGAAATTCTGTATAAATCAGCTCATAAAAAGTAAAATTACTCCCAGCTGCTTTTCACAAAGCCAAATTAAAAAAAGCATTTAAAATATTACCATGTAACTGAGAATATATTCTTAAAATTACCTACTGGACATTAATTAAATCACTAATGTTTTTAGAAACCTTTTTTTTTATTCTACAGAAGAGTATTATGAAGATATTTGAAATGACATAGCTGTATATTCAAATTTATATGACACTATTCTGTGTTCTGATTTTAATTGTCAAATTCAAACTACTGCTTAAAAACAGTTAAAAAATCAATTTTCGAATTTTAATATTTGTATTATAATGTTTTGAATTTCTTTAAGGCAATAAATTAATTTTATTCATGTTTTTTTTCCATGAAGAACAAAAATATGATGTTCAGATTTGTTTTTTTTAAATGAAATTTTTCATAAAAACAAAAGGAGGATACTATTTTAGCACCTTTCTTACTTGCAAAATAATTGTTTGAATCTTCTGTTTGTATTCGCCTACACTCATGTGTTAATGACTTATTTTCTAATACCTTTACTTCAACATTGTTAGTAATTATAGTAGCTATAAATTATTAATTAATAATTATTTTGAAACAAGAACTAAATTGTGCCGATAATTGTTTAAATTATCATTAGGACCCCTTGTAAACATTTCCTTGACTTGACGTACAGTCAATCGTTGACGTATTGAATTCTAATATTTTTAATATTATGTATAATAAAATAAATATAATTAATTCTTGATTTTCTAAAGAAATACAAAAGCACGCATGTGTGAAATAATAAAAAGAATTTTAAAAGCTGTTTTTTGTTCAGCATATGAGAAAATAAAAGTAATTAAAATGTCGAAACATTATTGAGAGGCATACTGCGTATGTATGTATAGAATATTCCTATATTAATTTCAATAGCTAATTAACCTCACCCCATTTATTGAAACTATTTAAATATTTTTATTCTTAAGTTTTTGCGAGTTTAAGATCGACAATATACAGGAGATTTTTCGTTAAAAGTATTTTTTAAAAAAAATGAAAGCGTGATTTGTGGAAGAATATTTCTCAACTGTTTTTATCTTTCGCCTTACAGATTTTTATCGAAACTAGGAATTGTATTAAATTTTTACTCATCTTATCGCCAGCTTAGTGCAAGTTCGGTTTCTTTGGAGGGATTTCCCTTGATTAGATCCTTCATCCTGATCCTCCACTTCAATCCACTCATAATCAATCAATACATGTTTTTATTATTAGGTTTATACGATTTTTCACTTGCTCTCCTGGTTTGTGGAAAGTTCTTTTATTACTCTTACGAGATCCGGAAGCGTCCGTTTATGTTTATGATTGAAGTACACCAATAGAATAAGCTGAGAATTACATTTAAAAATATTATGTCTTCCCTTTGTGTCTCTTTCATTTATCGCTTCTCTGTTTCGGTATTGGTAGGAAAATAAAAATCCAGTTTTTTGAAATCTTTGTATTAAGAATGGGATGTATCGAGAGAAAATAATTGAAAACTTCGCTTATCCTTAGTTTTTATTTAGTTAGGAAGGAAATGATAACTCTGCTACTTTGTTTTGTTTATCTACAAATTTTTTGAGTTAGCGTAGGCTCTTGTAAGTTATTTGAAATTATTTTTTTATTTCTGTGTTTTACTGCTTTCTATTTTCCTTTTCATCCTACTTGAAATAAAAAAATGTTGATTAATTGTAAGAATATCATTTCGTCTTTTCAAAAAGAATTACTTTCGATCATTATTGCTATGTTAATGTTGTAAATATATCAGTTAGCTAATAATTCCTATCAAATGTATTTTTCTGAGAAATATTGTCCTTAGAAGTGTCATTCAAGTCCATGACTAACTTGTTGAGATTTTCTGTCTCACGTAGAAATACAATGGCATTTTACAGAAGGCTTGTAATTTTGAAGCTCAACGCAAAAGTAGTATAAAACTTCATTATAAAAACGAATAAAATCTAATTAACCCCTATAAATAATTATTATTAAAAGGTATGATTATAAATATTTAAATAAGACCATTATTTTGTAATTTCATAAAGAATTCTTTACCACTTTTTCTAAATTAGCATCGTAAAGACACTCAATAATTCCATTCTCGCATACAAATATATCTAAGAAATAACGTCCTAAACTACTGAAATCTTGTGATTAACTATAATATATATATATATATATTAAAGCTACGATTGATGTACAGTACAACGCCACATTACTTAACTTGTTTGTTGTAACAAGCTCTTAAGAGTGATCTCGCTAATACGAATTTATATTTCAGAAATAATAACTGTATATAAATATTACGAAAATTTTCTAAAGAAATACATATATATATATATATATATATATATATATATATATATATATATATATATATATATATATTATAACCTCTTCTACGGTATTAACACTGTCAGAATGTGAGTAATAAATAATTTTCGTCCTCTGATGTATGTTGGACAGAAATAGCGTGGTCGCTATTGCTGTCCATGATTAACTTGTTGAGATTCTCTGTCTCACCTGCAGCACAATGGCGTTTGATTGAGGATTTGGAAGCTCTAAGAAAGCAGTCTAATGATTAGCTTCCCTATTTCAGGTCCCCCTGACAGTTCCCCAGCCAGCGAATGAGTGAGTCTTCCTGGCCATATCTCATCGGCGGTACTTCGCATTAATGAACCATTAGCGTGGACTGTTTTTTGCCGTCGTCCCTCATCGGTTTTTGTTACTATGGCTACAAGTAGCAGTTTGTCATTTTTCTAAGTGTGTAGGGTGCTTACTATAAACAAATGGAGCACCTATCCTGAAAAAAAGAAATTCGTCCAATGGTCCTTCCTACCAAGCCAATCAACCCCAATCATTCATCAGGTCCTGACCAGAGTCCGCCTTTATGTAAAAAGTCATTTTCAATATTAGGAGTTCAACCCTCAGTGTAGTCATTAAATTCATCTTCCCCAGATATCATCGCTCATAACAAATGGGGCGAAAGCTTCCACCAATAATATTTTTTGGAGGGATATTTTTCTCATTTTCTGAAAGCTCTAATACCTGTTGCGTAAATTGAATAATCTCAATGGGGGAAGGCGCCAGCACTTTCTTTTCATATTCTACTTTTTATCCAATGTGGAAGCATATTTGGGTAGGAAATCATTTTTAAACTTATGAATAAAAAATATATTTAGATTGCTTCTTTTAAAAGGACAACTGTCAAACTGTTTTAACTTACAAAAGTACTTATGACAGAAAATATATCACTTTTCCTATAAGTAATCTTTTAAAAATACCGTGGCATTTTTTTTTTTTTGCTGTTAAAGAAAAGTTATTAATAATATACTATATTTCTATTACCAATTGAACTACGTAATATTTCTTAAGCATACTCGTTTGTTTCTGTCAGTCCAAATGTACGACGTTTTAATTCTCAAAATTTGAAAATAAATTATTTTAGTGAGCTTAAATGAAAAGTTATAAAAAATACTTTCTTGCTTCATAACATAAGCAGTTTAAATGCACAAAATTCTGTTTTATTTAAATCAATATTCTTTTTTGTAAAAATTCTAAAAACTAATTATTACGTTTTTCTTTTTTCCCTTGTTGCGCTGTTTTTGTATCTGTAGACAAAACGTCTTAAGTAGTTTTGAAAAACATAGTAAGGTTTGAAATAATGACTAAAGTCACTTCCTTAACGGGATTATAATGAAAGTTTCTTATGCACAGCGACGGAGAAAAAAGTAATCCAATAAAAGAAAAAAAATGACCTCCTAAATGTATTAGTTTTATAACTAAAAGATTCTAAATATTTCTTTCTATTCTAATTAAACTACAGTAAAATTTCAAATATTTTCCCTTCGTAAATTGGAAGGTGGGAGATATTTTGTGAAATATTGCATTGCGTGAAATGAGTCGGCAAACACATTTTGCTTTTATTGAAATGGATTCATTAATAAAATACCAATACATTTCCGTAATCCTATCGTCTTAAGACTCAATCAAATGCATATGAGTAAATATTCGCATAGGATTTCTTCTTAAATTTTATTATTATTTTTTATATTTTAACAATGTCATGAAATGTATTCCTATTACAGGATTTTTCTAACTGTAATTGCTATTTATGGTGCAAAATATTTTGAAATTATTTAACTAAAAAAATATAAATAATTTCGTTATTATAAAAATATTTAAATAAGTATATACCAATGATGTCAAATGTTCTGAATTATAATTTTCAAAATTTATTCTTCAGGATAAAATATGACATAAATAATTCAAGCTAAACTCTTGTAATCATGAATAAATTATGAAAGCAATAAAAAATTTTTTAACATTTGCTTTTAAATATCTTTATGTACACACACGTTTGCAAATTAACTATAATTGCTTAACTTTAATTGGAAATTTGATCAGAAACTTAATTTTTATATTCATAATTAACAGACCTTAATTATCAAAACTGACATAAGTAACTAGCCAAGTTATCTTTTTTAATGCTTAAAAAAATTGTTTTGATAGTTTGTATTTCAATCAACATTTTGAAATTGATTAAAATTTTATAAAAGAAGATTTAAAAATTCTACCAGTTCTAGTTTGCCGTTGCATGATTTAAAAAATGTTCTTATATTTTGATTTAGCATAACATTGAAATATTCATGCTGAATTGTTTGCTTTATTTTACTTGCGTTTTGCCAATTGTTGCCAAGTTGGAAATTTTTTTTAAATGTTTTTGTTGATTTAATGATGTTCATTTTTACTCCATTTGCCAGTTAAAAATATTATAAAAATGAGTTCTTGCTTTTCAGTTGTATATATATATACAGAGTTTAAGAAATAGGACTTACCTTAATCAACTTTTTATATGTTTTCCTTTTAACACATTTGAAAGTTCATATAACAGGAAAACTATTGTAGAATTTAATTATTAAAATGCCTTTAAAAGCTGATAACAAATTTTTTCAGCGTATAAATCTTTGAAAATTGAATTTATGATACTTTAACAAGTATCTGTTTTGTCATTTGTTACATTTGGTGTAATACAAAATGAAACGTCTACAAGTAAACCGAAAAGTGTGCGCAACATTTAAATGCATTCTACCGTGAAAATTGAGGGAAAAAGGTACTTGACAATCATTCCTAAATATTTTTATAGTTGCAGAACATTAAAGGAAAGTTAGTTGCTCTAATGTTGAAACTCCTTTTATTGTGCATGCTTAATTTCACCACTTCAGTTGAATGGACTTCCGTTTTCGGGCAATCCAGTCATATGGATGGAAGAGATCTTGGAATAGGTGTTTTCGACTTTTTCTTTCCAGAAACAATTTCACTAAGATATTCTAGGAAAATATTACTCTTTTGTTAACAGGGGTCTATACACGTTTTTATTCATTCGATTTAATCAAACTTTAAACTCTTATAGTCGAAATATTAAAAATATATCCATCTATCACTACTTCCCATCATTGTTTCATAATAATATATTTAAAATAATGTATAGAAATAAAATAATTTGGAAAAGAAGAATTTCAGATATCTGCTTAATATAAAGAACTATTTAAATTCATAAAATTATTTTTCTCTTATTGGTCTTTGTTTCTTGTAAATGGTGTAGTTAAATAGTTTCAGTGTTCTTTTAAAACTCTCACTAGAAATATATATATATATATATATATATATATATATATATATATATATATATATATATATATATATATATACAGAGATGTATGTATATATATACAGAGAGTTGTTTAACTTTTCTTTCTTACTAGTCTATCACAAAAGAAAATACAGCACAATTTGTTAACTTTTTTATAAACTGATGACTTTTAGGAAGAAAAATATTTAAAATTCTAATTAATATTTGATTATTAAAAACAATGCTTTAGCTATTTAGAAAAAACACATTATTGTATTGAATTTCATTTGACAAATTGATAACTTAATCTAACTACATGAGCACGAAAAAATTTATATTCTTTTAGAAACAATCTTTGATAAAAATGAAGCTTGAATTAATATAAAATGTTTTTAGTTTAGACTTCGCTAGCTTCTAATATCAAAATAAAAAAACTCGAGGATTCTGTAGCACTTTGAGTAATGCAACTATGCGTTTTAAATATATTTAGCTAAACGTGAAAGAAAATAATTTAGTTTATAAAACTCAAAAATGTTTGTTAAGCATAATATTTTTGTATTTTCAGCGAAATTAATAATTAGATTGTCACTTTTCTTTTTCAAGGTCTTTAATCTTAAAATAAGTACATTGAGGAAAATTTCTTTCCTACTTGTTTCCAATCTGTTTTCTTAATGCAAAGAAAGGAAGAAGCACTTGGAGATTCTTCCAGGGAGCTCTCAATTTTTCCCTCCTGTGCAGCGGTAGAAACAAATCAGCGCCTTCCACAGAAGCCCCTTCAAACTCAACATCACTTCATTTCATTGTAATCTGTCTTCTCTAGACATGTTATGGCCCTCTTTACCCACACAACTCTAAATCAAATTGCCATTCCCTTTAAAGTGACGTAAAAGTATTATATAACCTGTGATGTAAATCTGCCTGTCACTCTAATTTCTCGAGACACCGATGGAATGTCATTTTAGCATGTGCCGTCGTAACTTATTGCTAAGCCAGTTTGTTTTAACTCGTCTTCTTATTTTAGACCATTATTTTATCAATCCATGTTTTCCTAAAAATTTACGAAAAATGTACGCAAAAAGTGAAAATAAACAAATAAAATTTACTTCAATAAAATTTTAATTTTTCAATGATTTTTACAGTAATGATATTTAAAGTAAATATTGTTTATTATTCTTCTTGACACTGAGTATTTAAGTATTAAAATCTACATCCAATGATAAGATTCTTATCAATGTGAATATAGATAATCGAGTAATGCTTACGTGAAGCTAATTTTCAGCTCTACGAACATAAAAGAATTATGTAGATGCATGCATGAATTTATATCTCTGCATGAGTTTCAACTTCTTCATCAGCTGTGTAATCATTATGGATATTGTGATAGGTTTTATTGTTCTCTGGATTAGTCTTCTTATTTCTTATTCATTGACCTTTTTTATTTCTCCACAGAGTATTATTGTTAACCTAAAATTTAGAATAAAAACCCTAATTTACAATCTCTTAAGCTTCCACTATCCTCTTTAATTGTTTTACCGAGAAAAAGTTTAAATGTTTACTGAATCGCTTTTAACATTTGTGTTAACTCTCACTTATATTTATTATTTACGATAACAATAGGTAAAATTATATAGTTCATAAGTAAAACTTTTGCACTTCAAATACTGTTAATTCAAAAACGTGAAACCCAAAATTGTTTAACAGATACTAAGTAATAATTCCAATAAATCACTAAAATAACGATAATTTCTATGATCTAGTACAAGCATGAAAAAACTCGCTTCCCTCAGCAAGTATTTCTGCAGCACCGGTATATAATACAATTTTTAATAACACAATTTCGTAGTTTAAATTTTTAAAAAGTTCCTATATTAATAAGGAAACGATCTTTTCAACGTATTTGATGCCTGCGAGGAGTCTATATGTTCCAGTAATCTCTATTTTATTTTCCTAACCGGGCCTATCACTAATTTTAAATCTCAGTAGAAAGTCATGATTGATGATCAGTATCGTACTCATTAATGCCGAAGTTTTTCACCCTAGAAAGCCACTACGCCATTGCGAACTGAAGCCCTTAAGAATTTTCGGTCATGCATCGGAAAAAAATATTCTTTATTTATTTATAGTAATTGTTTTAATAAATATTACTGTCCACTTTGGCATTTGGTTAGTTTTGACCTTCGAGTTTATATTCAACATAATGATTTCACGCATTTTAATTGCTGCAATTACGTAAACTTTTGCGAATGCAACTTCAAGGTGATTATTTTGATCAATTTTAAAATTAGCAGTTTGAAATATAATTTGCACAAATTAGTGTGAAAAGTAATGAAATGTTAATGATTTAAAAAATGATAATTTTTAAGTAATTAATGATGTTGAAATCATACTAATTTTACATTGTAACTCTATAATCTCAGAATAACTTCCAAATAAATCAATACTCACCGATAGAACTGAACCAATCTTCTATTAAAATAATTTGTAGTAATAATAATAGAATACTAGCTATAAAGGAAACGCATCATTTCTACGGGGGCTTCCTTTCAGCCGACATGAGGTAGAAAAAATATTATATTGGAAACGCATGACAAAATGTATTTAGTTAAAATATTTAATAATTGATGTGTTTTCCTCTTGGTTAATTTCAAGGATAGGAAAATTATATTTCAAAAGTTCATGATATATAGCGCGTAATTTATCCTGTGATTTCTCTTTTTGAAGTATTAGATGGAAAAAAAAAACTTCTTAATTAATTCAAAGTAAGTATGTTTCCAAATTTACAACGGTTCAAAGCTTTATAATCAACTAAAATTTGTCTCAATTTCTAAAGCAACAGATATACCAACACGAAAAAAAGAAAAGCTGAAAAGAATTCTAAAATACTTCAATAATTCAATAAAAATTATATATTTGAAAAATATTGCTCGCTGTGTTAAGGATAAGTATTCGTTAAATGTTAACTAATTTCATGATATTAAAATTGTTGATGGGTTTCTTTATTTTTACCTATATAATCAAAAATTTTTGGATAAACAAATGATTTTTGTTGTATGAAATTTTTTTTATACTTCTCACGATAAAGCAGCAGACATAATGTTATCATTTCATGATTAAATTGTACTGAATAACTCCATAATACATAGAAAAATTTGCTTTGTTGTATCAATATTATTTACCAATTTTTTTTGTATGCTACAATTACTGCTTCGGTTTCTATGAATACATAAACTTGGACAGTGATTCATTGTATAATACTTTCTCTTAGCTGATATATTCGATATTATTTAACATAAATATATTGATAAACAATAAAGGGTTACTTTGATGCAAATTATAGTAATCGGTTGATTGACGGTTGGTTGGTTAATGATTTATATCTCAATTTTAATCTTCATGTCCTTGTATGTTAAATGGCATATATATATATATATATATATATATATATATATATATATATATATATATATATATATTAGCTAATTTCTCCCACTAAAATTATTACAAAGCATCCATTAAGCAAGTTGCTTTCATTTTTTAGATATTTATTTTAGAAAATTGTCGTTTATAAATGTTATAAATATAGAATAAAAAAAAATAATTTGTGCTTCGTAGAAAGCTTATCTGTTGAACAGAGAATTGTTTCCATTTCTTGCGCTCTGTGTTCAAGGGAAACGTGTTCGTATCTCGAGAAACCTCTTTGGTTACTTGTATTAATAAACGTAGACTCATTTCTTTTTCCCAGTTTGTAAAGAAGGATTATCAACTATTAAAAATATATTAAGTCTTAACACGACTTGTTGTAACTTGCTTGAAAATAGAAAAAAAGCAAAGCATTGTTTTTTTTCTTAAGTATTTACATATCTTAAAACATACAAAAGTATTTTAAGTTTTTTCTCCCTTTTACTGCTTTGTTACATTTAATTACTATAAAAAATTATAAGCATCTAATATTACGCTAATTTTTCCTATATTTCTACTTTAAAATTTTCTTAAGTTAGGGTGTATTATTGAAATGTTTTGATATTTTATGCATGATATTTTAAATGATGAATGTATTCAAAAATGTATTTATTTTAAATTATTATTTTCAAAACGCTATTAAAAAAGAAATCAGTAATGCTTCTCAAATATTAGAATTAATTTGTATTCAAATTTTTAATCCACTCTGTTAATACATTTCATTTTATTGAATTTTAACTGAGTTGAACTATACACTTTAATAAGAACTCTATTGCTTAAATATTTTTGTGCGCAATTGTTTTGTGATAAGACAAGGAATTTGCTTTTGAGTCAGTAATAAACTGTAAATCGAGCTATTGTTACCAGTGTGTCGCCCATTCTTTGGTCTACACATCCCATAGTAGCAAGAATAATACATTGAAAAGAACATCGAAAGAAAAAACCGCAAATGACAAAGAATCTTGCTAATCAAAGTGGATTGTTCTTCAATTTACGCATTTGTTTGCCATCAAAATTTTTCTTTCTACCTTCTTTTCTGACTATGCCTAATGTGTACATTGATTTCCTTCAGTTCTGTTCTTTTTTAAAAACTGATGAAAACCTCTTCTACAAATCTACCAATCAAGTGTTTTTACCTGTAGAGTAAGGGTGCAGCGATACAGTTTGTTTAGCAGTGACAAAAGGAGTTTACTTCTCACTCCCAAACACATCCGTACATCTTTTTTGTGGACCACCTTCTTCTGGAAGTTTTTTTAACCCCTCCTCTATTTGTCTTGGTCCTGATCTGCTCTTATCTCAAGAAGAAAGTGAGAATAAAAAGAGTGGTGCAATTTACGCTTATTTATCGATGGGACGGGAGATTTCTTTCTGGAGATGTGGTTACTTTATAATGAAGAGATACTTCTCATTATTAACATGGAATCGGGAGCAATGAAACGAAAGGCAGCGAGAACCCCTTTTAAAAGGAAAAATGCTTGAAAAAAAATAGATGGAAACGGGGGATTGTTGAGTTTGAAAAGGAGTGCCCTCGCCCATTGACGAAGGCATTGAAGTGATTAGGTAGCGAATGGAGCTATTAAGACTTGGCGCTGCTTTTCTGTCTCAGCCGAATTAGGCGCATTCTCAGCTCCAGCTAAAATAGAAGATCCACCCTGCTGGTCTGTCAATCAGACTAATTATAGTTTAATGTCACTAGTGTCGACTCCCTCTCATCAGGACTCCCTTTCTCATTAGGGAAGGGTCCACTGGAGGAAATGTGGCTTTTTCTATGCCCCCTCTTTTCATCCCATCTTCTTATCTCTTCTTCCGGAGCATTAATGATTTCATTAACAGTTCGTCTTTTTTTTTAGCCCCACTGCCGGCAGAAAGCGGGATTTTTATCCAGTCCTTCCTTGAAAAGGACTCGTTAGCAAGCTTCTGCCTTTTCAAAATCAGTATAAATAACCCAAAGGGGTCCTGCTGAGAAATTTAAAACTAATTCTCGCTTGCACACATCCTAAAGAGCGTGCAATTCAATTAACCGAGAATAAGCTCTTTGTAGGAGAGACCTGAATTGCTTAGAAGAAAAGGGAAAAATTTCCCTCGTGCCGTATTTTTCTGGCCATCTTTTCGAATTCGCAAATATTGCACTTTTCTTAACACTGATAGAGACAAAAATTACATTTTCTGGGAGGAATTCTAGAGACAATATCATGATTACGGATATAAAAAAGATTATCAGAAAGCATTCAAATTGAAATCCTAAAAAGTTGGGCTCTCATTAAGGTTATACAAAATCACTGAAAATTCTCTCAGTATTAAATCCTACAGAATGTTCCTTTCACTAAATATGTTTTACAGAATCAAATTCTCACATTTGTTCCAAGTATACTATTATACTATTTATTAATACTATTGATTCGACAAAATGTTGCAAATTATGTCATGAATATGTATTACACTACATAAATATTAAAAATAAAAAAAAAATGATAATTAGTTAGAAATAGATTTTAATGGATTGTGTTAAATTTCATTTTTGTATCGTTAATAATTTTGTAGATAGAAATCGAAACTGTGTGTTGAAATAGTAGTGTAGGTAGCGAAAAATAAGTTGGCACTTTTAATTTCGTAACTGGTTATTTTGAATTAAAACTTGTAGCTCAAGATAATGCATAATTACATACCTTGCAACAATACATATTTCTTTATCACTGGTAAAAGATACATTTTTAAATTGATGTGAAATCTCTTAAATCTTTCATTCAGCAATATTTTAAGAGGAAATAAAATTGTGTTTTGTGATTATGCCTGTATATTTTGATAATTTATATTCTTGAGTAAGACTTAGAGCTAATTTTTGGTCTATGTATTCCCTTGTTTTAATAAAAAGAATTATTTGATGATAATTGAGATTTATATTACTTTACAATATTTTAAGAATAATTACTTTATTTCAAAAGAACGTTTTGTCAAATTTTTGTCTAACAAGAGTGAAATACTATTCTACAAGAATTTGGTAAAATAAAGATTTTCGGAATTTTCATTTATACATTATTTGGGTGTGTAATGTTAACAAATGATGTTAAATAATGTGAATAACTAATATAATAGAATCAAATAAGATTTTAATAAAATTTGTATGCAACAAACTAATCGACATTTTAAAGGAATCTCATTAATAAATTTTCGTTTTTTATTGTAAAATAATATTATTTGAAATGTATTTAAGAATTGCATTATAACGATATTTCGATATTACTAAATTTGTTTCAATGACTTTCAACTGTGTTGTAGTAGTTATAAATGAAGATTTTTTTTTCCTTTATGATTAGTTATTGTGAGCAAAATACATCTGTTATTACGTGGAACGTAAGTAAAAGTTGGTACAGCCTCGCTTTCCTTTCACATGGCCTCTTGGGGCGTGAAATCCTAGTGCTTCCTAGTCTATTAATTACTTACAGATGCCAGCAGGTCGTGTGACCCGCAATGGCGACCTCTGTCAGAGACCTTGACAATCCCCAGAACTCCATGGGAATCTCTTCGTCGTGAATCATCTCGAGATCTTTTGAGAAAGGGTTGCTGACGAATGACGTTGCGGATGGCGACAGAGGCCTTTGGGGTGGGGAGAGACAGATTCTTACATTTTATAGAATTTCGGGGATTTTTTTTTCTACTTTCACCTTGGTGAGGGAAATTATTGAAACTTATGTTTAATCGTGGTTAACGTCAGAATTAAAAGAGTCAGCCCCTTCGACTTTTTGTTGTGAATGTCTTAATCTCATATCAATTCAAAATTGCCTAAATTTTTTTCTTATAAAACACATCTATTGAAATCATGTATAGTGAAATTTAATATATTGATAAACTTTTCTTCTGTAAGGTTATGACCCTTTTCCATCTGTAATTATCATTTACAAACCTTCTTAATATTTTTCACCAAGTAGAAGAAAATAGTGTTATTTATTTATCGAAAGAGTTCTGTTTGAGAAAAATTTTTCTTATAGTTCGGAAAATCTCTCTTGAACTCCTTCCCCTATGTTAAGGAATCAAAAAGGGAATAAGATATAAAACCGTGGCATTTCAGTATCTCCCTAAAGAGAGAAAGGAATGGTCGAAATATCTGCTCTAAATTCCTACATCAATGATTCATGTCCTGCAACTTAAAATTATATACTGGCAGAACCTTTAAAATATTTTCCCATTTCCCAACGACGCGAAATACACTGAATTGAAGATTTTTAGTTTTATGTAGAATGAGATTCATAAGAAAACTTTAAATCTGTTTAGCTCAAAATATTTGTGTAGTTTACTAATAAACATTTTGTTATACCGATTGATTGAAATCAAAACACGCCATAAGTCGAAAGCGTTCTGTATCCATGTTTTTCCTTAAAGATAACAACAGTGAAGAGGAGTGTCAGTCAATCGGACGGCGTGCCGAATAATGAAATATTTTTAATAGAAATAGTGCTGTCAGCCAACTTGTGTCTGCCCTTTGGTATCTCTTGAAGTTCAAGAACCATCCTGGATTCCTTCGGGTGCTCCTTTTTTATAGGTATACCCCCATGGGTTTCTTTATTTTTCACTCTGCTTTGATCCGCCTTCTCTGACCCAACTTTAGGCCCCCAAAATGACGTACTTCCGGACTCGAAACTGTAAATTACATGAGCGAGGGTGTTTTCAGAAAACTCTTTTTTTCTCAAGATAAGAGCTGAACACGCTTTTAAAAAATCTCATTGCTGTTTGAGAGTTTTTCCTTTTCCTGTAGTCTGTTTCGGTTTTGTTGAAACAGCTTTGCTCCTCGGCCACAGGGTATTTTGTTAGTTACCGTGTTTTTTCCTTCCACTTTAAGAGTCGATAAAGGGCAAGGCAGAAGGAGGAGTATCTTTAGCGTCCATTCCCAATGGAAATCTCTTCTAATTTTTAAGTCGAGAAAAAATAAGTCATTTTTTCCCCTTTTTCGCTTCAATGTATTTATGGCGAATTTTTTCTACCGCAGTAATGTTGTAAGTATTTATTCTTAATCTCAAAAGTTTCTAAATAGTAGTTTTGGTCAATCTTTTTATATGCTCTTAGAAGATTTTGGATACTCGTTTAACATGCCATACCTTAAGTGAAGTGTCTTATTTTATTAGAAATTCTTTCTTTCGATCAGCTAACGTATCTTTCCAGGAAATATTTAAATGTAATAATATTTTATTTTTATAATTTATTTGAATAAAATAATTGTAGTATCATATTATTTTCTTTGAGTGTAAAGTCCATAAAACTAAAGAAAAGGCTAAAAATGAGTTATTTTTAAGGATGTTACTATATTATTTTTTTAAATCAGAAATACATGAATGAATATGTGAATGTGCGTATTAATTTTTCAAAAGTACTCTTCAAAAAAAGTATGTCAAAATAGGTTTAAAAAATAAAAAATTATGTATACTCTTAAAATTGCCATAATAAAAGATCAAAATGAAACGCAATGACTTAAAAGATTTTTTTAATTAGTTAAAAAGATAAAAAACATTTAATTATTAATATTGATTATTACAGAAAAAACTATTTGTAAAAGATTTAGTCTTTATTTTACTAATATTTTACTATCACAAAAAAAAATTCAAATGATTAACACAATTTCCGTGCATAGCTTCCTATAAAATTATTTCTCAGTGTAACACTTTAACATTATTCCATTTATCTCTGATTTATTTATTTATTTATTGTTTTAAATGAAACAACTGAAATTATAATATAAAATACTGAAATAAATAATGATTGAAATATATTATATATACATTACATAGATTTGTTACTGTGATAAGATTTACACTTCATTAAATATCGATTAAATGGAAAAAATGCCGTCTTAAATTTTGCAGATGAAAATTCTAGAAAAAAAATTCACGATTTACGTTCACTTATTGTCGCGAATCAAATATATACCTAGTAATTCATTTTGAAGGTTTGCATCTAACTATATAAAATGTTAAACAGTTACGCGTAACACAGACAAATTTAGAGTCTTCTAAGAGTTATAATAAACATTCATTTCAAATATTTTTTTAATCAACAAGTCATTATTTAAAATTGGCACGCACTAATTAGCCATTTATTTATGATTTTTATTAAAGAAAATGTAATATCATATTACACAATACAGTTTTTTTTTATTTATTCTGTATGTGTATTGCATTCAAGTGAAACTTGAATGACTTGTTCTGAAATTCTAAAAAGTACCCTTAAACATTTCATTCACATTTTAAAAAATTGTTTTCAAGCTTAGATATCAATCTAAAATTGTAATTTTAAAATGAATAAACAAAAAAATTTTGAAAAATAAATTTGCTTATCGTTTGGATAAAAGCCCCTTCTGTTTAAGTCAAGCTTTTAAAAAATAATAATAATAATTTTGATAACTTAATTGATGGAATAATTTTGATTTGTGTGGTGACACAAAATCTCGGAAGTATAATGTGATTAGATCCACTAGATGGCACCACGTGTATAGGAATTGGCCTGTCAACCTATCATTCATCATCATCCATTTGGAAATAATATTTTATTGATTTCTTCCACGTTAAATCAACGCCGTAAAAGAGTGAAAAGAAAAACAATAATGATTTATTTCTGTCAGATAGGCTCTCGTTCTTTAACGAAATATCTGAGAGTCTTAGGAGTTTTCAATTGCTATTCACATTTCTTCCATATTATACGGGTTCTTTTTTTATTTCGATAAACTTTTTCTCCCATTTTTTTTTTTTACGTTATTTTAAATATAGTCATTTGTTTACTTCGTATTTGCAAAATATTTTAAGAGTTTATCAGATGAATTTTTTCTTAATAATAAAAATGTATGAACTCGTGTTCATTTTTAGCGCGATATAATCATTTATTTACGCGAATGCTTATTTAATATATATATTTACGACTGCTTATTAATATAAAAAAATTCTAAAAACAGTAATAAGTTATATATATATATATATCCCGTAATTAAAATTTTTGCTTTCATATAAAATTAGTTCTTATATATTTATTTTGAAATAGTTCATTTTAAATTTATGAAACATCAATAAATGTAACCCTTTTCTTCTTTTCAGTGCACGCATAAACCCACACGGTGTATATAGAATATACTAGAATAATTTGCAAAATTACCTACTCCTTTTTATTAGTTATAAAATTTAATGACTTAATGGAATCTATCACATTTTTTACGAGAATTATTTGTATTGTATTTGAATTTTAACTTAACGCGACATTTCATAGAAGTAAAAAAAATTTTCATAAAAATTAGTATCTTTGTAAGCTTTATTTTTGTTGAATTAAAATGTAATCATTGATTTAGGCACGTTTCAAAATAACCTTTTATGCAAACTCGAATATATTATTTGGCAAGTTACCTTTATATGGCTGATATTTACAGGGCCATGTGTTGTTTCTGAATGTTTCTATGAGTTAGAAGGTTTTTCAAGTGACTTCTAATCTAATAAATTCTTATTTTGAATGACTAAAAAAAAACACGTATTTCATGTGCTAAATTTCCACCCTGTTCAAAGTATTGTGCGTAAGAAACTGGATGTATTGCTAAATGTTGTGCTTAGAAGTATGCACACAATTTTATCTTTTATTATCAGGTGAAAATAGTATTTTTATTCACGAGAGAAAATTATAAGAGAGTAGAAAGTGAGTAATTTTCATTTTTATATAATATATTATCATTTCGTATAATTATTTTTGTATAATTTGTATCATCTCCTGAAACTTATAATACTGTTAAACCACAGAGTTACGAAAGGGGTTTCTCCCATCGATTGCAATTTTAGAGCGTGAAGAATGCTGTTTACAATAGAAGAAAAGACGCTTTATGCACGTTCAGTACCACCACTGCTTGAATCGTTTCCTTAGTTTTCATATTTGAATGGAAAAACAGTTCAAAACATTTACAAAAATCTGCCTCTTGAAAGGAAGAAAAAATAAAACTTTTGAGTTTATGGATCTTTTTCTGTTCATTGTGATATGAATATCAAAAACTGTATCTAATTTTGTATTGTAAATGTTAACTCATTCGTATAGGCAGAGATTTAGTGTTGCTGTGTACAGACATAATTCTCACCATATCGTTGTAAATTGAAAAGCTTTCCCTCCTCGGAGCAAAATATTGATATTAATTCTGCCCATCATTTTGTTCTCACTTTATTAAAGGAACGTAAAAACCTGGATAAAAATGCGACAAAATCGATAAGGAATTTATTTTTATTGGGGATATTTGAAAATAATTCCCATTTCTCTGGATGAATTAGATAAAAAATTTTTATTCATATGCCTAATATATTTGAGAAACAGTTAGATTTCTCTCGCTCTCTCTACCATTTTCTCTGAACTATTTCATTATTTATCAAATTACCTTGAATGGTCTTAGATTCAATATAAAAATCCACTTCCTTATGTATGCTATTTCTTCAAATAAACTATAAAGCGTATTTGAAGTTGAACTACATTCAAAGTTAAATGAAAATATTTTCTTGGGAAACAAAATTATGATCTTTTTTTCATGTTTTCTGTTTTTGAATTCAGTACTCACTGCATCCGAAAGAAGTTATTGTCAGAGTTTACAGCGGATAGAGGACGAGAGTCCAATGAAATGACTCCAGAAATTATGTTAATTAAGTATCGCCGGTCGAATCTTCTCACTCTAATGAGCAGAAGCATTATAGAGAGCAAAATGCTTGACAAAAATAGGAATCCTGATCCCCTCTCAACAGCCTGTTGGATATTGTCATTCTTAGGACCTCTACAAGAGAGGGGTGAAGGCCGATCTTCCGCGTCCTTCTGTAGATCCTACTTACATTTTCCAAAAATGCACTCAAGAGACAGGTAGAAAAAAAGTGGAGGTAAAATGGTGGTTTCTAAAATGGCAGGTAGAAGACAATTTTTAGCCCTGAGATAGGCTTGTCAGTCGCCACCCCTCCTCTTGTGGGGCCCCATTTTTGAGCCCCTTCTACGACAGCTGCAACTGTCATGGTACCTGACAAGCGGAAGCGGCTATACTGCTAGGGAACCGCCTAATGATAGAATAATGATTTAATCTGCGCTGCTTTTACTTTTTTCCCTTCAGCCTCTTTTTCCCCCGCTCCTATCGCTTATTTTCCTTCAAGTTATCCTTTCCTTCGCATACTTAAACACCTCAGCGAAGATGCTCCAGCGAAAGAAGATCCCACACTTCCCACCTCTGTTTAGTTTCTTGTGGACCTTAAATACAAAACTCTCTTGCAGCATATTTATCCGAAAAAAGTATTGACATGTGTTGCAAATGGTCATAATAGTCACCCAGTTGAAAATTTTCTCAATTTCCCTTTCCATATCGTCTGTTCATTTTCTTGTTGAAGAAGATACGATTTAAATACATAACTTTCTTGTAGTAAATTTTTCCCAAGAAAGTATTTACATGTGTTGCATGCGGTCATAGTAGTCGTCCAGTTGAAGATTTTCTCAATTTCACTTTCCATCTCATTCATTTTCATTTTCTTTTTGAAGAAGTTCATTTTCTTGTAGAAGATATGATTTAAATACAAAACTCTCTTGCAGCAAATTTTTCCCAAAAATGTATTTAAATGTGTTGCAAGCGGTCATAGTAGTCATTGCATTGTAAGAATTTCCCGATTGTACTTAAGACTACCATTTGACAATCATTGACCAACTTTAGTTATCTGTGTTGATTTGTAAGTGTTCTGGGTGGAATTTATTTTGCTCTTAAACGATGCGTTTTGTTTCAGTTTTAAGAATTAATAGTTTTTTTTAAAGAATATAAGATGTGGGGAATGTGTCGCGAAGCAATTGCAAAAGTATTGCTAGCATTACAAGTGCAAGTAATGATTGTCTAAGAAATTGCAAAAAATCAGTGAACCTTTAGATGTCAACAAGCGCTTGTTCCACAAGTTTCTAATTGTTCGAACCGCATCTTTCTGCATGAATAATGGTGTCGAGATGTCTCTTGCCAGCGTCATTTTTTAACTGTCCAAAAATGTGATTCAGATTCCATTCTCTTCGGCAAACAGAGCGTTCGCGCAACAGAAATCAATTCCAAGCGCATGCATCTCAATTAAATATCAAAAAGGGAGGAAAAAACGGTGCAAAATGCAATATCGTGTTTGTTCTATGTAAGAACTTGTTTGTTTGTTTTTTAAGAGAAAACCCTTCTTTCATCGTTTTTAAATACCTGACTATTTGAAGATGCAGCTAAAGTATGCGCGCGAATTCTTCATAAACTTTCCTACAAACACTAAATACATACTAAAGAAATAGTCGTTGTTATTTTCCCTTCACGCATGTAAATAAACTACTTTGGGGAAAAATAAATGACTTTTTATTTATGAGGACCTGTTTTATGCTCCGATTGACGCGCGCTTTCTTTTTCACTGCGTTTCTCTCGTTCGAAAACCGACTGACGCTTGCTTCTGGATTAGCTTTACTTCAAAGTGCATCGTACCTTGAATGAAAAAATACTCTCGTTTTCGGACTACAGCAGGATTCAAATGATATCGATTTTGTTGTACTAAAATGTGCATTATTATGTCAGAAATATTTTAAGTAGTTTAATATTCCTTAAAATAGTTTACCTTCCCCTTATATTTGAGTAACATCCTTTTCAGATTGAAAGGACATTTACTCGTTTTGAGAATTTATTGATTAGTACATTCCTTCGCTTCACAAAACAATAAATGTTTTTTTTTTTCAAACTTTCACGAAAAATTTGTTCTTGTTTTCTGATTTTTCTTTAATAGCTTGTGTTTTTGAAATGAATGTTATACATTCTAGCGCAAACATTTTCGGTGAAATAGTGTGTTACACAGCATGTTTCAGTTATTTGAAGCTTCGATTGGAAAGTTTATAATTTTATGTTAAGAAACTGGCCCTAAACTTCTCTGAAATTTTGAAAACAAAAACTGTCACATATTACTTTCAAAGAAACAATTTGCTACATAAAATGTTTCTAATGAAATTGCCCTTGCGGTTATTTAGAGCAGTTCACCAAACTTTAATACAATTTTAAAACAATTGAATCAAAATACTTCGCTTGAATTGCAGATACAAATTCAAAGTAATGGATGATCTTAAATTTCTTCTTCGTCAGATATATAATGATATTAAACTAATTAAAAATTGTTATATTCAGAACATTATCTCTAAGCAAATTAAGTTTGTTTCAATAATTGTTTTTAAATAATTATTCAATGCGCTAAATATTAGAGTTTTTTTAAACTTGTGATACTTTTTTTCTATATTTTCCTTTATTTATATTTATAAAATAGATGCCGTTTAAAAATTTACGTAACATACTTTTCTATCTACGCAAGAAAATCTTGTTTCTACCATAATTTAATGTTTTTGATAAATAAATTTTTAATGCATTAAATCCTAAAAAATTTGAGATGATTTTTCCCTCAAGTTAATTCATTAAAATATTTTGAATGTAATATAAAATTTCCAGCATTCATTCACAACCGAAAAAAAAAAAACAAATCCCACAAAAAAAATGGGAAGAAAAATGTCCGTAAGATTTTCTTTCTCACTCTGTGACAACTCTCTTCCTTACCCCAAATGTTGTTCCATAAACAAGTTGAAAAACAAAAAGATGTCGCTGCGAAAGAAAGAAAATATTAGGCCATGTGCTCCACTCTCAATTCCCCAGCTGATAGCCTTAACATGCCTACTTTGCTCTTAAGTGAGGCCAATCCCTGATTTCCCGAGTTGCGACCGTCAACCGGCGGCGGGCCGAAGCTTTTCTCCGGAGACTCGGGAGCTGGCCGCCGTCGATAGTCCATGGGCTACTGGACCTCCTCTCCCTTTATCGACGATTTAGATTTCTCTCTCTCTTTTTGTCTTATTTATCTCGCTTTCCACCCTCTTGTGTCCATCCACTTTGTTTGTTTGTTGAAGACCATTGTGCTTAAACTCTCGAAAAAGAGAACACTTTTTTCCTCCCTCTTCTACTTTTATTCCCTTTCGATTCTTGTCTCCAGGAATGTTTTCTACTTTTAAGTGAGCAAGTTATATTTTTTCGTTTCTTTCTTCACTATCCCCATCTGGCTCGAACATTGGCATTCTGTTCAACTATGGACGACTTAGGCGTTTGATTTATACAAGACAGTTTTAATGTTTTTTTTTTATTTTTTATTTTTTTATAGGCATATTGCTTGCCGAGAGCGATGAAAAAGCTGTGAAAATCGTTTGTTTTTATCTGATTAACTTTTATGTGTGAATCAGAATCTAATTGAAATTTAAAACATGTATTAAAAATTACCTACTACTTATTTTATTTAAAGTTGCCAAAAAATTCCACTTTTCTTCTTTTTTGAAAATATTAATTTAGGATATTGATGCTCATAAATGTGTCTGCTTTTTGTTTCCGGCGTACAAGTTTTGTTAATCATTTTATGAAATACACATTTTTTTTAAAATTCAAAACGTTTGTATACGAACAAATCAGATGACAAAAATATATATATCTTTTGATTTAAAATACATTGTTTATTTTGTAATAAAATGAGATTTTTCTGCTTTTGTTTTATTTGAAATAGCCAAAAGTAGTCCATAAAATGACTGATTCTTTACTTGCATGTTAAAGGATTTTTTGACATCATTTTAATGTCAGCTTTGTATGGATTGGTCATAACTGCGAAATTTTAATAAAGTAAATAGTTGAAAATGCATTTATTTTCATGTTTAAATTTCTCGATGTAATTTATTTCAGCAGAAAGATATTTTTAAGTATCTGTTTGTGATTCTAGAATATTTTATTTTTCTATCATTTTGTACAACATAAGCTGTTTCATTTCGATTCAACATTCAAAACTCTCAAACCATCTATGTATAATAATACTTTCTTCTTGATTTGACTCTCTTTTCTTCTTGATCTTTTCTGTAAAACAACTGCCCCCTTGGTTTCAAGTAACTTGCTTCTACTGTGTAGCCAAGAAATTGGAGGGATTCAGGTGACACATTAAATGGGGTCGATTAACTCTAAGTTAGTAAATATTTTTCACTCTTGCTTCTGTAGGAAATTTTTTGAAAGTTAAAAGGCTTTTTTCATATGAAATGTGGGTAATTTGCACTGATTAGGAACTAATAATTTGTAAGTAGAAAAATATACCAGTCTTTTGTCAAAGTATTTTTTATAGAGTATATGTCCCATAATCGGAATCAGCCCCTGTTATTTGAATCAGTTTGCTTGAATCCAATAAATTTAGATGTATTTCACTTGGTCTGAATCATTTAAAATGTATTGACAGTTGATCAATTCCTTACAAAGCAGAGTTTGAAATTCATTCAATATTTCCGTAAATAATTATTGCTCTCTATAAAAAGTAAATTATCTACATGCAAATTTTCAAATATGATAATCTTTTAAAAACATATATAAAGATTTTATTGAATAGTTTAGAGAAATTTTTAAGTTTGATCTACATCTGCTTGAAATAATTATTTCAAATAAATTTAAAAAAAACATGTGAATTGTTTTAAATTAAATATATCATACAAGAGAGTAATATACTTGGGATTATCTCTTTTATATATATTAATTTATATTCTATTTTTAATATTGTAATTTATTATCAATTTATTTTTTTATAATATAAATATTATAAAATAAAAAAGTAATAAAAAATTAAAACAAAACAAATTAATAAAAACAAAAAAAAATTTACAAAACAATAATAAAATGTTAGTTGCACACTATTCATATTTGAAAAAAATTAAGTAAATTTTGTTGACTTTTATGAAAAAACAGAATAATGCGGTCATAAATGTTTGTCTCTAAATTTATAATTTTGTGGTTCTAATATTTATCTCAAAATTGTTTTTTTATTATGAATTTTATGACTTTGAAATTCATAGTATTGCATAGACATAAAAGGAATTTATCAAAGCTTGCTGAAAGTATGCTTTTCTGCGTGAAACAAGGATTTAAAAATATGCTTAACTTTTACAGTGAAACTGTCAGAATTAAAAACGAAAATTTGAAAACAATAAAAAATGCATCATCTATTTTTTTTAAATATTAGAGTAAGAGAATAGTCAAAAATGGATGTAAGATAATAAAAACAAAACTAACAGTAATTGTTTTAAATTTCAATTAAATTTTTAGTTTTACAACATTTATTATTATTATTGGGCAGTTATTAAATGTTTCAGTTTACAACAATTGCTGTAAATTTAACTATTTCGAGGAAGTAAATGAATACTTTTCATAGAATACAAAGTAGACTTGAAACATATGCACCAAATAATTTAAACATTAGTTGTTCATTTTCTCTCAATATTTTACAGTAAAAACTAGAAAATAATTAAATTATTTAAAAAAGTAACATAAGAATTTAAAATATTATGAATAGAGGATTGATAATGTAGCACAACATGAAATAAATAGATATAGTTGAAAACTTAAAAGTAATGAGTCCATTTAAAAAGTGAATAACAGTAAGAGAGTTTGAGATCTTCTCATCATGATCTAAGGGATGGAAAGAGCAATCAAAAATGTAATTCTGTCAATAAAACTAAACTGAACTCACTGGCCCATAGGGGGGCCTATCATGCCCGGATCTCTTTTCATGACTGAGGAGTACCAACTCCGGTTAGGCGATCAGTTTAACATAAAACCCTCACTGTTAGTTCCCAAGCATGATTGGTACTTAGCTTTTTATATATATATATATATATATATATATATATATATATATATATATATATATATATATATATATATATATATATATATATATATATATATATTTATATATATACGCTACGCACACTAAGAATTTGCTGTAAAAACCGAAACGTTTTGCATCATTTTGGGCCCTGACAAGAAATACTTTTTTATTTCTAATTTTTTCATTGTTATTACTGTTAATTTGCTTTTCACACACTCATATGATATTTATCGATTCAGATTGTAAATTATTGCAAAAGAGCAAATATTATTTTGAGGATATTTTTCAAGTATTGTCGACTGCGAACGAAAATCTTTTATAAACTTCGGTACTTTAGGTCGACATGCTTTAGTTGAAGAGAATCTCTCTTTGTGGAAAAATAATTCTCGGTATAATTGAAGCATAAAACTCGATAAGTAGACGAGGAGCCATCTCATCTAGAAAAAGAGCAATGGTTTTCTTCGCAACATAGAATCGCAAAGGGTAGTTATTATTATGAAATGTCTGCGTCGGCTGGATATTTGTGCGAAATAAAAAAGTGTTATTGTATGTGAAAAAGGTGGCGACAAAAAAAGGGAAGACAATTTTGTTGTTTCTCCTGTTATACTTCGTGGCGCGTATCGTGCGACCCTCACAGCATCGCTGCCGCTGACTTTCCCTTCTCTGCATTTTTTGTCCGTTCCTTCACCTCTATGGGCTTAATTTGTGGTTGCATGACATTCAGATCTGCTAGCAGTGTGAAGAATTTTTCTTCAACCCGCCCTCTTCTTTTAGAACAGCTTGCATTTGTAGAATGGTACAAAAAGAACTTTTTTTTTCTTATTGTAGGCAGTGTTCCTTCTATATTGCATGTTAAACTGCTACAAGTTCATTCGTAATTTATTTTTATTGCAAAAATGTTATTTTGCCCATAGAACGAGAATTTTACGAGTGGAAAATGGATGGAAAAAAGAATTTTGACCATGAAAATTTAGAAATCCTTTAGTTTATGCTTTTTTCAGAAGCGTGCTAGATTCTTGTAACTAATGGAACGGAAAATGTGGCGAATGAGTTATTTGTAACTCTTGAATATTTCTTTTCAGAAATAATGCTTTTACCATTTCTTGAGATAGCACATTTAAACTAATTTGAAACACTAATCATGATTCTTTGAGTTATCATCGTTATTCTATTTTTCAAGATAACAAAGAAAGTTCAATCTTGCATGTTATTCTTATTGAATGCCATTTAAAGTGCACTGAGTATGTATGATATTAAAAATGACAAATGAATTTGTTTGTTATTTATTAGATCATAAATGACAGGATTGCTACTGATTTAGTGTCATCCAATTTTGCTGGAAAAAATTTCCCCTGAATTATCTATTCTGTAATTGTTTCAGGTCAATTTTCATGATATTTTGATTGCCAATTTTTATACGAAAATATTTTGTTATAAGTTTCTAAAAAAATTCTTATTCATTCGTTTTTTTTTATTTTTTATTTTTTTATTTATTTTTTTATATATCCCTCAATTCAATGATGTGAAAATAAATGCTTATAATTTCAAGAAAAAGTTTGCCAACATTTATAGTTTCTATCTGATCGAAAGAACTACATCGAAATTTCTGACATTCCTACAGAGTTTCCTTCTCATTTTGTCTAGATATTCTGTTGATCTTATACAATAACTGTGAAATATGTAGGAAGTTGGTCTTCACATGAAGAAAATAAAAATAAAAATCACAAATGGTGTAAATTATGTCTTCATTTGTTAAAAGTAATTTTATACATCAAATACATGATTTAAATTTGTCTTTGGATTGATACATAATTTTGCAAATCATGTTATCTTTGATGGATTCTTAATCTTATACACCAAGTAAAGTCATGTGGTTGATGTTAATCTTGCTTTTTTGACTGATGTGGTTGATGTTTTACACCATATGAATCATATGCGGGATGTAAGCCAAATGCATAATTTTAATAAAACGATGTTTTATTTCGTCTTTTTTGACTAATGTATAATGTTACATTCAGCGTATATTATATGAATGATATAAATTGTGTATTTCACTAAAATATAATATTATTTTTAAAATATGTTGTATTTTGTCTTTTATTTGGAAATTTTGTATCCAAATTGCTTTTTTATTTTTTTTTTGCTAAGTCCTTTACATCATTTATTTATTTTTAATTATCATTAATCGATAATTTTCTAATGTATTTAATTTATTCGAAAAATATTTTAATTACTGCGCTCCATTCGATTTGAAAGTCTTTTAAAAGTTTCATCCAATTATGAGCTCTATTCAATTTGTGCAGAAATCGTAGACAGCTCCTTGCAGAAGAGTGTCGGGATGCTGAAGAATAAAGTTGGAACCTTGAATGCGATCCCTCGCCCCATAATAAAGAGAATCATAACTCTGTTATAATGATCAATAAAACGATTAACAAAGTGTCATCCATTCCAAGTTGCTCACATATTTGCTCCCTCCCCCGGCGACCAGTAGACATCCCCCTACTCATTTTTACTTTGAGCGCGCCTCCCCAATGCGAACAATGAATAAAAAAAAGTTAATACGAAATCAATACTCCCTTCACGGGGGCTGTTCTTTGCTCGATTTAAGATATGCCAAGAAGGAAAATAATGGGAGGGAGGGGGGGGAGAAATATTCAATAAAACAACAGCCTTTTTATAGAGTCATAAATCTGCCTTTCATCACTCGTAGGAACCCCGGGATGATGAAAGTTCTTGCTCTAAATAATTATTACAATTTTTGGACTTTGATAAAACCTTAAATGTGTCGAATGCCATTTAGAGTAGGCATTGATTTTGAATAGGATGCGTTTTTCCTGACTCCCTTTTATGCATTGGATTGCTTTCATTCAATTAGATCTTCTTTCTCGCAATATGAAACCAATGGCAGCGTTAATAGTGTATGGTTTTTAGTCGTTATTTTAATTACAATTTTCGCCCAGATCAGTGCCGAAAAGATGGATGTTCTTAAAAGTTTAAGGAAGATATTTGTCTCACATGGGCAAATATTCATGGGTTGTCTTTGATTGATATGAATTTTTATTTGAATCACTAAATATATATATATAAGTGGACACTTAAAAATTTGTAAAGATTTCTTTGGAATGCATTCCCATTTGCATTTGCTGAGTCTTTGCAACTTTTGTATTCAGTTTGTTTTAACTGTGATGAAATTAAACATTTGTTCACCTAACTATAAATAGGATTAGCCTATATTAAGCTCCATTTTCTTATGCGTTTTCTTTATAATTTTACTTTAAAGTTGGATGATAATAAAAATTGTGTTTCATCACCACTTATTTAGAAGAAAATTTTTATTTTTAGCTTTATTAAACGTTTCCCCTTTTTATTCCAGAAATGGAAGATTCCTTCAAAATACAACATTACGTTTTCTGGTACTTAAAAAACCAATGACTTACAAAAAAGTTGGACTTTCATTTGTGAACAGCTTTGAATTATTCGTTGAGTTACCTCCTCATTTGTAGTTTAATTTTATCGAATCTAATCAAAAATAAAAAATGTCTTCCCTAACAGTTTATCTAAATAGAGTCACCTAAAGCGATTAATTATCGTGTTTTATAACCGAAATTTAAATTTAGTCAACAGAAAAACTTAGACCATTTCAATAAAAATAACTATTGTGTAATAAAGTTATAAAATATTTTTAATTTGTGGCATATTCATTTATTTTATATAGCTTAATATTATAAGTACGTGAAGTTAGGGAAAATGATCGCTTTGGACCTCCCCCCCCCATTTCCATTCCATGCAAAATTTCAAACATTTTCAATTCGGAATACATCGCTATTTCTTAAGGGATAATAGAGAATAGATATAAAAGGTTGAAGTGATATATAAGGGAGATAGATATTAAAGTTATTTAAAGACCATTTTTAATGTTATATAAAACTTGTTGGTATCTTTATGTTTATAAAAATACATAGTAGCTTTCTCAACATTGTAATTCAATAATGCTTATAAATTTGTATCACTTATAATTTTGTAGTTCAAATACAATAGTATAGCACAACAGCAGCATATCATTGAAACTATTATTATAAAACTATTACATTAGGGTAATAATTATGGCTAATAATAATTAATAACATTATTATAATTAACAAAACTAATTTGAAAATGTAATTTTTGTCAAATTGGTAACAGTAAAAAACACACACAAAATGAGCGAAATATTATTGTGTATGTAAATAATTTAAGTTGTTAGGATAAATGATGTCTAACATGAATCAAAATCATGTCAAATATTTATCAGAAAATTGTCACGTTAGTGTTGTACTTGTAAAATGAATCTGCGCAGCTTGAAGTAATGAATACAAACTCATTGACTGAGGATTCTTTTAATCATAAAATTTTATAATATGTAAGAAATTTCACTTTTTGTCTATAGAAAGTATTGAAGTAAATTCACTTGCATTACACTATCTTTATTCGTAATAAATTCTTATTATTCATTAGTTTATTAAACATTTTCTCAAAATTGAAGCAAAAAATTATTTTTCAAAGAACAACCCGTGAAAATGGAATTACTTAAATTTAAAATTCCATTGTATTTTCAATTTTTATTTATCATTTCATTTTTAATGCGAAATATTTATAATTATTACTATAGGTATTAACAACTGGACAGTTATAGTGCGATTAAGAATTGTGTTTAATATTTGAAAGATGTTTAATAAAAAAAATAGAAACTAGAAAATAAATTTACCCCCATTCTTTAACTGTTTGACACCCGATCGCCCTCTGCAACGCAATTCAAAATTCCCTCTCATTTATCTCTTGCTTTTTATGTTTCCCTCCGACCTTTTATACGACGCTTACAATTTCGTCGGGATTTTTTCCCTCTCCTTTTTATGAAGAATCTTTATTCATGAGATTTTTTTTCTCTCTCATCGCGCGCGAGTCATAACACACTGGGGGAAGGGGAAACCACTTATTTCCTTAAGTTTGAAATAGACTGTTACTGCCATCTAGAGGAGGAAAGCAGAGTTAAAAACTTTGCCTAGCTTTCCATCATTTCTTTTCAATAAATGTACCATTTTTTTCTTGCATCGATTATATTTCAGATGCATTTTAAGATGTTATCTGATTAATATCTAATCTTACTAATGAAATTTACTTGAGTAACATACCTAGGAAATAAACTGATATAATTTTGAGGATATCGGATAACGTATAACTTTTGAACAATGATTACTTAATTCCTTTGATATTTTTCAGTTTCGTTTTGAAATAATTTTGATTTTTAAAACATTTTAATATTTTCCACCATTTATTTAAACTTTATTCACTGTTAGTTAAAGTAATGATTCTTACTGGTAAAATTACTTATTTATTCAACTTGAAACTGAAAAGAATGTCTTGTTTGTAAAGAGCTACGCTTTCCTTAAACTGGTGATTGAATTATTCGTCACCTGTCTTTTTGCCAAAAAACTTATTAATAGCAAAATGCATGCTGTGAGTTAGCTTTTTGATTTTTTTACATTTTAAATGACAAATTCTGTTTGAATAAATTAATTTATAAAATGTTACTTTATTACAGTTGCTTTTCAAATATTGTTTTCATCTTCATTAGTTTTATTTACTTATAAGCTTGAGAAATTTAACTAAAGTCATTTCAGAATATCATTCTATTATCATTTCTAAATAAGGAAACGTTCATTGACTTGTGTAAGAATTTTCATCCTTGAGAACTGAATCTTCAATTCTTGGCAAAAAATATAATTTCGAAAGTGATAAGTAATGCAGCATTCTTTCCAAGTGATATCATTCCATGCCACAAAGTACAGAATGATATAAAAGTATCTTTATTTATAGAATCTTGCATTTATATGATTAACAAGGCAGCATGATGCTGTAGGAAATGAAGTAAACTATAAATATATATAAATGTTTGAAGAGTGATGCCACATGTACACTGCATAAAGTTTGCTGAAATTATCTAACATACTCACCTTTCAAATTTGGAATTCCTGGACCCTATTTTTCCCACTTTTATCGAAGCAAGAACTGTAGATCTGTATTTGTCAAAAAATATTTTACTGAACTGTATCAATAGAATTCCCTATGGTAGAGTGCAATGTCTTAAATGCTTCAAAGACAGTTTGGTCGTCGTTGTTAGAACAGTCATAAAAAATACTCTCTTCAACAATTTACAACAGCGGTTTTCTTGAATTTCATCAGTAGTAGAAAACGCATCAGGAATTCCTTAATAGAAAGAAATCTTGTGAAACTATTCCACAACTATTTTTATATGTTTTGATCCAAAATTATCGAGGCACTAACCATTTCGGAAGATAATTTAAAAAAAGATTAACAGCTTCGCAGCACTCTGTCCCACTCTCTTTGCAGTACGAATCCTAGAATTACTTAGTAAAACAGACTCAGTGGCAGAAAGTAAGATTTCATTGTTCTCATCTGAAAAGCTAGAACTCAAGTTGTAGAGCTCCGATCCTGATGGTGCATAAATACAAATGTTCTTAGAATTTCTAATAATTGGAAATAAACAATTCACACCTCTTGAAGATTAAACTTTTGTCGAAAAAGAAATAGTACTCTTCAATCACGTTTTAAGCATCTGTGAAAGCATTAGATATAAAACTAAAAAGCTCGATTTAAAATGCTTAAATGAAGTAATTGTGCTTTTCTCTCTTGATTTTTAAGCGAAATGGCAAAATGCACTAATGAGGAAAAGAAAAAAGAACTATCATCTCCATTATATCATTCTCAATATGCATCACATTTAAAGTTCAAATATGAATGCGGCACTAATAGGAGAAAAAAAAAATTGTCTCTGAGCTTAATTCCTTAGAAAATAAACGTCGAACCCTCTCTTCCAGATTTTATGAGCTGGAAATGTTAAAGCTTTCCTTTCTTTCATTAAAAAAAAATTTTTTTAATGAATTTTGGGTTACTTTTTGTTGCCATTGAAATGCCTTTTTCGTATTTGTTTCACTTTCATTAAGCACCACGTTTAAACAGGGTAGTGCTCAGGTAGTTATTGAAAAATGGAGATTCTTTTATGTGGAGTGAGTTCTTTCATCTTATAAACAGGTTGTTTCTCGATTTAGCGCTTTGAACTACGGCATAATTAAGCATTTTGAATATGTTTCCCTTCATCTTCTTTTATTAGACTTAAGGTTGAAGAAAGTTGCCTGCAGTAACGCTACCATTCTTTTTCGTTTTGTAATTTGAAGGCAAACCTTAATGAGCGATTTTAGACTTTGTGAGAACTCATTTAATAGGTTTTTATTTCCTCCAGCCGAATTCTTTTTCCCCCCTTCTAATTTTGATTGTGGGTCCTAACAGTGTAATTAAAAGACTCTTTGAATTTCAGCGACGCTGAAAAACATCCCGAGTATTTCGAAAGCGGTTGAAAAATATTCCTTCGCGACCTGGACTTAACAGTAAATACAATTTTGGTAGCTCTACGAAGGTTTTAATAAAAAGGCATCTCCCGGCCATTTTGTTGAAATGTCTTTCAAGACATCTAAAAACGCCTATTAATTGCTTTGTGTGGGAAGAGCTTTTTCGCTAAAGAAACGTTTTTCATTTCGTTACCAATGACAAACTCTTTATGTTTTCTTTGAAATGGTTCTGTGAAGGGAACCCAATATCTACCGAAAATCAATAGTGCTATGACTGACCCTGAGAAATCGTCCCTCCAAATGGATGGGGATCAGCTGTCGATTTTTGTTCCTTCCAGGAATCGCTCCCTTCTCGGATTTCTTAAGCGTTTGCTTTGATCTCATCCAGTTTTGTGCTTAATATTTTCATTACTGTAGAATTGGAAAGTTCATGCTTTCCTGTCACAAGTTTCATCTATTGATTTTTGTTTGATGACTTTATAGAACGAAAGAAAAATGTTTTCATTTCGATGTTAATTTTTTTACTCCATTTCCTTTTACTCGTTTTTAAAACACTCTTTGACTACACCGACTTTCGCCCAATCGCTTCTATTTATACAGCCTATTAAATAACAGCCGAACAAATAGTTTAGTTTTCAATTTAATTGCTTTAAATCTTCTTTTTTATATCTGAATTCCACATTAGATCTGCATGGATAAAATTGTTCTGATGTATATTTTAGAGAGAAATAAAAATGGAGAATCCTTTGGTAAGATGATTCAACCTTATTTTCTTCATTTTGAGTTTGTAAAAGTTTTGAATGAATTGAACTTTTGTAAACAGATTGATTTTCATCATTTTAGTTTCGAAATTTGATATTTTAAAGATATTTAAAAGAAAACTTTAGATTTATAAAGAAGCTTTATCACATTTCTGAAAATTTGAAACACAGATTTTAATTTTAATATTTTAATAATATTTTGGGCTTTATATAATTGCAATCTAAGTTAGATTATCAATAATTTTAGCCTCATTATTTTATCAATTTTATAGTTTTTTTTATTTTTTTTATTTAAATTGAAAAGCGTTAATATTTTCCCTCAGAAATCTGAGAAATTTTTCTATCCTAATGATATCTTTATCTTAACAAAGTTATTACAAGAAGTAGAATTTAAGCAGCAAAACATTTTATGCAGTTAATGATTATATCTTCTATAGAATTTGCTGTCTAAAATCTGACTTTTTTAAAAGATCTTAGAATAGCATAACTCGATTACAACAAAAGCACGAGAAAAGGTTTTCGTACAAGCATGTGAATAAATAAACTTAAGTATCCACAATGCAAATACATACAGTCGCTAATACAAACAAAAGTATTCATTTATCAAAGTTTTAATATTTTTGATATTTGCTTTTTTATATTCTTAAAAGCACTACAAATTGATAAGAAATGCAAAATTAACTTTATAGAATTAAATGCAAAGACTTTCAATTATGTTTAATGAATAGAAATATATCTATCAAGTTTTATCCTTAAAAGTAGAGCAAAGAAAACTCCTTAAAAATAATTTAAATTATACATTTTGAGAATAAACTATAGTATCTGGTGGATGTTTGCAAAAAACTGGATCGTTTTTTGGTTTAGCTATCGAAAGAAAATTGTACCCTTATAGGTTGCTTCTATTAGTGTAACATGTTTTGAAATGGAATTCAAACTGCGATTGAAATTGAAAAGCAGAAAATAATCAATGTCATTATATTTAGAAAAATAAATGTTATGATTACTTTCATTCATGTGAATATAGACATGCCATATAGATTAGCTTAGTTTGTATTTCGCAAGTCTTTTAATGCACTGAAAAGTGTTACTGTGGATTCGGTGGTCCTTCGACCTATGAAACACTATTTAAATTCTTTATTTGAAATTCTAATTCCAGCAAAGAAATCCTTGTTTTCAGCTGACAATTTCTCGTGGATAGTTTTGGACATTCTTTAGTTGTGAATGGTATATCAACTGAAAATGATGCTTAATTACTTCTTCTTTTCTTGGTGTAGAGTGAATGAATGGGAAAGAAGAATGAGACCGTTGCAGAGACTGCAAAATATCGACAATCACTTTGAGGCCAAATATTGGAGAAAATGCCAGATCTGGGAACAAAATGAGTTTCTTTTCAAAAAGGAACAAAGTGAAGGGGAAGTACAATTAGTACCGAAAGTAACGCACTAAAATTGCCCTGGTCTTCGGTTTTCCTCATTTATCATCATTAGGTTTTCTCTAACTGCAGCTTTCAGATTTATACTGATTTCCCCCCCTCTTGGGTTGGGGATGTTTATCGCATATCTATAGTTCACCTATGTACACAAAATATGAGAAAATCAAAATAAACCATGTAACTTGTCGAGAGTAAAATTGAATCAAATGAATATAAATTTTTACCTAAATGTAATATATTTGTTATATATATATGTTCACATGTGTAAGTATATAGAGAGTGAGAAAGAGAATCGAATAAGTTCTTAAATATAGGGTATATATTATAAAACTATTTCAGAAAGGGGAATTGATTCCTTAATTTTTCCTCCTTAAAAAATAAAATGTAATGCTTATTATTATACATATGAAAAAAAATATAATGTAATTTTTTAGTAGTACTGTATTAATAATTTTATATCAAAATGCTGTAAGAACAGGAATTTATTTTCCAAACTTAAATACCTGAGTAAATTTTTATAAATTGTTTTCTATTTTTTGCAACATTTAAAGTGTTGACGGAATAAATTTGTCGTAAAATAAGTTATTTAATATTTTTTAAATACATTTAATCTATTTATGTCGTAATATTTCCTACTTCGACATGTGGATTCCTTACAATTTACAAATAGATTGTTAAGTTAAATTTCTAAAATCACATCATAATTATTTTTCTGAGTAATTCATTGCTTTGACATTAAAGTTTTAGGTAAATTAAAGTAAGTACTCTGCAAAAAAAAAAAAAATAAATAAATAAATAATAATAATGTATTTTTTTACTGCAAAAAATTTTTAAACATACAAACACTTACGCGATTTGATACATTCCATTTGTTGTCATCCTTGCCTGTTTGTTAAACTCGTGACCTTTTTGCTTTTCCACACAAACGAAATAAAATGATGAAAGTTTCGTTTTTTGTAAATGATGAAATTTCTAGACTCTTTCCTCTTCTATATTATGACAGGCGCTTTTAATATTCCACTTTATTTTCCTTTCATTATCATTTTTGTGGGCAAAAAGGGTGTAGAAATACTTAAATTCTGAGTCACTGTTGATAATTCTCTTGAATCTATTGATTTCTCTTTAAAGGGAATCATTCATCTCGTCGAGTTGTGCAAAAGCAATATCAATGAAATCATTTCCTTTCATCGTGAGAATAATTCTTTTTTTAAAAAGAAAATTGAAATAACGTTCTTTGGTGATTTTGTTTTCTTAGAAACCAGTTAATGACAGTGGCCGAAATCCAGCGACAGTTGTGTTCAGTAACTTTTTTTTTTATTCATTCGAGGTGTGGTAGTCCGTTCACTGATCACTATAGTTTCGGTGTGTAGGTAATCTTCCTTTTGGTTTTTACATACTTTCTTATAATTACCATCGCAATTAACTGATCTATCGAATGAGGGTTCGCATAAATAGCTGTTGTGTAATAGATCTGTTTTTCACTTCTTTTGGACGCGATGTTCAGCCAGTGAAACGTTTCGATTTGGCTGAGTGGCTGCGCATGTCTCATTCTTCTGGAGTTCCACGCTCCGCCAGCCGCGGTGTCGGTACGTGCCGAGCTCTGCTTTCTTTTGAGAACTCTTGTGTATCATTGGTATATCATCCACGGCCTATTATTAAGACGTGGATTGGTTGACGCTCTTTCCTGGCTTCGAAGGTTGTCTTGAGCCAACCAAGAAGTGTTTGCGCACTTATCACCATGCAACTATCCAAGTGGAAATTTCTTCTTACTCACCTTTCATCTCGAAGGGAAAAAAAGGGATCTTCATCAGTGACTTCCATCAGAAATCCAATTATTCACAAAGGATGCTATTTTTTTCACTCTAATACTATTTTTGTATTAACGTATAAAAGAATGTGCACGTATATTTTGAGAAAACAAATTATATGTATACCGCGCAAGATGGTTATATTGTAGTTAATGTACAATCCATGAAAAAATGTTGACAGAAATTTATATTTGTTTTATTATTAGTTTATCTACCATAACAGTGTTTTCACAATGATATGTTTTGTTTAATTTTGAATAAGATATCTTTTTATAATGTTAAAAAATAACCTGTGAACAACCGCTGAAAAATATAATCCAAAATAGCTGATCCATTATATAACTCAACATATAATTTGTTTTTATCTAAATTTACTTTGTGATTATACTTTGTTCTACAATTTGTAATAATCTTTATATAACTAGACAATTTAATGAATCAAACCGTATTCATTTTTTGACTTGATATTTTGATATATTCTCACCATTTTTTTTATAGTTTCATCAAAAAATTTATTTTGATAAAATATTGGATTTAATTAACTTCGATTTTTTGGATATCGTATATCGAAGAATTTTATTATTTGATTTTGTAATTATAATCAAAAATTATAAAATTTGAGTGAGCTATTATTTTATATAATTAAATGCATAACTTTGTACTAAATTATAATAATAATAAATAGTTTTAAGAGCTTTTTTATTTTATCTTTTCACAATATTTTTATAATTCCAACCTGGATTGAATTAGAATTAAAACAATAAAACGTTCCCTTTTGCAGAGTTAAAAACATACGCTGAGAAGCAGTAATTAATCAAAATTTGGTTGAATGAATGGATTTAGCCTCAAAATTATTCTTTTTAATTTCATTTTTAGTAAATGAATAAATTACATTGAATTATTTGTTTTGAATGAAGGAATATATATATATATATATATATATATATATATATATATATATATATATATATATATATATATATATATATATATATATGAAAAGAATTCTCCATTTTATTTTCCCAATGTTAGTAAGAAAGTGTGTGTAATAATATTGCAACAACAATTAAGTTTTTATTTACTTATTTAATTTTTTTACTGATTTGAAGCCAATTTTCCAAAAATGCTTTTATTTGTTTGTCTTATTATGTCAAAATTTTTATATAGTAATCATTTTATATTGTTTTTAAATTTTGCATTTGCTTTTGCGCCAGTGCCTTTCAGAAAAATATTGTTTTCGTGATTTTTTTGCAGACGCTTTTTGTATTGTCATTAATCGAATCAACCATTTCGCAGCAAAACGAAAAGTAATTATCAATAGTGGTGGTACACTTTCATTTTATAATGTTTATTCCCCATTATATCTAAACAATTTTATTGAATTAGATTGTTTTTTAATGAGTGTGATTAAAGCCTAATTGCATATAAAAGTTACTTTTAAATTTAATAGCAATCAAATTTATTTTAAATTAATTTAAGAGACAGCATTATAAGGATTTGTTGATAATGCTGCAGTTAAAATGTAGATATAAATTATTATTAAATATATCTTTTTGATGAAAATTTTTGATTTTCTCAACCTTTTAATTGAAAAATCCTGCTTTTTCAAATTAATAACTCTTATATTTAAAAGATATGGTCAACAAGAATGAACATAACACTACTTGATTTGATAGTTCTTGAAATATGCAATGAAATTTTGAAGATAATTGTGTTTTGATGTATCACAAGCATTCATAAAAATTTGCCTTTTAAATATTTAATTAAATTATTATCTAATGCGATGAATAAATAATTGAATTAATTAACATATATGGATTTTAATTTAATAGAAACAGTTGTCATTTTCATGTACTGTTAGTAGATTGAGTATGTTAGATTGTCTCATGATTACTAATATTGAGAAGGCGATTATATAAAAATGTTCATTTTAGCATGTTTTTTTATTTAAAAAGTACAAACTTAAATTTTTTTAGATTATATTTTGAAAGTGAATAATTCATACTTGTTTAATTCTTTAAGTTCGATACCCTATTTACGATTTCATTTTTTTAATGGCATGAATTTAGAGATGGAACACTGGAACCCATGAAATTAGTAAAAGATTGATTCAGTTCGAATCTCTTGGATCCTCCAGTCTAAAAACGGTGAAAATTTTGACTAAAAATTTTAATTCAGCAAAATTGTTTATTAAAACATAGCTGAATTTATTCAAGTAACATAAAATCCATGAAACATAACATTTAATTACTGTTAAAATTTCAATTATAATGATTGTCAATGATATCCACAATTGTGTTGGCATTTGCTAAAAAGTTTTATTAACAGATGCTTAAACTCTCTCAGAACTAACTTCTGTACTATTCTAAAATAATAATAAATATTAGCCATTTGTATTGTGCTCGTGGCTGGAAAGTTGCGAGTTCGATACTTGGGCAACACTAAAACCAATTTCTACATTAATAGCAGTTGGGGCACGTAAAATAGATCTTTATTGCAATGACCTTCAAGTTAAGTTTTACCTCTGGAGGCCGCAACCCAAGTTTTGGTGTCTTTTATTTGGACCCACTTTCGGACAATGAGGGCCCCATCCACTAAGTGTCCCTCTGTATAAGGTATTGAATTTGTCCCTTATAATGCTATAAAGAATTAATAAAAAAATTAGAAGGAGATTGCAACAACAAAAAAATCGGAAATTGACTTGCAATAAGCTGAATATTTACCTTTTAAATAATAATTAATTCCTTGAATTAAATAATTAACTTGTTATGATATTTACTATTAATTATAATCCTTTAATACTTACATTCAATGAATCATTTTTAATAAATGTTATTAAAAGTATTATTATATATATATATATATAATAGTAATAATAAGATTATAATTAATAGTAAATATATCATAACAAGTTAATTATTTAATTCAAGAAATTAATTATTATTGATAAGGTAAATATTCAATTTATTGCAGGTCAATTTCCGATTTTTTTTTTTTTTTGCAAACTCCTTCTAATTTTTGTGTTAATACTTTATAGCATTATAAGGGACAAATTCAATATACAGTGGGACACATAGTGGATGGGGCCCTCATTGTCATATATATATAACTAATAACTTAACTTTTCATATTTTAAAATAACAATCAACCAAGAGCCTTAATTTTATATAAATAAATGTTTTATTGTGACTTAAAGGATTCGAGAACGTTTTAGGTTTTTGTCCCACCTCTAAATAAATGCTCTCCTTGACTCCCGTGTTATCATGTTTTGCATTATTTGATTTTAACCTCTGCCCTATTTCTTTTCCAGAATAAAATGAACAGTGATCACCACAATGCATCATCGATGCACAAAGGTAAGCATTCAATTGATTTATTGGTTGTAAAAGTGGCGGGGCAAGGATTCAGTGGCCTCAAGTCATGGAACATTAATATGAAAAGATACTTGTTTTTTCCACTGTTTACAGGATTTTTCACTGAATATATTAATATCAGCTATCTTCTTTCCTTAATACAGCAATTAGTCATTTTTTTTCTTGGCGAATTAAGTATTGACCTTTAAAACGAAATTTAGATCTTAATTCTTCTTCATTAGATTAATTTCTTGAAATTGCTATGGAAATCATTTTTCGGAAAGTAATGTTGTGAACTGTATTAATTTTTTTATTATATTTTTAGAATTTTGTTTTCATCGACACTTTCACAACCAATAAATTAGAGGTGGCATGAATCCTAAATTTTCTCGAATTGGTCCACGATTCTTAAAGAGATTTCGAATCTTTCGAGATCTTTAACTTGACTGATTTTAACTTTACATGTTTCAATCCTGGAAGGTCCCTAATTTGATACTAGCCACTCTAGTACGACGAGAGATAGAGGCTGCATTCATGCTTTCTGCATGCACATCTATTGCGATAAATGCCTTCCTTGTAGGGAGGGCCCACTTGCTATCAAAAGAATGTCTGTGAAGGGCTCTCCCCCCGAAGGCAGGGTGGACGCTTACATGTCTCACGACACTGTTAGACTATACACCATGCGTTGTTCAACTTTTGCAAACATATAAGAGTCTCTTAATCTATTATTTAATCCCGATTGACAGTTAAATGCAATTATAGCGACAAATTCTTTATTTCAATGTGTAAGTAATTTAATTGCAACAAAAAAACTATGAATAAACATCTGATTACTTTTATTTCTGAATTATTTCCATATTATATCATCACAACTATAATTTGTTCAATGCTCTGTCTAGTTTTCTGCCGATTTCGAAATATTTTGTGGAGTTCATTCTCTAACATTCTTTAGATGGTCGCTATCATCAACGTGACGTACTTAAGGAAAGTTTTGTTAATTCACAATATTAAGCTAACAAGACTATGGGAAAACATTAAAGCTAGGATACGAAAAATACTAAAATTTTGGAATTTTTTCCTTGATTCGAGGAGCTTGAGGATTCATGGTGCCATGCCTACAGTAAATGATATTTCTTCAGTCTTAGCCAATCTTATATTGCAATTTATAACAGGAAGTATGATATTATTCCTTCTCTGCATTTTCTAACCATTACTCTAGATTACCCGAATTCTTATAGTAAACATTTTAAAATGTTGCTGTATTCATAAATTGCCTTGGGTCCGTTGCTACGCCACTTTTAAATTTGTTGTTGAAATTTTATCTTTTTTATTTATTTCTTATAAGTAGTATAGGCTTGGAAAAAATGCTTTCTTAGTTTAGTTTAAAGTAATTTGTATTGACATTAATATGATTTTTTATTAATATTGACTTTTTTGTGGATTTATTTCCTTCTTTTACCCAAGGCCCTTGTAGCAGCAACTGAATTAAGTCATAAAGCAATTCTTTCAAGCCATTAATGTTGTTGAAAATGTGCATGCCTTTTTTTCTGTCTTATTTAATACAAATATTTATCATTGTTAAATATTGAATCAGATATATGGTTTTCTTTATCACATTATTATAAAAGTCTCCTGTGCCTATAAAAGAGAAAGGTGAGTGAAATGTTTTTATTTGGTTCCCGGAATGGAAAGGCCATGAAAAGTAAGTAGGAATCTATAGCCGGATATTTTTGCATTGATCATGATCATTCATCTTGTACATGTCATGGTTATGAATATGTTTTTAGTAATTATTTAAAATGAAATCACTTTTTAGTTGCAGTTCTTATGTGAAATCTTTATGCACTCAGAGGAACTTATCCATTCAAGTAGTCTTTATTTAACTGTGCTACGTTGTTCTATAATTATTTTTGTTTATCTTATCAGCAACTTGAGTAATCAGCAAGTGAAGGAGCCTAGGTATAGATATTTGTGTGTGTGCTGGGAAAAGAATTACAGTTTAAAATGAAATTTCCCCCTATCGGTAAACGAGAACAAAATTTCTATATGCAAATTCTCTTTAATGAAAATTTGGTAAAACAATTACAATTTGAAATGAAATTTCCCCCTATCGGTAAACGAGAACAAACTTTCTATATTCAATTTCTCCTTTATAAAAATTTGGTAAAAGAATTACAGTTTGAAATGAAATTTCCCCCTATCGGTAAACGAGAATAAAATTTCTATTTTCAGTTTCTCCTTTATGAAAATTTGGTAAAAAAAAGAATTACAATTTAAAATGAAATTTCCCACTATCGGTAAACGAGAACAAAATTTCTATATTTAATTTCTCAGTAATGAAAATTAGGTAAAATAATTACAATTTGAAATGAAATTTCTGACAATCGGTAAGTGGGAACAGGATTTCTAAATTTAATCTCTCTTTTATAGAATTTGAGGACTAGATATCAGTAAACTGAATTAAACAACTCTGTTTATTTTTATAAAAGCCAACTACAAAAGTGAACAAAAAAATTTTTTGGGAGTACCTGTTAATTAGGTCTCGAATGGAAACTCGAAGTCGGTTAAACTTTCATGGAAAGGGAAAACTGCTTTCATAATAAGCAAATAGTAAGCTACACAGAAATTAATTTAAAATAGCATTTTTTCTGTAATTTTAAGATTTAAAAAAACAATATTTTTTTATAAAAATTTAGTTCTTTGTTTTAAAAATTAAATGTTACATTTATTCACTGTCTATGACTTCAAAAAAAGTCAGGAGAAAAAAAAGGAAAAATAAAACCAACGATAAGAAATTTAAAATACACTAAAACGAAAATTTTTATGAAGCCATTTTAATTCGCTACTTTTCGAGAACGTGGTTACGGTTGAATGTTTATTCTATGTGTGTGGCGAGGGGTGCTCCATCTCCGTTTCGTAATATATTTTCTCTTTCTCCTTTTATTGGATGCTAACTGCCGTTTTATTGGAGAGCAAAAGATCTCTTATCCCTTCCTCCTTATTCACTTAATCAGCCAGCAAAATGAGACACTAAAATGGTAGACACTTTGAGAAATGGACACCCGAAAGAAGAGCAGACATAAGGACGAGCGGCAAAAATAAAAGGAGCTTCCAAAAAAAGAAGCCCAGTCATTGAGTTGGAACAGAGCGTGGGGTGGAGAAAGAAAAAAAGAGCAGGGGGAAGAGATAAATAATGAAATAATAAAAGGTATAAAAAAAACTAAAATATCTTCGCAATCGTAAAACGATTTGTTCCCCACCTCAGTGCCTTCCCAATCGATGGGACACCGCATCTCTGGAAGAAGAACCATTCCTCCTACTCCTCCCCCACAGAGCAAGAATCGTCTCTTGTTTGCAAACACAGCGTTTCGTCATCCTTGCTAACCACGTGACCCGTGCCGATTTATGAGAGGGCTTGTGACGTCACACCAAGAAATGGGCTAGTAACTTATATACTCCCCCCCCTTTTGTTGGGTGCTTTTGTGCTTCCGTTTTCTACTTTTATTTTCCAAGGGGTTCGCTTCTTATTTTTTTTCTCTTTTACTGTACCTATTTTATTATTCCTTTTTTCTTCGCGATTTCTTTCTCCCTAGTGACTTTTCTTGGCTTCCTTTGCTGCGATGTTTAATCCTTCCGCTTATTATTAAACGTCTTGAAAAGAGAATGTTGCTTTATTGGATGGTAAGTAATCGTTGTGAGTTTTAAAAGAATTAGGAAAAATATTCTTTGAGCTATTTGAAAAGTGGTTTGTTTACCTTATAAATTGTAACTCGTCATCCGAATTCTGAAATTTTGTATCCCAGTGTTTGAATTTTATCTGATGCTATTTAACTTCTAATAAATGTCAAACTTTTTTACAGTTAATAAAAAATCATGCTTATATATATAAAAAAGGGCAACCCAAAAAGAATGAATTTTCATCTGTTATTAATCGCATGTATATTTTAATATTTTTTTTAACTAAGGACTCATAATAAAAATGCTTAGCAAAATTATTTGTCACTCAAATTCACGATTCATGTCATTAAAAAATGTTAACTCTTGTGCATTGTCAATTTTTCATTCTTTACCATTTTTCAGATCACAAAAAGATTGCAGCTTCTATATTCACTTTTCCGTGGCTCATTTTTTTCATACTTCATTATTTTGTAGTTTAAATTTTATATTCATTTTAATTACTAATTATTTTTCTCATTCATTTTTTATGCTTATGTTTCATATTCCAAATTACTATAATTCAAAAAGTATCGAGAGAAAACGACAATTAGAAATCAGAGCCTTCTTTAAGTGGCGCCATCTGCTGAACAAATGAGTGCTTTAATAAGTAACCAAAGGGTTAAATCCAAAAAACTCTCTCTTTGTTTCTCACAGGATTTTATTTTGAATTTTATTCCGATTTTATCATTTAAAATGAAATAAGAAAATTATTTCAATATGATTAGGTCCCTAAATATTCTATTTACACAAAATGTAATGTTACGAATAATATTTTCTTTAATAAGGAATTATCACTTCTTTTGAAATAATTTTAATCACACGGAAATCTTGATAATATATTTCAAAAGAAACATTGAAAAAAAATTTAAATGTTTATCACAAGTCTCAAGATATTGTATTTTAATAAATTTGTGATGAAATTAAAATAATACAATTATTCGTCACTATAAATGCTGAAACGGCTAAAAATCTTTCACCTCATTTTCAGAGAATTTTAAAAAATCATTCTTCAAGTGTGCTTATAAAATGGATGAAGAAAGAACAGATGTCGTCTCGGTAAATAATTTGTGGACCCTCATTAGTTGAGTTATTTTTACGCGCTCTTTGGCAAGTTTATGTGCGAACTTTTTAACATTCTGTGCTCACTAAAGAGGTGTTGTTGAAATGATACACCTTGGCGTCTAGGTAAACACGTTCAGAACGCATCTCCGTCAGAAACAATGAAAAGCGCCTTTTATTTTGCTCGATTCTAAGAAATTTCTTGCCCGTCATTCTATAAAAATCGCTTCTTATAATTATTCAGCATAATTTGGTATTAATTATTACTAAAAATACTATTTTCTATTTTACATTATTAAACCACTGGGTCGTTGATCGGAAATTTTGGTATACATAGAGTTAGTTGAGTTACATAAATCCGATTTAAGTGGATAACAAAATTTTTGGACACGATTCTAAGAAAGGAAGAAATTCATTAATGAGAGAGAGATTGTTCAGTTCATCTTAAATATAATTATGTTGTAACATTTCTCTGCTTCAAAACTGTTTTTCTCTTTATTTTGTCAGTAATGTCTTTAGCAATGCAGCAGTTACTTAATTGCTTAAATGTACTTACATTATCGAAAATTATGAAGCACGTTGAATAGTCTTATCTTTATTATCAGGCTTTTCTTTTTATTCAAAAATAAATTATATTTTTATTACAAATCATGAGATTTATTACAAAAAAGATATGATTTCATTTTTTTTCACATTTTTATTTATAAAAATTTATTTCCAATTATTTTCTAAATTCAGTTTTTCCAAAATTGCTGTTGTTCAGAAAATTTACCATCTGATAATGAACAACACAAAGAATAATATATTTCATAGATTTTATATCACCTTTTTTACTGTATTAAATTATTATTTGACTAATTTATTATATAAAACAAAAATTCAAGCTTAAGTTATTACTGAAATTTTAAATCTAAAATGAAGAGAAAGAAGCTACAAGATATGAACTCATATTTTTTTATGCAAAATATTATCAAAATGTAAAGTTTTCTACCAATAATGTTGAGAGGATTATCGAATTCCTTTTCTCATCTGAAATTGGAAATTAAAGTATTCAATAAAATTGTTTAAACTATACTCAGTAAAATATCATATTTTTTTAAACAGTCGCTTCAACTTTTATAAAATATTTAAAATTTTATAAAAATGTTCTCTCCTATAAACTATATTTAAAGAGTACCGTTTTTTGTATTGATCTCAGGTAGTTTTAACAAACATAGGATTTTGAGTTTTAGTAAGTCAATAGAGATTTAGACTGAAAAATTCTCCTTCAAAATTGAAATACATGTCAAATCGAAAAATTGAGAGTTATAATTTCGAAATTCTTTTCATATCTTCTGATTTACTTTAATCTATTTCTAATTTGAATTTTTGATAATTTGATTAATTTGTAATTTGTTTTTATCCCTCCAGAGTTAACGAAATATAGAGGGCAAAAGTTTTTGTCAGTTTTTAAATTGATTGCGGTTCTAGAATATTCCATTTGTATATTTTTACAGTGAGTTTCTTTTTTACATGTATTATTAATTTTTTATATATGCAACAATTCCAAAATCAAATTTTAATATACAGATTTTTGTTTCCTTAGACGAATTTTTGTTCGCTTCTGCTATTAGAAATTTTGTTCCGTTCTATTAGAACTTTTATTCGCGCTTCTAAGTATTAAAATTATTGCTTATGAAAATTAAGACTACTTTTCATTTTGAAATATTTGTGAAGGTGTTTTTCGCATAGAATTGAAATGATATTTTTGATATACTGTATTCTCTCTCTCTAAAATTTGATATTACTAAAAAACTGAAATGTGATTTACTTGTTGATTGCATTTGCCGATTCATACAACCTGTCTGTTTTGTTAACCGTTTTTTTTTTTTTTTTTTTAAAGTTCGATTTATTGTTATTTTATTTGTATTTAAATATAGTATACAGAGATAAATTAATAACAGTATAATATTTAAATATAATAAAAAGGATGAAATATCTTAGTTATTAATTAGAATATAGAATCAATGTTTTTATTAGATAAATCTTATCTATTAATAACAGAATTCTTTGAATTGTTGTGCAGGCCACAAATGAAAGTTGGCTATTTTTCTGTGGATGTTTACCTAACTCTCTCTCCTATTATGAATGTAACGATTTGTGCCTTTAAAATATCGCCTGTTTCCACGCGGAACAGCTCACTTCATTGGAGCGGAAAATGATTGGGACTATTTATTTTCTTTTTCAAAAATTGCTTCTTCCTTAAAATTAAAAAGTATTTATTTCATAGAAAAGAAACTCTCTTTTTAAATTTATTCTTCTCTCCCATGAAGCACTTCCGGTAATGATAAATGAATTTTCAGCCGCAATTATATCTATTTGCTTTGATTTCTTCGTCTTAATTACTAACATAAAAGAAATCCCTGGAGCAGAGTCGCGATGATTATAAGCTTCAATATGAGGACAAACAGAGCCGATAAATAGGAAAGCGTGCAATTAAAAGAAAGAAGCGTACGCTGATACGCATCATTCACAAACGAACAATATTAAAAAAAAAATGGAAGCACAGAATGCTTTGCTTGTTTTCATTGGACTATTGAAGACGACAAGTACACAGACGTATGCGAGGAGGAAAATTAAAATCCCTTTATAAGTAAAGGTTTGGACCGCCGTATTTACTCTGAATTCACTAGAAAAATGTCTCCTCGCTATTCTAACAGAAATTAAGATAGCTGTAATTGGGAAGTTAATTAAAATTGTCAAATATTTCCCTCCATCTGCAAGGGGCACACTATCTCGATTATCAGGAGGGAGGCCTCCTAATTACGTTACAAGCGGCCTTTCCTTCCTCACGGATTGTTTTGCAAAATCCTTTTCAAAAACTACACTTGAAAGCAAGAGACTCAGTGGTTGCATTAAAAAAAGGGTAAAAAATATATAAATGTGGTTCTTAAATCTATCAAGGATGGGTCGATAAAACTTTTCCCTAAATTTTAAATTGAAATAAAAGGATCAGTACTTAAAAAAGATGCAGATTCCTACTGCATTTAAATAGTACTTTGATAAAAGTGAAGAAATTTATGTATCTATTCCGCACGCGCTTAAAAGCGAAACTGGGTCTTTCGCATTTATTTTCGTCCATTTCTTTATTGAAATTATTAAACTGTGTGTCCTGTTCTGCCTTAATTGAATACAAGTTTAGCAGGGAAATGTATGAAAAGAATTAGAGCAAAATGTTAATTTGATGTAACAGAATCATATATTTTTTGTGTTCCCCTCGAAATATTTTTCCATACTATTCTAATTGAGAATAAATTTTTTTTCTTCTCGGATTGTGTTTATCGATAATCACGTAGTCTTATGGTAATAAAAAATATATAAATTAACTATTGTAAGCTCTGTATAAAATATAAAAAATCGTATTTATAAGGCAATTTTTCCCCAGATTTTACACGATAGTTCTTTAGATCTTACGTCATAGCTTTGTAGAATTTTTGGTAGCTCTTTCAATTTTACTTGATAATTCTTTGGAATTTTTACATGATCTCTTTACACCCCACAGTTCTTGAGATTTTGGTTCCGTATTGAATTTTTCTATGATGTAGGTCTTCAGATTTTGATAATATTGATCATATTTGATCTGGTGTTTGCTTTCAATAGAATGATTATATGCGTTGTTTTTATTATGTTTGAAAAGTGGTTTAGCATAAAGCTTGAAGAAGGCTTCCAGTTAAGGTCTTCCATTAAAATTTCATTCTGTTCATCTATTTTTTTCTGCTGCATGCAGTGTTGTATGAACTGGGGGAAATAGTAGTTTCTTTTTCTTAGTTTCTGCTGTCCAAGGAGGATCTTCTGCTCTTTACAACTGCCAGAGAGCAAAGTTAATGAAGAGAATCAACAAACGTTCGATTCAAATAATAAGACGCCGCCGATGGATTTGTGAATAATTAAAATCAATGTCGGAATGGACCCCTGATGACGGACACACAAGTGCTCCCTCCTCCGATGCGGAAAGAGGAGGAGAGTTTCTGGGGGTAAGCCGGTCGTTACCTTGGCAACTGCATGACCCTTGTTAAGGTTGGGAGGGTGACTGTGGTCCAGCAGGAGAGCTCCCCTTCTTCTGGCTCCATCTGTACTGGTTTCTCCTTGCAAATGAGCCGCTCGTTTTTGCACAGTTCGCTCTGAGGAGGCTCTACCTTGGCTTCTTCAATGTCAACTATCCTTGAAAATACATTTTCAATCGAAAATATCAATAACAAGGAATCTTAATTTATCGAATGGAGTGTGAGTTTGACTGGAAAACTTGTAAAATCATTCTTACTATCTTTATAACTGGCTTAGCAAAATCATCGAAATCTTCTTTCTGAATATCTTTAGCTTTCTGTTTAATGTGGCACCTGCATAAATGTGCGTGTACATATATGCATGTCTATAGAATTATAGCCATAAATTTAATTTAAAATTTAATATAAAAGCAATCTAATTGTAATATAGTAATAACAATGAATAAAAAAAAGTAGGAATAAATAAGATAAACACCATTTCCCATCAAGGTTCAAGTGGGTGTAAGAATGTCTCGATATACACAGTGAATTATGACTTTTGATTTTAACTATTTTATCGATTGAATCCATTAGACATTTTACTTAATGTGTTTATTTAATTTATTATCAATTTGTAAATTGTTTATTATTCTTTGCTCTATTATTGACAAATTTGAAAATACAGAGAGTTTGATTCATTTAAAAAAATCGCAATTATATTTATTTTATTCTAAATATACTTCTTGGAACGGTTTCGATGAAAATCCTCGCCACTTTTTAATTATTTTTGGGTCCCACAATTTTATTAATTTCTGATCGGTCTCTCAAGTGCTATATTTATAAGCAATCCTAATGTATAAATCACAAAATAATCGCTTTCAAAATAAGGCTTATTTCTTGTATTATATGTACATTTTTCACACATTTTTGAGTTAAAGGTAAAAGAGTTTAATTATTTGCGGGAATGTGTGTGTGATAATAGACATATTTTTATACCATTCGACTTTTTAACTTCTTTCATTTGTTTTGTATTTTGGTTGATAAAAACTTTATTATCAACTATAGTTTATGCTCTCAGAGATTTACATTATCTTTATAGAGAAAATAAATTATTATTTTTTTTTTGTAAAGTTTTCTTCGCATCGTTAAAATGTATTAAAATTTTAATGATATTTTTTTTCAAATGTGTGAAATTAGAAAATTATCAAAGGTATAATCAGTGAACATTTTGTTTAGAAAATAAAACTTTTTTGTCCAAAATTTATATACTTTAACTTCTTTTACCATTCCTTTTCATTTTTAAAAGTAATAAATTTATAATTTCCTCGAAATATTTTCATCTACTCAAATCATTAAATTACTCCGAGCATTAACATTTATATGTATTTATGAAATTAACTGTTTTCCTTTGAGACAATGACTTCCCAAAATAAAAATAAAAATTAGTAGTTTCATTTGTTGCGATATTTTTCACCAAAACAAACTGTTCTAGACTGAATCCCTTGCGAATAAATATTCTAAATAACGTATTCCTACAGATGTGAAAACTGAATGCCAGAAAGTAATCCACACTGAACAATAATTATGATTTCATTGCTGCAGTTGTGTTCTTATATATAATTTTAATGAGGAATTTTTTATTTTAATTTTCTCTCTTAACTGAATCCACAAATTGAGGCGCCTAGTGTAAAACAAGAATAATTTTATCGAATTCAATTTTTGTTTACTATTTACAGCAGCTGAATTTAAGTTTTTAATAAAATTTTTAGAATATTATTTTGATGAGAAAATAAAGCATTTTCAGCTTTACTATGACATTATTGCTTTTTAATTAGTAATAGCATTTTAACGTCTTCATTACATTTTATTACTAGTTACCGAAAAATAATTAATTAGGCTTAATTTTTTCTCCTCGGCTGCCCTTGGTATACATCCATATCCGGTGGCACACTCATTTAATCACAAATAATAAGTTCATTGGAGTCTCTGTTTCGATACGTTTCTGACTAATTATTTGATCCGACATTTCATTGCAAGTACGCCCAATCGCTCTATTTTCCAGCGCACTACGGCGGGAAGGTGAGCAGAGTTCGCGTCGTGCTTAAGCATCCATTATTCGAATATTAAACACCATGAAGAAGAGGGGGAAAAAAGATCGCGGTTATTGAGCAGCGCTATTTTTCTTTCCTCTTTAAATTCGATCCAACTTTTGACGGTAGTAGCGAGCTCTTCACAGCAAAAAAAAAAAAAAAGCTGCAAAAAAATAGTGAAAGAGGAAAGAAAAAAAAAGCACAACCAGTCTAAAAAAATGACTAATAAAAAATAAATATTACTCGCGCGGAGAATAATAATAGTTAAAAAAATAAATAAAAAGCATTAAAAACTGCAACGGTTATTTTTTTCCCCGATCCGTCCGCTCGCTTGCTCTCTGTTGTTTGTTGCGTGCCAGAAGAGTTGCCAGGCGGAAGATGGACCGCTGGGTGACGACTGTCTTCGAAATAAATCGCGTCATTTAACATGCTTATTGAGAGCAGACGTGAAACGAATAAAAATCACACTCAATGACGGATTCCTATTCTTGAAACCGAAAGCTTTTATACATTGTTAAGGATTTTATATTTTTCACCGCATTTAAAACGGTTAAGAGCGATGTGATTTTCCTTTCAACAAAACTCACGCGTTTTTTCTTTCCACTGTTAAGGCTAGTGGATTTCTTTGGTTTCTAGAGATGCTAAAATATGACGCGTGTGTGTGTGTTGTGGGAAAATTGTGAAAAATTTACAGAATTTTGGTTCTGATTTCTTTGATTTCTATATAGTGCTCCTTCAAAAATAGTTTTGCTATGTTCTGTTCGAAAAGATGTCATCATCACTGAAATTTTAACTTTAAAAATGTGCTTACATAATTCTTTGCTTAAGAAAATTGACTGAATGCGATAAATTTCTTGCTCTTTATTTTTTAAGAGTGTTAATATTTTTTTTTATTTCATTAGGAATCTTAAGAAATGGACTTTAGTTTCAGGCTACTTTCAGATCTGTGCTTGTTATTTATTTATTTTTTGACTCACTGTTCTTTATGTTTTCTGCCCCTGACTCCCTGGAGATTGATTTATTGCGCCCTTCCACAGGGATGATTTCCTGCCGGATTTTTCAACTGCAATCGCAATATCGCCAGGGTTTTGAATGTTCCCCTGAAGTGAAAATGTTCAACTTTGGATGAACTTTGGCCGTGTGTCCATTTCTAAACGTCCCCTCTGCTGGCTCGCGTGCAGAGGAGCTTCGACCTGTCCGAGGCAGAAACGAACTGGTCAAGAATTTCTCCCTGCTCTCATTTGCGCAGGTTCGCCTTCATTCCTTTGCCGAAAACTGCATCTTTCCCTACTTGAAGCTTCATAATTTATTCTGGTCCAACTGTCATGGCGGATAGGGGGGGTGCAGGAGTCTAACCCTTTGATCACTCGGCATGGTCCATTTCCCATAGGAGGGAGCGGTACTATTCTGTCGGGCTTAGCAGCGAGCCACTATCTCTTCGTCCCCCCCATCATTTTTCCCTTTAGGCGTAGGTTTTAGACCTCCCTCCCTTCTGATCGATATTTGAAAATTGGCAGCGGAGTTTAGAATGGCCGTGCGTCCCCCCTTCCATGCGTGTTTGAAAACAGTGAGGCCCCCTCTGAGTTGCACGCGCAGCTGCCCAGTTGCGTAGTTCGGGCTATCTCCTCTTTTACCCCCTCCCCTCCTTCGACCTTCCCTGTGTGTGTGCCGTGAATAGGCTGATGGTCAATGCCTCTCTTGCATGTTTTCGGAGAGACCAATGGCGGTTGTTAAGAATCTCTACTCAGCCATTTTCATTTAGCGCTAAGATTTTCAAATATCGGACCTTCAACCGAGTGACCGCACTTAATGCTAGAACAGAAATTCCCCACATCTCATCAAATGCATCGATGTCCAACATGTTCAATAAAGAAGCGCGTCTTTTCTTTTAGTAAATTATTTAATAAGTTCCTTGAAAAAATCCAGTTTGAAATCGTTAATGAAAGAGATGGAACCGCGTAAAGCTGAAATTCAAATTAAAATATAACTTGCCCGTGTTTTTATTTAAGCTTTTTATTTAAATTTTTCTTATTCCCTGATGCTTTCCATCAAACATTTCATAATGTATGTTTAAATGCAAATTCCATTGTCTTAATTGGTAATCAAATGCGACTTTTTTCTTCTTAATAGATATAAAAAAAATCTTCAATATGGTTTGTACTTTAGATAAAGCACACAAAACTGATTTTAACTTGTTACACAAATTCTAATCCTCACAGAAATCTATTTGAATATTTTTTCTGTCCTAACCTTTCGTCTACCAGCACAATTCTTAAAAATGATTTCTTACTTTTTTTTCTCTTTAATTTGATTGAATGTTAAATTATTCATTTTAAATCTTGCGAGAAAAACTTATTTGCCTTCGCTTTTCAAACACAAAAAAATTTGTTACCAGTTAAAACAATTTTTTACATAACGCCTGCCTCCTCTAATATCTAAAAAAATGTTAAACATTGGAGAAGAAATATATTTTTCTCATTAAAGCCATTATTGGCTTTCTACTTAACGATGATTTCTGTTAATGACTTAATTTCGAATGTCTAGAAGTAACTTGCGTTCTTCTTTAGGATTTCATTTTAAGGGAGTCGTATTTTTCTGAAAAATACAGCTAAAATTTAAGGCTTTAAAAACTCTTTTAAATAATGGACGCATATTATAGATTTAATATGTTTCATATGATGTATAATTTTGTGTTTGCATGAATAAATTATTCAGTAATATTCCTTATAAATAATATTTAATTTGCAAACTAATTTTACCACATTATCGTTAAATATTACATTTATTTTTAACTCATCCTGGAATTTTTATTTAAATAGGAAGATCACTATTAAGCAAAACTTTTGAATGATAAAAATTAGATTATTTCTATCCTTTTTCTCAACAATCCTAATTCAAGCTCGTTTTGGAAGTAAACTTCTAAATTGACTTCAAACTTAAATTGTTATAGTTATAAAAATAAGTTTCTTAAGAAATGCTCATTTGTTTGTTTTCAATACAAATAAATGTTAAAACTTTTTTATTACATTTTATTTTCACTTTAATTGAGTTAAGTAATAATTTATTTTTATTTTTATTTATTGGCTTCTCGAGCACGTTGAATAACTTCTTAATTGAATCATATCTTCAGCTGAATTAAAAGTCTCTCAAAACCACATTTTAAGTGTTTCCTTCGCAAAATTGTTATTGAATATTGTGCATAATATTCTTCTTTTTTAAAATGCAAAACGGGTTAGATTTATGATTAAAATGCATAAAAACTAATTATCAAATAAAATGATCAAAATATATGATTAAAAATCAAGTTACAAATTTGGAAAAATCGAAGCGCACACACACATTTTTTACACTCTATTTCAATGAAAATAAATGTTTAAAAATTGCTCCGATGTATTTAATAACTTCTTATTTAAATCATTTTATGTCATCCAACTTCAATAATATTCCCCTGCAACATTCTATCTTGCTTAATTCTTTTTTACTTTATGATTTGAAAATTCCCGTGTAACATTCATTGTGGAATAGTTTTGTCAAAATAAACCAGAGAAAATCTAAAAATTGTAAGCGCATTTATACGCTTCCTATTTATTTTCCATGCTTATTTTTCCGCAAAGAAACCACCTTCTGGAATTTCTATTTATAGTTCTGCATTCCGTCGTGGAGGGTTATTTCGTAATGAATGACTTTCCAGTGCTCACTAATTATTTATTGATTCCAAAGAAGAGAGGTCATTTTCTTATCCCCGCGAAGGGTGCGATCCCTTCCTCTGATGAGTCAGCGAGTGAAAAGTATTCGTAAATTTGTATTTTAATCGCGGGCGGATCGATCGCCGAGTTGTGAATGTAGAGGGGGGGGGAAGGCAAAAATAGCGTTACTATGGCAGTGGTAGTAAGTGTGCCACGTGGGTTTAGAGCAGCGAGTCGGTTGTGGCGTTGGACGTTGGGAGAAAAAATCCATCATTGGCTCAACCCTTTAACACCAGCAGGCAGTAGCGTCGGACAAAAGGGCCCTCCCTCCGCGTGCAGTGGCTAGCAGTCACTCACGCTCCCATCTCCCTTGCATGCACCGTCGACAGCGGACGAATGCTTAATTCTCCCTCTCGCCATGACAGCACAACTTCCGATTTTCCGATCGCCTTCCTCAGTACTTCCTCGGCTATGGAGAGGACGAGCATTGCATGTGCGACGCCCGTCATTTCCCTCCAGAAACTGAAGAACTTCTTGAGACAGCCCACCAACTTCCTGACGCAGCCCCGATTCAGGTTTCCTCATCATGGTAAGTCCACGCCGCTCTTTTTCTCTTCCGCCGCGCTGACCCCCCCACGCGGCCCCAAAAAACTCCTCTCGTCGTTCCCGCATCCACTTCAGGGACTTCCTACCGAGGTGGTCATTTTCATTCAAACGCTACTCGTGCCCTTCGACGAGCGCTAGGGGGGGCCATCGCATTCAGTGTGGGAATTTGCATGTTGTAATTTGGAAATAATTTCGGTTTTCTTTCTTTCGTTTTTTTGTGTTTAAAAGCTTAGTGTCCATTTTACTAGGAAACGCCTTATTTACTTTTCAGCAGCTGAAGAATAGCATCTGTATTGGTCTGTCTACCGTCACGATTTTTGGTACGAGTACCACCATGCATTGGAACGGAAAGATTAACTCAATTTCAGACCTGATTTTTTAAATCATTTATATTCATTTATTTGAATAATTACACACTTCGTACGCTTCAAGAAAAATTTCAACAAAAATTATATATTATTTTTATATAAATAAAAACTATGTAATTATACACGTGAAATTTGATTAAACATTTTAAAATATTATTTTATAATTTTTTACACGAAAAAACTATTATTTTCTGTATAATTATTGGAAGTATAGTAAATAGTATAAGACGCGTAGTAGCTTGTTGTCATAACTCTAATAGATAGTAATTGTCATAACAGTGTTTCAATGATTTTTTTAAAATTTTATTCAGGATAGTTGCAAATATTCACTAGCCACATTAAGAATTAGTTGTACTTGAAGCATTACACATCAACACATTTCATTGTACATTTACAAAGCATGAATCATAAAAAAATATAGTATCAAACTCCCTTTTCAAACTTAAATTTTGATTTTTCATTGAAAATTGATTAAATTTAAATTGGACTACATTTTAATCACCGGTTAAATGAATAATGAACTTTTTTTGCCGTTTTTGTTAAGGATTAGACACATAAATTGCAATAATTAGTAACCAGAAAACAGTAGGAAAAAAGATATGAAAAGTTTTCATTTTATTTATCGATAATAAAAGTATAATTGAAAGGCAGTGAAAGTAAAAAACAGCATTTTTCAAATGTTGGTTAAAAGTATTTGGAACACATTTTTGACTACATTTATGAGAGAGATCGATGAATATTGCATATTTTATATGGTGTTAACTGAGTATCTATGGGAAAAATCATTCTTTTTATCTATCGATAGAGGAAGAAGATAATTGAGTGATTACAAAAATGAAAAAACCGAACATTTTTACTAATATTGATTAAATTGATAGTAAACACTTTTTCTGTAGTGATTGAATGCATATTGCGTACTTTAGATATATTCATTATCGATGGTAAAAAATAAAAAAAAATTTAGATCAAAGTGATATGAAAACAGAATTCGATTTGTATAATGAAAGTGTTCTAAAATAGCTCATTTTTAATAGTCAAAATTCTGAGTAATGCTGAAATGTTCTGGAAATGCTGTTTTAATCTAAAAAAGATTTATTTATTTTAGAAAGCAAAAAAAAAAAAAAATCTCAATACTCATTTAATCTAGATATCTGAAATAAATAAAGTAAGCTCTAAGTAATGAAAAAAATTTTGGTTACTTTCTTATTTATATGTTAATATATTTTTTTCAGTTTTACAATTTAAAAATATGAGAGAAATTTTAATCTTTTAAGTAAAACACATTTATTGTAAAACGCATATACAATTTTCATTTTGAGAATAACTATCCAATACTTAAATTTGTTTTTTATGTTACCAAATATTCATTGAAATTTTTCGAAATTAATATAAAATCCTTACTTCCGTAATAGTATAAAAAATTATATTTAAAAACCATTATTTTCATCTTGTAAGAAATTACATAAAGTTAATAAAATTATTGGATAGAAATTCTAATTGACTTTTATTAGAAAATGGACTGAATTTAAATTATATATCCTTCATAATGTAATTTTAAGGTTTAATAATTAGTTTGCTTTTCATAATAATGAAAACGAAATTTTTTATCACGATCAGATCAAATAATTTTAGTTCTTTTCGATATATAATTCTGTTTCAACAAAACATTTTACTCTCTCACTTCTTGCAATATACTTATTAAAATTAAAGTGTACGCCACTAAATTTATACCTAAAATTTAAAATGTTTTGGATGTGAGAATATCTTCATCGGCACCAGTTGGAACTTCCGAATTGACAACAATGGCATACTGCTTAATTTCATGTACTCTTCAAAGGAAGTTAACAAAATAAATATATACTCATCAAAAATCAGTCTCAAAATAACTTTTTACAGTAATTTTGCATTTGTTTTGTAAAAAGTTTAAAAAATTTTGAAAAATAATTTCTTTTTACCCTTGTTTTTTTTTTTTTTTAATGTTATTATTATTATTTTTTGTGTATGTGTGTTAAACATTTTTGAGTTTTTAAGGTTAAGTATTTTCAAGACAAAATTATTTCCTAAGTAGTATTAAGTTAAAATTTGTCATATTTTAATATATCTTTTACTACTTTAATGATAGAAGTGAATCCTGATAATGCTATTAGATCCTAACAATAATAGGAAATAAGTCATTTTATTATAACGAAAATTCTTGAATGTATTTAAGTTTTTAGGAAGTAGTATTTTGCACTTAATTTATTATATTAATGTGTGAAAATAATTCTCAAAATTATTAATATTTAATCATTAAATTTTATAAATGCTTATTCTTTTGAATCCCTTATAAATTTAAGAGTGTAAATATAGATAAACTTTTTAGAAAGACAGAAAAAACGTATCAGTTAGGAAACAATTGCTCTATAAGAAAACAATGATTGAAAAAACTTAATTTACTGTGTTGAAATTATGATTTCCTTTTTTAAAGTAATGAGACTTAATGATTGATAAAGTCAAATAAAATTATAATATTCTTTTCTAGATAGTGCAAAACAACTTTCTTCCAAAATTTTGATGCTTTGAATGAAATTTCTAAATAGATGTTTTATATATACTACCATAATTTTTGTATTAGTGTATGTTTACTAATGTGTGTAACAAATTTACACCCAATGGATATTATCCTCAAATTTTTCAAATAGTGTATAATTATATACATATTTACATAAAATAAAAAATTAAACATTTGAGTCTAACATTAGTGTAACTGCTTTCTTTTAAAATTTTGATACCACAATTTAAAAAAATTCGAATTAATCCATTTATACGATCCATCATAATTTTTCTAACAGTATATATTTTGAGCTTACATATTTATTAAAAATAAATATTTAATCACTCCTGTATAAAGATAATAAAAAACAAAATATTGATTAATTATTTTATATGCACAACCATATTTTTTCGACTAATGTATATTTTGAATGTACATATTTACTTAAAATAGAAATTTGGTCATACCTGTATAAAGATACTGCAAAAAAACTTTCTTCCAAAATTTTGATACTTTGAATGAAACTTCTATAAATAGATTTTTCATACATATTACCATAATTTTTGTATTAGTGTATGTTCACTTATGTGTTTAACAAATTTACACACAATGGAATGTTAATATTTACTCCGCATAACAATTAATAGAAATTTTATTACATCCGCATAACAATTGAGATAATTAATTTTGTTGTATACGTTACCATAGTCTTTTCTTTATTTTAAGTGTTTGCATTTACTGGTAATAGAAATTTGATCACTTTTATATATCAATAATGCAAAATGACTTCCCCCCCCTTATATTTGGATATCAAAATTTCAAACAAAATTGTAGATAGTTGTTATTTTGATAATAAATAATTTTGTTATTTTGAGTGTACACACACATTTACATGTAATTTGATCACTTCAATATGACAATATTGCAAAGCTTCTAAAATTTTGTTGTTAAAATTCGTTTCTTTTGGAAATTTTTTCCTTTTGTCATTAGATAATGAATCTTTTTTTAACTTTATTAGGGCAATTTTTGCTGATATTATTCATTTTATATGAAAGAATGTTTTTTTGATATCTTGAGAGTACAAATTCAACTCTCGTATTGTTGATGAATCCATTCCAGTTCGCAGTAAGAATTGAATGCATGTCTGTTACTTTATTTGGCAAGAATAACTGCATTTTAATAACAGCATTTACTGTCTGTTTGTAATCTATAAATTATCATTTCCAAAAAAAAAATACTTTTTATATTCAATCTCTGCAACATATCGTTCTATTTTTGCCAACATATTAATTAATAATTCAAATGTATGAATAGTTGTTTATCAACTGTAATAACAACATAATTTTATTCTTATTTTGTTACGTTTTATGTCATAAAACTTTTAAAAAAATTAAATTATAAATATTATTTAGAGATTTGTATTATGCATGCGAATAATTTTTCTAAATTTGTGTAGAAAAATTAAAATGCATAACCACAACAGTAACCTTATAGAAATTATCTCTTAAAAAATCAATGATATAAAATACAATTTTTTAACATGTTTCTTTCACCTGATGAATTTATGCATTATATTTTGTAAAAGAAAGTTAAAGATGGCGCAATAATTGTAGCAGTTTTTTTCCAATAAACTGTAAATATTAATAAGAAATTATTGCCCTAAATAAAACTGAAGTATATTTTAATGTGAAAATACTTTTCAAGGTTGACAAATGACAACGCTTAATGAAATGTATCTTTATATATATATTTTTTTTTTGAGGAGAACAGTGCAATTTATATTTCTCTTCGCTTTTATTAATTAAAGGAAAAAATTTTGTTTATTAATGTTTAATTTTGATCACGCTTTTCCCAATTTTTATAGTTGTACGTTGAAAAAATTAGATAATTTAAATACATTTTTCCATTTCCTTAAAAAATGAAATATATTCTGAGAGTTGCATTATTCTTATAAAAATTTTGCATGGTACTAAACAGTAGAAATTAATTATGTTCTCAAGAATTTTATTTTAAATTTAGTTTCAGCTGGATATATTTCATAATTAGTGATACATTTAGTTATTTTTAACAGATATAGAGAGTTTACCTATTTTTATCGATTAAAATATTATTAATTATTGAAATCCGTAATTTTTTTAAACTTAAAAACCTTTATTGTCATTTTTTACACTAAATTCCTTTCTTTGCATTTAAGGACTATTTCTGTAATGTTTAAATAATTTTTTTTTATTGCTATGTATTATTAATGTAACAGTTTTTTTGTATAACTTATATCATCAAAGCTGAAATAACAGATTTGAAAAGATTCATTTTTATCCTATGCAAAATTCATTAAAAATTCTATTACAATTAATCTTCTAATAATTCTTCTTTAGATTTACCATAATTATTTACAATATTATGTTTAGTATTGCAATAATTTATTTAGTAGAATAAAAAAATATTATTTGTTAAAAAAATGTGCATTTCATTGACTTTTAGAAAATTTAATGTTTTAGAAAGTTAAATGTATTTTGTAAAGGAAGCTAGAGCTAATGGATACAAATTTCTTGTTTAATTATTAATGATTTTAAAATTCACAATTATTCTGTTAATTCATTTTCTGCTTTAAATTATTGTTATTTGCAATAATACATTTTTATTAATATCATTTGAATCCAAGACAAAATTATATGAGTGATTTTGCAGTGGGTTATCTCATAAGAGTAATTATTATTATTTCCTTGTTTAAAGTTTAAGAAATTTTTTCCTTTTTTATCTTATTTATTTTGATTTCATTTTCAATTTGCGAAACATAATCGTTTAACTGCTTTTCATCATATATTAAAAGGAATAAAAATATAAGATTGGATTATGAAAGAATTTTTTTTATGCCTGTTCTTTCAGGTGTGCATTTTGTTACGAATATCAGATTGGACGAACCAGACGATTACTTGTCTCTTGTCAAATTTTTTCAGCTGTTTTGACATTTCAAATAAATGAGAAATACTTGTAACTTATACAATGAAGAAAAATCGAAGAAATGCTGTTCACCTTGTCAAATACATATGTAAGAATATGAATAGATTTTTTTGAACTGCTACATTTTTGATAGTTCTGATTATTCCTTTTGATACAACACTTGCAAGTGCACCAGCTGAGGGCATATCTTTCAAAAAAATAACTTGATCTGCAATTCACAAAATAATACTAAAAGGAAATAATCGAAATGAAAAACCTCTCTTCTGTTTAGTTTTCATTTCAAATGATATTAATAGAATATATTAAATTTTTTTAGTGTTTTATTTTTCGCTTTTAATTCTGTGGATTAGTTACCATTTTATACCGTCATTACATATTATTTACAATATTATTAGTCTGTAATAAAGAAAATTCAAATTTTAGGGCAAAAGTTGTTGCTAATGTATAATTATTTTTTAAAAAGTCCCTTTATTTATTTGGCACTTCGATCAAAATACAATTAGAATCTACTTTTTATGGTTTGACCTAAAAATTCTTTATTTGCGAATAATTTGTTATAAATTGACGTGACTTGTTATGCTCTTGAAATATGCGTTCCTCATTTAATCGTCAAAATAAAAGGTTTAAATCAACATCTTTTTACGGTTCGAGACGGAAACCTTTTCATGATGTTTTTGATAGAGATGAAGGAAGGTATTTTTCTGTTATTTCAAATATGTGTTCAGAAAGTACCATGTTTTCGTTCGTCATATCTGATCCGATCTATTTTTAGAATACAGTTCATGATGACATCGAGAATTCTAACAGATTTGATTTTCTCATATTTGTTACTTAAACCTCTGATATTTTAAGGAAATATGCCCACTTTTTTCTTTGTCTTAATATTTTAATCTTTTAAAAAAACAAGAAATTTTCAAACCTTTATTGGCAAGTTTAAATGAAAATTTCTTTTGCTTACTCTTCTTAACACCAGTTTGAAAGAGAATTGATCTTCATTAATGATAATATTGTGATTTTGTTTCGCAATTTATATATATATAAGTGTTAGTATTTTAATTAAATGCTATCCAAAGGTAAATATTTATTTCTGTATCGTAGTAAAAGAATCAGCAATGTAGGTTAAACCATCGTGTCCAGATAAAACATTGGAGCAATACAAAGAGAAAAAAATGATATATGAGCAGTATAGTATAATAAAAAAAGAGAAAATTAAAATTTAATGTTTTCATCTGTCTCCTATTACCTATTACACTGATTTGCGGACCCAGTTGAAAGCAGGAGATGGGAAGTTAGATAGCTGCTTCTATTTGTTTCTGGATCTGGTGTGAATCAGTGTCTGTTTTTTTTTCCCCATCGGGAAAAGGGTTGAATAGGGATAGGGGTGGACGGCATGCCTCACCAAGGCTCCACCATTATCCATTGGTGGGAGACAGAAAAGATGATACACAGCGCTACACAAAAGGACCAGTCATGTACACTACCCTTTCCATTGTTTGCAGCGCATACCACTGCGCTATAATCATGGGGATCGCCATGTGTAATGAGCAATGAGTAGTCTTGGCAATGGTTACGCATCTTTGGTTCTGGCTCAGAAGAGATAAATTGCTTTTGACTTTGACGTTTTGAATTCGGGAAGAGGGACTAAATGCCATTTTCTTTCAGAGCTTCCTCGGTTTCCACTTATTCTTAGAGCAAGAGTGAAAGAGTTTTTGATTCAGAGCCTCCCGGATGATTAATAATTAACAATGAGGGAGATCTCCGTTATTAGCTTAGGTTGTTGAATCTTCCAGTAAGAAAGGAAAAATTGTGCTATTCTCTTTTTTGTTTAGAGTTTACCTTCAATTACTTCGAGTCAAGTGATGGCGTGGTAGAAATTTCCGAATGCAAGCATTTATAAATGCTAATTAAAAATGGCAGCTTAAAAATAAATGGATGATTTATATTCTAATATACCTAAAGCAAGGTGCTTGATATTAGTTTTTATTTATTAAGCTTTTAAATAATTTTTGATTCCCTTCTGGAAATTTTGAATTCTAATCTCTGGTAACAGAGCGATGATTCGTGACGTGTTTCGCTTCCGTTTGTAGAGCTACGCATTTCATAGATTTTGAATGAATGAATATTTCTCTGCCATCAACATGAAAGCAATTGATTACCTTCATGGCTGTGCTTTTATCTCAGTTTGAGGTGCATAACTAGGCCACTTTATTATCTGGACATTTTATGAGAAATATTTTTGAGTGAAAACAATCCCAAGAGCTAAAATTTCTGGGAATTTAAACATCTTATGTTCTTGACTATTACTGAGAATAATCGACAGTTTTGCAAATATTCATTATCAAAGCATTATTACCAGAATATTTTAGGTGAACTGTTTTTGTGTAAAAACAATTTCAAAAGTTAAAATTTCTGAGCAGTTAAATGTCTAATATTTTTTCTTTTACTGAGAAGAACCTAGTTATGCAAATATTTATTATCAAAACTTTATCATCCGAAAATATTATGGGAAATGATCTTGAGTAAAAGCAATTCCAAAAATTAAAATTTTTAAATGTCTGATGCTCTCGTCTATTACTGAATAGAATCTACAGTTTTGCAAGCATTCAAAAGACCTTATAAGAAAAAATGAAAAATTATTTGAGCAGAAGCAAAAATGCACAAAAAAATGGCATTCCTCATATACTTTCATATGAGCGCATGGGAAGTGTGTTTAAATATCCCAAATTTTATTTTCATGTTCTTATAGTTCAAAAAAAATTTTTTTTGCCAAATTGTGATAGCCATTTATTCATTAAATTAGTTACTTTTACTGATTTGTAAAAAATTAACTTTTGACAATATCTCCTGATATGTACTCTTTTGCAAATTTCATTACAAATGAAGCATTTATGTAATTGTTCATGTCGTTTCACTTAATAAAGAATAGCATAATCATTTATATACTCATTGTTAAAAACGTTGTATCATTCAGAGACTAATAAGATAATGTATTTAAGAAATACTGTTTTTTATTTATTTATTTATTTTTTTTTTGCAAAATATTCAAAATGGACATTTTCTCATTGTTTTTTGGTCTTTTATTGTACTCTAACACTACTACACATAAATTTTAGTGTGTCTTTGGCAACTTAGTTGCTCCAGTTTTCATCTTTAATATTTCAATCTTTGCACCAACTAATATTTTTATATTTGCTGCAAGATTAAAATATTCTAAAACACTATATTATATTATAGTTAATTTTATATACTTAAAATCTATTAACTCTTTTTCTGGAAAAATATAGCACTCGTTAGAATGTTCAGTAAATTATTAAACTTAAGCTTCACATAAATAACATCACGACAATTTTCTAGAGGGGGAAGTTGACAAGCCTTGATGGGAAATAATGCTACTAAGGTGTGGTAAATGAAAAATGGAGCTCTCTCTTTTTTCCAAGCATTGTTACGCCCTTCATTCAACTGCAACTCCCGTGTAAACCTTTTTGCATAATAAGCTGTCTATGAAAGGATTTAACAACAAATTGCATAAAGCGTAAGTCAACAAATCTGCTAAAAGAATGGCTATCTATATAAGATTTAGCATACTTATTGTGCTGTTCGATATTTATCAATTGCAATTTCACATTTACGATCCTTTCTCGATTGAGTTCATTCGCTTCTGCTCGAGTATGGACAGGGGTGAGAAATTTCAGTATATTAAAGGGTCGTTTTCTTTTGAAAGGAAGTTGTGTATTACTGCTTTACAAACTCTCTATGTATCAACTTATTCATCGTTAGGATATTTACATATTTTGAAGAATTTATATGTAAAATCCGACATTTTAAGTTTTAACTCTTAATATTTTTCCTAAAAATACTTGCCTAAAATTCAGGTTTTACAAAAACCTATCGTTATTAAATATAAGAGTTATCCGTAATATAATTTCCTTTTGACTTCATTTCGTATTTTTTTCATGTGCATAAAATAGATATTTTAAACACCTTGATATGTCAGTTTTTCTTGTGACAGAAGAATTTTAAAACTTTTCTCTGCATTATTTAAATATATGTGAAATAATCATTTGCTGATTATAGTCATTAAGTAGAGTATATATTAATGCTGTGTTAACCATTAATATGAAAACTGCGTAAACAGAGAGAAAGAAGAATATTTGCCAATTTTTTAAACTAATAAAAGAATTTTAGTAGGATGCTTCTAAAGTTGTACTTTTATATCATTTTTATTGGAATATTGTATCATGCATAAAATGAATTTTTTAAGAAAAAAAATATACAGGTATTTTTTATTGTAATCAATTCTAAAGTTTCCTTGTATTTTTTCATTGAATTCATTGAAAATTTCAGGAATCATTTTTTAATGTTTTTATTATTATAATAATCATATTTGCGCAAGAAAATTACTTATTTTTAGTTTCGAATTAGGGCACAAGGAAAAAGCGACATAAATTCGTCATCTTAAAAATTTTAAAAGATACATGGTAACCAAAGTCTACTCAACATTTAAACAGCTGGTATTTTTTATGACGTCAAGCGATTGTGCTAATATTTATTCTGATTCTAGTAGACGAGATATTTTATCTGTTATAACTTTTTATAAGCGTTTCTGACTTTTAAAAAACCTCGGAACAAAAAACATATTTTTGTTTGTTTCCAGTTCTTAACTTGGCTGGCTTCGTACCTGTTTTAATGTCTTCTCGTTAAGTTATGTGTAATAAATATAACGATAATTTCTATTTATCGCACTGAAACTAATTGTAACTATATACTCGCTTAGTTCAAAACAAAATATTTAATCTGGCTGTATCATAATTTTAGCACTTATTTTAATATTGGTTAGCAAAAATGTAAATACGTTAAGACTTATTAATTGTATTTTATAATTTATTAAAAGTGATTTGTTTATCAGTGAATTGAAACGCATTTGGAGAAATATAACACCTTTTTTTCTGTGTATTCAATGCTATTTACTATACTTCACTTTCTTTAGCAACGTATACTTCAAAATTGCTTATTTTCCCCACACTGAATTTCAGAACTTTGCAACAAATCATTGCAGTTAATGCAGCGTTTTTCAACTAAATGTACTTCTTCCTTTTACTTAATGCTATGTGTTATTATTTCAATTTTATAACAGATCATTCGTTTGCTTTTATAAATTTATAAGCATAATAAAATTATATGAATCCTACAAAATCTGGGATTTAAGAATACTCATTTAAGAAGCAAGGGTTCGAAGGTATGGAAAATATTATTTTGGAATTGTGTCTATTAACTATATTTAGAAAAATAATGAGCTTTGGTAGTCCTGAAGGGAAATCTAGTTACGTTTGCTTTGTTTGCCAATTCATCATTTTTTTCCTTCCAAAGCATTCTTATGACTATTTCATTAATGGTTTTCTGTTGCAGCAGTATTGTTCACTGCCTTAAAAAAAAGTATAAAAAGCAGCATTTCTGCGGAGAATTGCGATGAAGTGATGAAGCAAATTAAGTTTCCCCCCTTAATCTTTTTGGAGTCATTACTATCTGTACAAAAACACGTTAATGAATAATAAAAAAGCGCTGTTCTTTGAGAACAGTGGTTGTTAGACATATTTAAAGTTAATACGTTTTGTGCACGGCTGCCCGAGGCTTTCCAAGTTTGCTTTTGTATCTGGCCAAAAATTGTCGTCGCTTCTTCTAATGAAATAAATACTAATTTAGCTAATTTTTGTCGCTAGCTAAGCAATCAGGCAAAGCGACTAAATATTTGTTTTCCTTGATTAAAATATTACGCAAACAAGCTGAATGTATTTATATGCTTTAGGGTAAGATAACAAATAAAAAGAACCGCTTGGATAGTGAATTTTTTATGCCATTCAAAGCGAAACAGGGCTCTTTGAGAAATTTTTTTATAGCCTTCTCTTTTTCTTTCTCCCTCTCTTATTGGTTCACAGGCGAAGGGATATGAAAGGTAGGATGAGTGTACTATTTTCCCGGATATAGGAAAGAAAATTCATGCCGACTAGCATACATAATTAACAGCTAATTAATTCTCCTTATTCCTGCATTATGAGAGAAAAAACTCCTCGCATGCAAAAAAATACTCATTGCCTGACTTTCTCAGATAAAATCTAACCAGACATCTTTTAATTTTGCTAATGTGGATAATTTAAGAATTCAATGTGCTTTGACGGGGCGTGAAATCCAGTTATGTCTGATTGCTCTGACACTTTATTATTTCTATTCCCCCCCTCCCACGCATGAATTTCTTTTTCAGACTCAAAAACCCGAAAGGCCTCGCAATTTCTCTTCGAATGAATTCTTCAAATGAGATTCAAATTAAAAATATATAGAAAAAGATCGCTCAAGGCTTCTGTTGATCAAATCTTAGGAATTTAGATTATTTTACAAATTCAAGGCTAAATCAATCTTTCCTTATAAAGGATAACAATGTACTTATTTTACAATTGTTGTGAGTTTTATAGAACGTACAGATAGTTATATAAAAAATATAATTAATATAAATAAAGTATTTCTGTTAAATGTATTATATAAACTTCTATTAGGAAACAAATGAAGCTTTCATATTTTCTCGTGCAAATTTCTTCTCAAAACTATTGTGAATCGTCTTTTTTAATTATTATCTTAAGTAATTAATGCTTGCCGAAAATGAATAGTACGCACTTTATAAAAGATTTCATAATTCTCTTCATTTGAAATTCAAAACTTTCTGATTTTTAATAGTTCCTGTGTTACATTTTCTCGATTATTAACTTGCGATACTAAAGGAATTGTTAATAAAGTTGAGCCAACCGATCTTTTAAAAATCATTATTTTCGAAGACTCGGTTTGAATAAGAAGAATGAAAATGTAAGAGTGGAGCGTTAATTACCATTTTATCATTACACATCGGTGTTTTTGTCCCAATAATTATATAACGATATTAGTTCAGTGGGTGAGAAGATATCGTTAAAATACAGATTTAGAGTATTGATTCAAGCGCTTCTGTCATTGATTAGACATTAGCTTTTCTTATGAAAAGAAAATAAGATTTTCATGTCGAAAGTTTTTTGCTATGGATGCGATTTTCATATTATTAGGAGCTCAAAAGTAAATGAATTATTGACTTCTGGGGTTTTTTCTTTCCTGCACAATTAGGGAAGGAGTTCTTTAAAATCGTCTTTTATAGGTTTTTGTGAAGCATGTAGTTTTGTTCGAAATAAATGACATTAAAAAATTTAAAAAAGTTTCTTCAATTCTTTGAGAATTTCTTGTAATATTCTATGTTCTTTCTTTTAAGATAATAAGGCTATTTTAAATGAAACAATCGTATTGAAACTTAATTTTGAAAAATTAGTTTTTTTAAGATTGTTTATTAATAAGACGTTTCATAAAAACCATTTTACGATACTAAAATTTCTAATAACTAATAGACTTGATGTTCTTCCTAATTTTTATTTCTGTTTTTATCCCACAATATTTGTGACTTAAATTCTTTTAATCAGAACTTCTGATTCAAGTAGAAACTTTATATTTGAAACATAATTTTGCAACATGAGTTGCGAAGACGCTTATAAAAAAGAGCAACAACTTGCAAAATGTTTGGCCTCTGGAAAAATTACTTTTACTACTTTGAATTTGGCTATTATGTTCTTAATCAAATTCATGAATAGTTTCTAAAAAATAAAAATAACGGAAAAATTACTGTCCAAATTTAAATCCTGTATCTGGAAGTTAAATATAATGCTATTTGTAAAAAGAATTTGCTAAATTATTAAACAACC